>OX235262.1:71982242-72582242 GCA_944472135.2 Trichobilharzia regenti
AACACCTGACCTACAATTCTTAAAATCGCTATACCAGTTCACTTATTTAATAATCTTTGAAAGTTTTGTCATTCATACAGTTCAAATCTACCCAGCCCCCCCTTAGAACATCCTTTCAATTATCTTTATTCTCATTATATGTGTAACATTGACTGATCAAGTTCTAGTGCCACTCAATGCCTTCTTATTCTGCAATAGAAAAATACGACTGTACAGCCTGAAAATGAAGTCACCGAAATGAGAGAGATATTTCTTCGCTGAACAAAACCAACTGTGTTTTTCCTTATACATTAATAGCCTAACTTTTATACTTACCTTTTCCAACAGGAGGATGTGATACACATGCAGTCTTCATCACATTTTCTGATTGTAATTGGTCAGTAATCTGAATATTTTCCATAGATGAGTTTAGTTTGTCCTTGATGGTTTGATCTGGATCTTCCAGTCTTGAAACTGCATCCTAAAATAATAATAATAATAAACGGATGGCGTAAACAATACTATGGTGATTAGACAGTGAAAAATGACACGCATAAATTCTTTTGAATTCACCATAGTCTCGTCAGTTGTTTCCTCTAGATGATTATTTTCCAGATTTTGATGAAAAAGATGTTTTGTAGTGAAGCCAATGTTTCCGAAATATTCATTTTGTTTTTATAGTACAGAGATGCTTATATTTTCCGCCATCCATAACCTTTGAATCTTATTGGTTTTTAAATGTTTTAATCCATCAAATGTAGGCCACTAAAATCAAGGTCATCGAAGTCCACATATATACATATACACATATGAAAATAAAGTTCAAGTTTATTTCGTCATTGATCCGAGAGTCACAACTGCTATACGATCCTGGATAGTAGAGATTTATGAGTTCCTCAGAAGGGAATCGAACTCTGAACCCATGTAAGCGGTTCGTGAAAATTCTGATTTTGTATCAACGAATAGTTTGTGGCACAGACTGTCAGTTTAGTTATGAATTATTCACATAACTTAGTAGGACGTATTTATTTGAAACATGTCCTTACCTTACTGTCTTCACCTGTTCCACTAAGATTCTTCGGTATATCATCGGTTGAATTCATTGTCGGTGATTCTGATCTCTTTGAGTCGACTTTTTTACGAATACCATTTATTTGACGTCCTACTTGATTCACTAATCCGACAGGATTAATAATTCCAAAACCCATTGCTTTTGTTGGCTGTAATATAAGATAGAAAACACATATTTGTATGTATACATAGAGAAAAGTGTAGAATTTTCATTAGTGAACAGTTGGGCGGAAACTTCTCCGTGAAACAAGCTGGATCCAAGAAAAGCAAATCATGTGTGGATCAAACAGCGACGCCACGCATCATCATCATCATCATCAGTGAACAGACTCTGGTATGGCAGTTAAATTATCTATCTCAACTTCATCGACTCTGAGATGGCCCTCGATAGGGTCGATCGTAAGGTGATTTGCAGACCGATTCACTCCTATGGAGTGAAGTGGTGTAAACTTTTAACAACCTCATTCAACAGCTATGTGGTAATGTCACACAGTTGAAATCTCAGTGGAACGTTCGAAGTGAAGATAGAAGTGAGAAACTGTTGCCCAATATTACCGACAGTATTCCTGACTGTAGTCGACTGGATCATGCAATAAACCTTGGAGAAAGAAAAGATGGAAATACACGGAACTGGTGAGAATACCCTAGAAGATCTGGACTTCAAGGATGGGCTATGTCTGATGTCACAAAATCGCGAAGATCTTCGGAAGAAAACCAACAAACTGACAGCGAAGACAAGACTTCAGGTGAACATACAGAAGACAGAGGTGATGAAGATATGTAACCAACAGAAGTGTCTGTCAGTCACCTCCAAAGGAATGAATATGAAGGAGGTCAGCTCTTTGACTTACCTAGTTTGGTAGCATCGTTTCAAATAAGGGCAACCCAGAGATCAGAATGTCAAATCCAAGGTCGGAGAGGTAAGACATACCTTCGTTGCGCTGAAATCACTGTGGAAATCGACTGTACTCAACATGAAGAACAAGATCAGGATCTTCAACGCTAATTTCAAGTAATGAAAAGCATTTTCAACGGATTGCTCACTTTTATCCTTTTATCAACATCTTCCACCTTTGCTTGTTGATGATGATCAGACGGCCTACCATAGATGTTAAGCAAGCAGGAGCGCTGCCAAAGAAGCAACCGGGAACCCATCACCTTACAGATATATGGGAGAAAGTGGAGACGAATAATACACACACTGTGGAAACCGTTGAATGACATCACACACTAGGCAGCTCGTCGGGTGGAATCCGAATGGGAAAAGATGAGTTGGGGATGGGTCGATAAGATCGTTTTAGGAGAAAATGGACAATCGCTGAGCCAGGTGGAAAATACTGCAGAGAACAGAGTGAAGTGGAGATGCGTTTAGAAAGCCTTATGTTCCAATCGGAACCTTAGGGAATTTGTTATTTGTGAATGGGACGATTCATGGTGTGAAAATGACTCAATTCAAAATATTCAAACTACTACTTAAATGATAATAATTATATACGTATATAAATATATGAATAAGATTCCAGCTTACCAAAAGTTTTAAGGCTTCTTTCCCAACTTGTTCGACAACTTCACCATGTTTTCCAAATGATGAATTCACCCAACCACCAAGTTTACGCGGTAATTTATCCGTAATAGATTCTTCATCATCGTCGTCATCATTATTTGTCTGATCATTTGTAGGTTTTGAGAAGAAATCATTACTACTGTAGCTTTTCTCAGGTTTAATCAACTCTTCAACCACAGGATAGTTTGGCATGGCTATCTTGTTTTCTTTGATGTCTACAGTTTGAACTGGGGCAAATGAAATGAATACATGTATATTTTAATGTGGCTTTATAAATAGATGAAGAGAGAAACAGAACCAATCACTAAATAGCTTTATGAATGGTCATTCCTATAGCTAGCTATACATCGACAAGATCGTAAATTATGCATTCATAAACGTTTTGATAAACCCTCTTCTTTACCTTTGTCATAGTAATGTTCTTTATTTTCATTCTATGAACTGAGGAATTCCTAGTGTCTCTTTATTCCCTTATTTTCCGTAATTTAGATAAAACTGTACAGCCTGAAAATGAAGTCGTTGAAACGAGAGAGATATTTCTTCGCTGAACAAAACCAACTGTGTTTTTCCTTATACGTTAATAGCCTAACTTTTATACTTACCTTTTCCAACAGGAGGATGTGATACACATGCAGTCTTCATCACATTTTCTGATTGTAATTGGTCAGTAATCTGAATATTTTCCATAGATGAGTTTAGTTTGTCCTTGATGGTTTGATCTGGATCTTCCAGTCTTGAAACTGCATCCTAAAATAATAATAATAATAATAAACGGATGGCGTAAACAATACTATGGTGATTAGACAGTGAAAAATGACACGCATTAATTCTTTTGAATTCACCATAGTCTCGTCAGTTGTTTCCTCTAGATGATTATTTTCCAGATTTTGATGAAAAAGATGTTTTGTAGTGAAGCCAATGTTTCCGAAATATTTATTTTGTTTTTACAGTAAGGTGATGCCTGTTTTAACCCATACTCATAACATTTGCTTCGGTGGTATGGCGGTTAGGACGCTCGCCGACCGTGTATATTGTCCGTGGTTCGATCCCCGGCCGATGTACTACTTTACCTGGCTAAGCCATAAATAACCCTGGTAAAGATTATAGGTTGGGCATGGGGCTAGCAACTCCGTCCTGTAAAATAAACGCTGCTACAGAAACTTAAGCCACTAGTTTGAAGCCCTATGTTCCGCTGGGGAACGTGAAGGAAAATAATAACCTATGAAAGCCAGTGGTTTTTAAATATTTTAATCTATCAAATGGAAGTCACTAAAATCAAGGTAATCTTAGTCTACATATATACATATACAACATTGAAATACTGTCAAGTTTCAGGATTTGATCATGAGCTGACATTAGCTAGAGAACCATTGGAAAACCTGCGAGTACTGGACAGCTGTTTTGTCCTAGTTTTTGACTTTTCGGCAATACGCACCCACCCAACACTTGAATATCAATGAGATGCTCACTAGCGACTTCCCGTATCCAGGTAGGTAGTTACCCGAGGTTCTAGTGAGAAGTCGTGACTTTTAGGGTGCAGCGGGTCGGGTGTGAGGACAAATACTCGCCGAAAACATTGGCTAGCGGTTGCGCTATGTCGTGAATTGGCAGAAGTTAGAATTCAAGGACCATTGGATCGGGTCCCAGTGGCTTATGGATACACGAGCTCGCCTTGTAACCGGAAGGTCCTGGATTCGAATCCCGCAGTGTGGGTGAGTACTGCTGAAACAGAGTCCCAAACTAGGACGAAACAGCTGTCCAGCACTTCCAGGTTTTCCAATGGTTCTC
Organism: Trichobilharzia regenti; assembly: GCA_944472135.2. NCBI lineage: Eukaryota > Metazoa > Platyhelminthes > Trematoda > Strigeidida > Schistosomatidae > Trichobilharzia > Trichobilharzia regenti. The sequence goes on from OX235262.1 coordinate 71,986,645, forward strand.
TAACTAATGTCAGCTCATGATGAAATCCTGAAATCAATCAAGTCCCTACAAACCAACACTTAAATACTGTCAAGTTTATTTCGCCATTGATCCGAGTCAGTAAAAAAGATTAAGTTAAAGGTTTGTCTGTCTTCCTTTCTCGCTTCGCACACCAGTGTGGTACTGTGTCGTTGTAGGTGTCATTGAGAATGATGATCTAGAAAGTAGACACAAATTTTTTGTATATGCTACTTATAAGATTTAACAATAGTACACATATAAAGAGGTACTCAATGACATAGAAACTTCAAATATCGAAGGAGATAGAGAGATTTGACTTCAAAGACAGGAAATGAACTAGCGTTTCGGAGAAACATGGGAGACACGAATGGAAGACAAAGAAAAACAATATGAAAGCTGGGAGGTAGGACACCACGGAATATCTGTGGAGATGATGATTTGAAGTAAAGGTGTACACAGTTTCGTTATATAGAGATAATATATTCCAAATAAACATTCCTTAGCGAAGTCTCTCGTCTTCTACCAGGTACAAATCTACTAGTGAGGACGTTCCCTAGCTTGAGAAACTCATAAACTAAAAAGTTGTATTGATTGTCATATCAAGATATCTTCACTTGTCTTAAATCCTTAAATCCATCACATACTGCAGACCCTGTTGGTATTCCAAGCATTTTACTTCGAAAGTGTGGAAATATTTTCTGTCATCCTTTCACATGAATTATAAATGAATCATTTCAAATGCATATAGTCTCACTTGCTTCGATAGAAATAAAGATAGCGTCTATACCGAAACCATGATCTTCCCGATCAGTTTTTTTCATTTAGTTGTGCTCTCTGAGCTTGTTGATTTAACTGTGGAGCTTTCGTCATCTTTCTAGACAACATCTTCAGAGCAGGTTTTATTATGAAATGCATTTATTTCTCAAGTAAATTATATGGACTGCAATAAACACTACACTGATAAAACAGGGGGCGTCCTCTTCAACTCAGAATTCGAGGACATCAATCATCTGTATAAAAGCGTGACATATATATTCTTTCATATCGAAGCATGTAGATAGTTACGGACACCAATTAGATTGGACGAATGTAGAAATTTTAAATAGCAGAAACACTGAAAATGCAAGGGGATTTCTAATAGCCTGGTAGTCAACTGAATCAGTGATTAATAAGCACATTAATGTTAACCAAATTTACCAACTAATAAAAAATAAACCACATGTGACAAGAAAGTTCAAATTCCAAGTCAATAAAAATGATCACTAGAGATGTAAATTAATGTCTAATCACAACCATGGTTTTTGGGGAGATACAAATACATCAGTCATGAAGAATTAAAATAAGTACATTTCATACTAACACACGCATTGAAGATGTTGTCTAGAAGGACGATGAAAGCTTCGCAATGAAATCAACCAGGTCAGAGAACACAACTAGATCAAAATCATCCCTCTGAGCTACACACCTTCTCTATTATTTCTTCCGGATCAGGTTTGAAGTTTAGGTCAGTCACAATGAAGTCTCCATTTTTGAAAACTATGGAAAAAGTTCTCTCGCTTGTTCTTCAACCCTCATTAAAATCTTTCACTGACCTCAAGTGATTTGTTTATAAATTCAGTAGAAGTACCTTAAATGCTTCCATTGTACTGTGGTGTAATACTGTTTCCAGTCTAGATAAAGGTGGAAAGTTTATTCGGTCTGTCTTTTTAGACTGCACTACTGTCTTTGATCCTATTCCTAGGACACTTTTATTAAGCAACCTGAACTCTGCTGGAGCAGAGCCTCAAATCATAAAGTGGTTGTCTTGTGATTTTTCGAGTGGGAAATACCTCACTGGTTTCTAATAGGAAGCGATCTATTTTGTTGCATACTGAATCTGGTTTTGTACTTTCTCCATTCCTGTTTGCTTTCTGTTTTCATGACATTCTTCACTCTTTTGAAGTCGATTTCAATAAATATGCTGGTGAACTGACAATTTATGTCCGAGTGGTTTCTGCATTAGATTGCTGTGTTGTGAACAGTTTCGTATCTCAAATTAATCGATAGTACTTTCAGAAAATTCATACATTTATTTACCTTTATGAATTTGAATAAAGCAATAACAACAGTTTTAAAGAATAAGATGGTACCGTCATTATTTCGTTGGCTTCTCATCAGCTACTTACAGCCTAAATATATTATGAGGTTTATGTACACAAAAGTTTTATCATACTCGCGAATTTTACATGATGTCAGTTGACATAAAGTTCCGAACTTAGTGAACAGTGATCAGAAAATTACCCTTGTATAGTTTTTACACAGGGAGTTCAAGTTTAAACAAAGTAAATGTATACATACAATGGTAAAGGAGTTGCGTCATAAAGACGAGTGGTGCGTAAGATGATCAGTGACACCTCATGAGGTCCTCATGAAGAGTCCTATACTAGGGGGAGGAAAAAGCTGTCCAGTACTCCCTGTAGGTTTTCCAATTGTTCTCTCTCTAACTGATTTCAGCTCATGATGAAATCCTCCAACCAATCAAACAAAATCATCCTTTCAAAACCAACACTTGAAATTGTCTTCTGTTTCTTGAAGGAGAAAGATTATTATTGTTATTAGCATGTCTTTCTCATTCCTTTGCATTCCCCAGTTGGACGTAAGGCTTCACTGTTTCAGTAATCGTGTTTTTGCGTTTCTTCATTTAATGGGATAGCTAGCTTCACAGCTGACGCCCCCTCTTCACTGGCCTTATTACCATCCCAAATAGTCGAGATTTAAGAGTGCGTCAGGCGGAAATCAGACTGAACCCATGTAAGTGGTTCGTAAACATTCTGACACTGAATCATTGAAGAATTGGTGGCACAGACCGTCAGTTTAGTTATGAATTATTCACATTTCTTAGTAAGACGTATTTATTTGAAACATGTCCTTACCTTACTGTCTTCACCTATTCCACTAAGATTCTTCGGTATATCATCGGTTGAATTCATTGTCGGTGATTCTGATCTCTTTGAGTCGACTTTTTTACGAATACCATTTATTTGACGTCCTACTTGATTCACTAATCCGACAGGATTAATAATTCCAAAACCCATTGCTTTTGTTGGCTGTAATATAAGATAGAAAACACATATTTGTATGTATACATAGAGAAAAGTGTAGAATTTTCATTAGTGAACAGTTGGGCGAAAACTTCTCCGTGAAACAAGCTGGATCCAAGAAAAGCAAATCATGTGTGGATCAAACAGCGACGCCACGCATCATCATCATCAGTGAACAGACTCTGGTATGGCAGTTAAATTATCTATCTCAACTTCATCGACTCTGAGATGGCCCTCGATAGGGTCGATCGTAAGGTGATTTGCAGACCGATTCACTCCTATGGAGTGAAGTGGTGTAAACTTTTAACAACCTCATTCAACAGCTATGTGGTAATGTCACACAGTTGAAATCTCAGTGGAACGTTCGAAGTGAAGATAGAAGTGAGAAACTGTTGCCCAATATTACCGACAGTATTCCTGACTGTAGTCGACTGGATCATGCAATAAAACTTGGAGAAAGAAAAGATGGAAATACACGGAACTGGTGAGAATACCCTAGAAGATCTGGACTCCAAGGATGGGCTATGTCTGATGTCACAAAATCGCGAAGATCTATGGAAGAAAACCAACAAACTGACAGCGAAGACAAGACTTCAGGTGAACATACAGAAGACAGAGGTGATGAAGATATGTAACCAACAGAAGTGTCTGTCAGTCACCTCCAATGGAATGAATATGAAGGAGGTCAGCTCTTTGACTTACCTAGTTTGGTAGCATCGTTTCAAATAAGGGCAACCCAGAGATCAGAATGTCAAATCCAAGGTCGGAGAGGTAAGACATACCTTCGTTGCGCTGAAATCACTGTGGAAATCGACTGTACTCAACATGAAGAACAAGATCAGGATCTTCAACGCTAATTTCAAGTAATGAAAAGCATTTTCAACGGATTGCTCACTTTTATCAACATCTTCCCCCTTTGCTTGCTGCTGAAGATTACATGGCAACCATAGATATTAAGAAAGCAGGAACTCTGGCAAAGAACTGACCAAGAACCCATCATCTTACAAATGTGTAAAAGGAAGTGGAGATAAATTAGACACCCACTATGGAGACAGCAGAGTGAAATCAAACGCTAGGCAGGTCGTCGGGTGGAATCCGAATGGGAAAAGACGAGTTAGGAATGGGTCTAAGTTGACATCGAGAAGATCGTCCTTGGGGAAAATGGACAATCGTTGAGCAAGGCGGCAAGTACTGCAGAGAACACAGTGAATTGGAGATGCGCCCTGCAAGCCTTATGTTCTAATAAGAACCCCTACAGAATTTTTTATTTGTGAATTAGACAATTTATGATGTGAAAACTAATCAATATTACCTATATAAATTCAAAATATTCAAACTACTACTTAAATGATAATAATTATATACGTATATAAATATATGAATAAGATTCCAGCTTACCAAAAGTTTTAAGGCTTCTTTCCCAACTTGTTCGACAACTTCACCATGTTTTCCAAATGATGAATTCACCCAACCACCAAGTTTACGCGGTAATTTATCCGTAATAGATTCTTCATCATCGTCGTCATCATTATTTGTCTGATCATTTGTAGGTTTTGAGAAGAAATCATTACTACTGTAGCTTTTCTCAGGTTTAATCAACTCTTCAACCACAGGATAGTTTGGCATGGCTATCTTGTTATCTTTGATGTCTACAGTTTGAACTGGGGCAAATGAAATGAATACATGTATATTTTAATGTGGCTTTATAAATAGATGAAGAGAGAAACAGAACCAATCACTAAATAGCTGATGATAAGTGTACGGCTGAAATGATTTGATTGGTTTCTTTATATCAATTAATTTATTCAATTGGAACACGAGTGAATCTATCGGCTTTAATTATCCTGTATTTCCCAATGTTTGATTTTTATTATATTGACACTGGGGAGTACTAATCTGACGTATTTTTCATGCTGCTTTCTCTACAAAACAGTAATGTGTGGCCTCTAAACGTGTGAATTACCGATGTTCATGAACTTATATCCCTACGCTTTTCTTTGTCTGTCAGTGGGACGGTTGTTCAAATTTTGATCAAAGAAGCTAGCTCTCATGTGCTTACTTTATTCTTCTATATATGGCCTGTCTTTATATCAATCCTACAAAATCCAAACTCATATGAGACAAGGAAAGTAGATTGCATAGTTTAAAACTTTTACTTTTCGAAGGCAGTCACTTATTGATGGTCTCCGACGATATCTCTGCCCACGCTGCACATAAAATGTCGTAGACTGCTTTAGTCCCACCTCTCAGCAGGGTCCGCAGTACCATCATTTTGTACTCGGATCCTGGACGCCCACCAATGTAGAAACGCCTTCGAACTTCCGCGGGAAGCTTATAATTTCTCTCTCTCTGAATGCTTCAAGTCACAGGATTTTTACCTGGTTGGAGTGAGCAACAACAAATGTGATTACAGAACCAGGCAAAATGAGGAAACCTCATGTTAAAATCATCATTTGCACATGTTTCTCGTTTTATCCTTTTTTTGCCTTCCATTCATTGTTTCCATATTGTTTCACAGGAACCTTTAACTTGTTTTCTTTGCGGCTTAGCCTGTTTGTTGCCCAGCTATTCAGTATCATTGCAGAAGACACCACATACAGTAGACTACTTATAAAGTCTTATTAGTAGCATAAATTAGTTAGGAGACAGTTGATATCTGTAAGTTATCACGCAGATACATTCAGCATTCTGTTGATAGGTCTGAAATAGGATGCATTAGACATTCAGGATCCCATTACTGATTATCAGTAAATTTATAACAGTGAAATTTTCGCATTACAAAATCCTCTTCCACTAGCATGAATGCGAATACACTTAAAGGAATTATTATTCCCTTGGCTCCGGAAAGGAAGATGGAACTTTAATAACACATCCCTATTTCATCTCGTTCCCTGCAGTCCTGTTTAGCCAACTCCATGATAACACAAAAGCTTTCATCTCCTCCTCACATAATCTTCTCCAAGTCACCTTCCAGCCCTTTCTCGACTACTCTTTTCCCATCCGAGGACTTAGGGTGTGATGTCATTTGGCGGTGTCTCCAGAGTCTATCCAATTCACCCCTATTTTCTTTGGCATATTTGTTGAGTAATTGGTTCTTGGTTGGTTCTTTACAAAAGCTCCTGTCTGTCTATCCTCAATGATAGGTCATCTAAACGATCACAACAGACAGCTTGTTTGTGATCCAACAGATTACGAGATAATAAAAAACGTGAAAACATCCGAAAGATATGACTACTTGCACTTATTTTCACTTTGTTTCCAATGGTCAAGAGAACGACTCCACTCCACAGAGTTCTAAGTTACGATAGCAGATCGGTAAATAAAACAATAATAATATTTAAGAGTTTGCTTTGTAAGGATTACATTTATCTATACGAGTTTTACCACTGATTGATATAAGTTAGAGAATCATTGAAAACCAGGGAGTACTGCCAGACAGCCGTTTCACCCTAGTTTGGGAATCATCGGCAGTACGCACCCACACCGCGTGGTTCGAACCCAGGACCTTCCATTTACAAGTCAAGCTCGTAGACAACTCAATCCACAGATAAATTCGTATAAACAAGCCTAATCCGTACAAATGAAACTCCTGAAAATTAATCTGATGCACGCTAGTGACTTGCTAAAGGATGAAGTTTCCTGGAATTCTAGTGCGAAGTTGTGACCAGTGAGGTACATCCAGCCAAGTGTGAGGATGGATTTCCCCGCCGATGGAATTGGCTGGCGGTCACGCTTAGTCACGAATTGGTAGAAGTTAGAATTCACGGCCTGCCCACCAAATCGGGTCCGAGTGAGTGACTGAATGGTGTACGAGCTTGCCTTGTAACTGGAGGTTTCTGGGTTTGAACCCCAGTGCTTGCCTACTGCCAGTTATTCCTAGACTAGGATGAAATAGCTGTCCAGTACTCCCTACAGCTTTTCAATTGTTCTCTAACTGATATCAATCCGTGATCAAACTCGTATAAATAATATTGTTGTAAAATTAAAAATCAGTAAGTGGGCTGGGAACTTTTACTCATATTTACTATTATTCATAGTAAAACACTCATCGAGAAGACTAAAAACACACTAGTAGGCAGGGTTTTTAATTTCAAATTATCTGATAAAAATTCTTTAACCGTATAATCACTATGTAACGGCAGAATCTGACCTATACGATAAAATACAATTCTGTAGTGAATAAGTTTATTTGACATGATACATGGATAATCATTTGCATGACGTCTGAAGCACAGTTTATTGTTTCTAATCACATCTGCTGTACTTGCGAATGAAAGATGACAATCCTTGACAATTTCAAAAAATCTATGAGACGAGTATTGACACAATGAAGTTTCTTACGAGCTAATATTCACCACTTTACATTCCATACACTCTGCCACAGTATCCTGTCACATATTCAGATGATGATAATGAAATTCAAGTTTTGGTTTGCAGGGATTTGATTGGTTTCAGGATTTCATCACGAAGCGATATCGGTCAGAGAACCATTGGAAAACCATCTTAGAGTACGGGACTACTGATTTGTCCCAGTTTGGGACTCTTCAACGGTACATATCCACTGGGCCTCCAACTCAGGACTTTCTGGTTATAAGGTGACCTCATACACCCGTGAGCCGCTGGGAGCCAAAGAGTCTTAAACTAGGATGATAGTGACTGTCCAGTACTCACAGGTTTTTTAATGGTTCTCTTACCGATGTCAGTTCATGATAAAATCTTGAAATCATAATGAAATTTGACAGTGATTCAGTGGTAGAAAATACCCACTAACCAAGCACGTGGACTCAGGTCGATTCTGAAGCCATACATTCCTAAATCTGTATTGGTTAACTAGCCGGTAGAAGGCCTGAAAAGAAGGGAAGGTTGAAAGCAAGCTAGCAATCACACCTAGTAAAAAAGAACAAGACCACTATTACATAAACCTCAAAAGCTATAAGCCCCACTTTGGGCTCAGAAAGAAAAAAATACGAAAATTTTATCCTAAGTTTTGAAAATATTGTTGGACGCGCATAATATGCCCTGTGATTTTATTAAAAGTCCACGTCATACATCTTATCATCTGCTTTTGTGATGACACGTATTGCACCAAATAATTTGTGATTTAAAATATACTACTTTATATCTATTAAGTACCATTGTTTTTGATGTGGTTTTGTTCTCTGAGCTGGATGGTTAGTGTGCAAACTAACCATCCAGCTCAGAGAACAAAACCACATCAAAATCATCCACCTGAGCTACAAATCTTCTCTATAATATCTAAGTACCATTGTGTTTATTGATTATTTTTTCAGGTCATATTAAGCATTCAAGAAGTCAGGGAAGACTGGATTTATCGTTGTTGTGTAGCATTGGACCACCCCTACCATAAATGCTGGGCACCAGTATCCACTTGACAGGCAGATTAACTTATTTTTAAATTCTGACAAAGAATACTGAAGAGAAAGATTAAATCATTTGTGAGAGAGTTCACAGTATTTAACTCCATTATGGATTAAATTTTTCGATAAAATCACACAGTGTTATACAGTGTCCAAGTTTTATCCTTATATCAGTAGCGATATATTAGGGAGAATGAAAATCAAGGTTGACTTTGGGAAATAAATCTTCGCACTTATTTGACTGTTAAGAATACAAACTAAGAAATTCACTCTGTATCTAATTATTGGCACAAATGAGGCGTAATATAGTATCTCTGCCGAATCAATTGCATCCTCAATAAAAAATTACTCAAAGCAGCTTAAACATCCACAAGAGAATGAGGAGCTTACTTGGCTAATATTCAGTTATTTCAAATGATGAATTCCACTTTGCTAATAGTATTATTTCAGTGCTAATATAGCATGCTACTCTGAATTCATAAAAGTAGTTTATTTCAGCCTGTCTCATTCCAAATTCTTTTCAATATTAAATCTTTTCTCTTCTAAGTGCTTTGGTCTTGAATTCGTTGTGTTTATTTCATTTAATATTCCGAGAATCTTATATTCTCAAGTCGTCGTTGGCAGGGATTTGATTGACTTCAAAGCTGATCAGGAAGTGATTCAAGATAGAGAACCTGTGAAAATTAGTGATCACTAGACATCCGCTTTATCCTAGTTCAGGACTCTTCAGCAGTATACTTCCATGACTCCAATTCCAGGCATTGATCCCTGAAGACCAAACACTGAAAAATGATGACTAGTAACTCACAACAGGATGACGTTGCCTAAAGTTCTAGCGAAAAGTTGATGGCATTGGGGTCCAGCAAGTTGGGTTTGAGGACAAATACACGCAGATGATACTGGTTGGCGGCTTTGCTACCTATGCCGCCAATTAACAGAAGTCAGTGTACTCCGTATCAGTGACTGAATGGTATAAGAATTCACTTCATAACCTCAAGGTCGTGGGCTCTTTCCTGGGTAGGTTCATTGGTGCACGCTCTCGAAGAGTTCCAGACCACGGCGAAACAACCTTCTATTACTCCTTGGTTTCCACTGGTTTTCTAGTTGAAGTCTCTCTTGATCGATCTTGAAATCTGACTTAGATTTTATTCTACTTATCACATTTTGCAATAAAATTTAAATTACTTAGTAAATCCTAAATGCAGTGCGTGCCGATTGGAGGTAAGGTTGAAAATTAGGTCGCAACATTATCTGAACCACTAGGTGCTTGACTACCAGCCCAACAACCTAACACCTGATCTACAAGACTATGATTCTGATGAACTCAACATTTTTTCTGAAGTCACTGTGGAATTATATCTAGCTGTCATATGAATGAGCGATTTCATAAACTTTAACAATACTAAGTTGGGGAGAACAAGTTACTGACTTGTAGTCGGGTTAAGATAGTCTTGGACTGATATACTACTATTGAGGGAGGTTGAGCGTGTAAAGCACCGGATAGTCAATCCAAAGGCTAGTGTTCCGAAAACAGTCGCCATCCAGACTTCCATTTAACCTTCAATCAACCTAAGACTATCCCAGATGCTAACACCATCTTGAAGAGAAAAAATATATTCTCGAGGCCAACTCTACTGAATTCTCCAGCGGCTCACTCATTAGTGATCAGCTGATAGTCAACGTAATATGATATTATATATTACTAACTAATTGGTGTGATTAGCTATCTACCGATGATATCAACTAGTAGTACTTCCTAACCAGATCAATGTCATCTAAACACTTGATCACTGTTCCGCTCATTTATCGCCGAGCTCATTTCGGTGTATCTGGTCTGACTAAACTCAGAGAACGAAATCAGTAGCTAGCTGGAATTCGTTGGATTCAACTGAGTCAAACCGGTTACATCGTCCACAAGCGCGACCCCAACAATCGAAATAGCCGTCTGGCGTTTAGATCATTTCAATTTGGGTAATAAGCACTATTGGTTGATGTGAGTGGTATACACCTACTCATCTCAGTCAATCAATAGTATATGGCGTCACGCATTTATTTTGGTAAATCACACAGTGTTGTACAGTAATACTAACTGATGACGTTTCGAGCACAAACTAATTAATTTTTTCTCCTTCACGTTCCCCAGTGGAATATAGGGCTTCAAGCTAGTGGCTTGAAGTTTCTGCAGCAGTGTTTATTTTTACAGGATGGGGTTGCTAACCTCATGTCCAACCTTTCCTCTTTACCAGCATTATTTCTGGCTTAGCGAGGTAAAGGCGTTCGTCGTCTGGGGATCGAACCCCTGACCATGTGCATGGTTGCGAGCGTCCTAACCGCTATGTCACGGACAATTAATTAATCAACTAATATTTTTATTACTGTACAACACTGTGTGATTTACCAAAACAAAATCTTATCCATAATGGAGTTATGCTCTACCACAGTGCCCAAGTTTTATACTTATGTCACGCACTTACGCTTACCCGCTTATTTGCCATTTATAGCGTATATCAGATCACATTTTGTGATCATAATAATTTCCATTTTCAAAGGGGACTATGGAGAACTTTCAAGCCGAAGTGTTTCAATTACAAACCTTGAATTAATTTGCAGATTGTGAAGTTGAAAATTGTAGATAACGGTGGTTAAAATGACAGGAAAATTTTTTTTAAATATTGTAACCATTTTTAATGTTTTTCAAAGAATGTTGAACTCCTAAATATTTTAGATATAAAAGTTTTAAGTTTCTTCAAAAACTAATTTCAATTACAGAAACACTGAAAACCCAGGGAGTACTGGATATGTTTTCGTCCTAGTATTTGACTCTTCTTCAGTACACACCCAGCGCACACAGTAGGCAATCGACACTTGAGAATTAACCTAGTGCTCACTAGTGACTCACTAGAAGGATGGAGTTGCCTGAATTCTTGGTGAGAAGTCTGTTATACTGACATAAATTTCCTAACACACGCCATTTTGTTGTGTGTATTTCCCTCACCTAACATTTCACTTAGAATCCTATTGGTTTCTGATTAACAAAGTACCGAACATTAAATCAATGTAACCTGTGTCTCCCAGGGTCACATATATTTCAACTATAGATACGTAATTCTTGATATGAGATAAAAATTGGGCACTGTGGTAGACTGTAACTCCATTATGGATAAAATTTCTGTTTTGATAAAATCATACAGTCTTTGTTATACAGTAATATTTACTGATGACCACGTTTTGAGAACAATTAATACACTGCCCATAATCATATCAAGGTACTCTCACGCAACTTTTTTGCTTTATTTGTATACAAGAGTAAAAATTGATGATTAGACGTTTGAATAATATCAATATAAGATTGGATTTCGACTATGTCCCACCCCTATTGTGTGGTTAATGTATGTATTGCCATTGCTGAGTTTTTTCTCTACATTACTTATCTTCGTGGGATCAATCATACTAACCTTAGCTAAATTCTTATTTTTTTTTTTGATAATCTCACTGCTCCTGCCTGATCTACTAGTTTGACCTATGTAGTTGACCTCACTCACAGTCATTTCAAGGTATTTTGTAAATTATATTATTTTGTTTAATTGGCTACACCGGGTCTTTTAGCCTACAGAACTTGTCCCACCCGAGTGAGTTTTCGGGGTTGAATGCCACTCTAATTCCTGCTCTATTGAGAATCCTATGTAGGGTCTCAGATTTCCCCTCCTTATACGACAAAACTGCAAATGCCTTAAATTTCCATTTATCTATGTTATCATTATTAGTTTCACCACTGTTTTTAATTTGCGTATATATGTATTTTTATATTCTTAATAAATTTTATAGGATAGTTATTTGACACCAACTTCTCTTCTTCTATCTGTTCCGTTCATCGTTTCGGTTTTTTGTTATACTACTCAGAGATATTACTCAGTTTGCTAGACACTTAACTAAGCCAGCCTTCACAGACAGACAATGGATGAGATGTATTAAAGTCTAAATATCTATTAGAATGTGTTGGTATTTTATAAACACTAGTACAGTTTAACCTTCTTCAATTCGTATGATTTTACAATCTAACATAGCTAATTCTCCTTGCTCATTTTCCGAATCATATGTGAATTTTATTCCCTCTGCTAGTGAGTTTATATATGTGTATGTTTTGTTTTTAAGACTGTGCACCGCCATCCACATATCTCTACCATATCACTGGAGTAGGATTAAACGTGTTAAGAGCTATATTTTCTGAGCTGTCCATAAAGATATCTACCACGATAAGGTATATTGGTTATCCATTCCACTGCTACACCTTCTGTTTGTCTATATATTTTTCCCTGGAATTAAAAGACAGTAGATGTGAGGTATAACTGAAATTCTAAAATAATTATCTCAATGGGTATCTTTATCGTATGAGTAAGTTTGGGCTGAGAAGTACGTTCTCTTTTAACTGCTTCCAAGGCCATATTGATTGGTATGTGAGTATAGAGAGACTAGTAATTATCAAAACTAACCATTTTTCATTGTACTCTAACTGAATGTCATTTAGTTGAGCGACATACTGTGATCTGAATAATTTCCATCGCTTTAACGATGTTATTTCAACTGTTATTGGCCATCAGGGAAATCTAGGACGTGCATTTCGTGCCTGTTTCGAACTCTTCACTTGGACGTACCTGCATTCTCAGTGAGTAATCGTGTCCTCATTTACACCTAAGCCTAGAAATCCGTTGTTTCAAATGCCTAAACCCTATCCACTAGACCATTGAGGTTCATTGGAGGGTCGTCTCTTGTGCAACGGCTATCAGTTATTATTTGTCTTCAGGTGAATTCACATTTCCTGTTAGTTGATTATGTTGTACAGAAATTCACAGTCTCTGTTTATATGGATAACGTTTTAGGGTTTGAAACGATGGCCACTGGGTTCAAGTCTTTCTTAGTCAGAAGGAAACCAACTGACTTGAATTTTTTATCTTAACTTCACCTGTCACCCAACATCATCTCAGGTCGTCTCACCCTTCAAAGTACAATAACACCTTATATATCTCATTCATTTACTGGCCTAATTAAAAGGTTACAAATATTGAAGTGTTAATTTGTACACTTTCCTTGGATTCTCTGCTCAGCCTAATCATTATACTAAGAATATTTCAGCTAACAGTACATTTTTTGTAAACGATACTATCGTTTTTATATAAGCTTGTCCCGGAATGACCTTGAACACATCCCATCATTTACCTAATCTTTTGTGGTGTGTAACTGGATGTTTCTACAAGCTTATCTCAGCTATTTTGAATAATTTCATCTGTTGGTGAGTGAATACCAGTCAGCATGTCAGTATTTCCACTGACATACTGGTATATTTCAGTTCTGGTGATTACTTGGTAAATTTTATCAAACGAACCATTCCACGACTGTTCTCAAGCTTCCGTTAGACCATATCCTCCATGTTGCACTAGGACTAACACCTAGCTAGCCGATTCTTATCCGGATGCCTCGTGTGTGATGTCACTCGACTGTTTCCTCAGCGAATGTCTAATCAAACTCCTGCATTTCACTTTTCTATATTTGTTAACTTATATTCTGTTGGCTGGTTCTCTGCCTTCCACAGTTCCCAACTGCTTGCCATTTCTGGCAGGCCATCTCAACCTCAGGACACAGACAGTGAAGACAACTGTGAATGAAAGTCTGTGACCACCATTCGTGATGCAGGTGCCAATTCTCTCTCGTTCTCAAGTAGATGCAGACACTGACTGATTTGAAATTTTTGTTGAAAATTCGAGTCTTATTCGTCCCACTGATTGATGCAAATCTCCACACTGGTCTCAAAGTAGTAACAGCCTGTCTGTCTTGCATTCCCGATCCCCAACTCAAAGGCTTAGTTGACGGAAACCTTATCATTTCTCAGTCTATCTTTAACAACCAGTCATAATAAGTTTTATGCTCAACAATCGACAGTAATATATACTCATTTATTGCCCTTCACCACTGAATTATTAATCCGATATTCATTTTCCGTTTATAGTGAGTGACTTTCGAGATCTAAACTACTAACTCGATTCTTATTTCACTGTAAACCACCTATTTTTAGTTGGTATTTGGTGGTAGTGCGAAGAACAAGCCTACTAAGGGTAAATCGAATGTGTGAAGTGAGACCGAATTCGATGGATATCAAGAAAATCAATGAATAATCTCCTTGTGTACTAATTTAGTAAGTGATTTGCAAATGACATTTCCGACTTTGTATTGGACACGTCTTGTTCAACTATGTCTGTGGATTATTAGAGTTTTCGAAGCATCTTTCACACTTCGAGTTTGATCACTACTTGACATCAGTTGGAAAACAAGTGTAACCCACGGACAGCCAGCTGCTCCCTCGTTACTCGAGAATCTCCTTCAGTGTGCAGTCACTCCTAAACCTTCAGCATTGGAAACAGGCACCTGAGGTTTACATGGCGTGGCCATAGACCATTCAACCACTGAGATAGTCTATCGTTTCTAACGTCTGACGAATTACAGTGTATAGCGCAAACGCTGGCCAGTGTCATCAGCTAGTATCTCTCCACACACCGAACACGATGGATCACGTCGGTCCCGAATCAACAAGAGGTTCAAGTAACTTCATCCTGCAATCGACCACTAGTGGATGATTTCGGTATACTGGGGTTTGACTTCTTTCATGGTTGATCATCAACTGACTTCAGTTAGAGAACTACTGATGGGCGATTGGATTACATCTCAGTCACTGAATAGAATATGATTTCGCTTTGTAACCTGAAGGTGATGTGTTCCATCCCTTTTTGAGTCATATGAGAGTACTTGTGAAGAGTTTGAAACCAGGACGAAGTAGCTGTCTAGTATTCCTAGCTGGTCACTTCGTGATCAGTCGAATCTTTGCAAACGGAAAACTCACACACTTTCCCTTTTTTTCAAATTTCTCTTTGAAGAATTTTCATTGATGGCCAGATTTTCACTGCTTCTTTGGGCAACAGGGAAGAATACACACCAAGCTCAGACAGCCTTGGAAGAAGCGAACAGATTCTTGTAGGGGAAGAGTGGCAATTAACTTATAAAAGAGTGTATTTAATATATATATATATACATGTTGGAGGATTTCATGATGAGCTGACATCAGTTAGATAAGCATTAGAAAACCACGTGGGAGTAGTGGACAGCTGTTTCGTCAGCCTAGTTTGAGATTCTTCATCATCGGATATGCTCTCTCACCCGAAATGGTTAGAAAAACAAATGAATTGTGGAGAACCGATAGACACAGGTGTCAGAATACTAACGTCATCTATAGCCAGACATCTTATGGAGATGAGCCATAAGACTGATGTTAACTCAGCCTTTGAGGTCATCTATAAAAATGGTCAAGGGCACTTACTGAAATACGCTGAGGCTATAGTTATTCGATTAGAGAACCATTGGAAAACCTACAGGGAGTACCGGACGTGTGTTTCGTCCTGGCTCTTTTGGACTCTTCATCAGTACGCACCCACACTGCAGGGTTTGAACCCAGAACCTTCTGGTAACAAGGCGCGCTCGTAGACCATAAGGCCACTGAGACACAATCCAGATGCCAATGAATCCTAATTTATGCCTTTTCATGACATAGCGTATCCGCTAGCCAATGTCATACGTGGCGAGTATTTGTCCTCACACCCTGCGAAATTACGACTTCCCACTAGGACCCCAGATAACTGCCTACCTGAGTATGGCAAGTCGCTAGTGAGCATCTCATTTATTTTCGAGTATTCGGTTACTCCGATGTCCCCTCTTTATATGGCAGTACATTATCAACTGTTTGAATTCTTTTTTATGTACCTTATTTTCGCTACTTGCATTAACACTCCCTATTTTACTTAGGGTTCTCCATACATGTATCAATAAACTATGGTGGGTAGTTATTTACTAGTAATGTGACAGCAGAAAACGAGGATATTTGGTAATGGAATTATTTATTGGTAACTTGATGCACAGATATAAGCAGAATACGTCTGCTTTATATATTAAAGTCACATTTTGCATGTATCTTGGGTATTTTGCTACTTTTGTCTTCCGTACGGTGCTTCTTTGTGTCCCTTTCATGTCTTCCATGTTGTTTCACACATATCGTTCATTTCTTTTCCTTGCCATATGAAACACTTATTTATATTCGCATCTGTGTACTACTTATAAAACTGTCAGTAGTGCACATCTCAGTAATACTTTCATCACCACCAGCTCTTTTGGAGTTAGTTATGCAGGCTCTACTCAGCGTTTGCTATCCAGATGTACCACAATAATAATAAAGCTTTATTTCAGACAATATGTAATACAAACATTTTCAATGTATTTAATTTCAAAATATTTCCTCTTCAAAGAGGATTCACGCGTAAGGTAGTAGTCTGAAGTATTTCATTTGACGTAGACTTGTTGTTGATGAAGAGAGAACCAGCCATGTACATATTCCCACGATTTCTTTCAACAATAGTCAAGCGTTTTGCTGAAAGCCAATTAAATATGTGAGCGAGTTCGCGTAGTGATCGTTTAATGTACCACTTGACCAAAACAATGAGAAATGCAGAAGAGTGTAAACATTTTTGATTGATGAAAATGCTGGTGGAACAGTGATTCAAGCAAACCGCTGTTAATATCCCTAACACTTGTGGTTTTATAAAGCAGAAATGAAATTTCCCCATATCTCTATTCTGTAGCATTTGATCGACTCTAGACACCGATGCGAACTCTCAACCCAAATTCAGAGTCACATGTTAATACATGTGAATTGTCTGTATGTGTATATGTTTAAACAATGAACCTAAAATGGAATTATTGATGTAAGCATAAAACTTGGGCGCTGTGGTAGCCTATAACTCCATTATGGATAAAATTCTATTTCGATAAAGTCACACAGTGCTATACAGTAATATTTACTGATGACCACAGTTCGAGCACAAATTATTGCTGCTCAAAATCATATTAAGGTGCTCACTCACATAACTTTCTTGCTTCATTCATATACATGAGTAAACACTGATTAGGCATTTGAATACAATGAATTTAAGATAAAATGCATTTGGAAAAAATATTAGTTTTGTCAATGAAGTACAATCAGATGGAAAATAAGATTTCTTCACAGTAAAATAAATAAATAACTGGTTAGAATGTTATAATGTGAATTGAATACATTTGAACATTATTTATTATCCTCTGAATTGACTGATACTAATGCCTTCTATATCTGTTGTATTTTCGTTGAGTCACTTCTATTGCATGTATTGGGTGTAGACTCAATGAACCAGGTAGGATTCAGTAATCAGTCTCTCTCTCCATCCACCTACATTACGCTTTAGAATTTCGATTGTGTCCCATCCTATTGTGTGGTTGTGTGTTGATCCATGCAGTGAGATTGCTGGTTTTTTTTCTAAATTACAAATCTTCGTGGAATGAATCATTCTAACCTTAGCTAAAGTCTTATGTTCCGACAGTCTCACTACTCCTGATCTACTAGTCTGATCTATGTAGCTGACCTCACAGAACTTGTCTCTGAGTGAGTTTGTAGGTTTGAATGCCACTCTAATTCCTGCTTTATTAAGAATCCCCCTTTCTCATATTCTTTCTTATTTATGCTATCACTATTAGTTCTACCATTATTTTTTTTTGCTTTTGACCTTTCTTTGATATTCCCAGTGAATTTTAAGGGATAGTTATTTATCACCGACACCTCTTCTATCTGTTTCATTTCATCGTTTAGGCATTTTTCTGTACAGCTTACTATTACTATGAAAACATCTTATTCCCCATTTTATTGTATTTTATTGATAACACTAATATCATTTTCAAATGTACTTTATCTTATATTTATTGTATTCAAATATCTAATCAGTGTTTACTCATGATATGAATGAAGCAAGAAAGTTATGTGAGTGAGCACCTTAATATGATTTTGAGCAGTAATAATTTGTGCTCGAAGTGTGATCATCAGTAAATATTACTGTATAGCACTGTGTGACTTTATAAAAATAGAATTTTATCCATAATCGAGTTACAATCGAATGAATTTGTTACAGGATTTCATCATGAGCTGACATTGGTTAGAGAACCATTGGTAAATCACCTGGGAGAACTGGATAGCTGTTTCGTCACCGTGGTTTCGGACTCTGCTTCAGCAGTACGCAATCACACTGTGGGGTTCGAACCCAGGACCTTCTGGTTACAAGGCCAGCGAGCTCGTATACCATTAAGCCACTGGGACGCGATCCACTGGCCAGGCCATGAATTCTGTCAAATCACGACATAGCGCAACCGCTAGCCAATGTCATCCGTGGTGAGTATTTGTTCTCACACCCGACCCGCTGCATCCTACCGGCCACAACTTTCCACTAGAACCCCAGGTAACTACGTATCTGAATAGGGCCAGTCGCCAGTGAGCATTTCATTGATATTCAAGTATTTGGTTTGTCTTTACACTTAACGTTTGTTCGTTGAACTACATTTCTTGTTAACATAAATATTTAACCAAGCCTATTTCTGCTGATTTTGGGGGAATGAATCAAAGCCTATCTATAAAGCAAAATATGAAGTCCTTTGAAAAGATTTTGTAGAAATATATGAACAACAAACCATACTCGAAACGTCAGTAACCTTATTAGTATCGTATGACTCAGTGTGAGTTATACATTAAATGAAATAAAAAATATAAGAGATGAATATAAAAATTCCAAATTACTGTCCACACAAGTGATCAGTCTATACCATACATATTCAATTCTGAGAAGCACTAATCTATTGAAGCCGTTAAACTCATCATAATTAATTAAGGTTTCTAGTATAACAAAAGACTTCAGAAAATTTGGCCAAGTGGCTTCCTGGAGGCTTTCAGCAGTTCAGTTCATTTCATCACCTCAACTCCACAAGAGAATAAATTCATCTTCTTTGTCTTTTACGTACTTTGAAATTACTTCAGCACCATTGGATTAATCTTCCGAGGTTGAGTCACCAAAACTTCAACTGTCTTCCAAGATTAGAAATGCCTAGTAAATTAGACTAGGCTCACAGAATGCACAGAGGAACAACATCCATGCTTATATGAAATAATTCGTGTAAAGAGAAATACAGACACTACCACAAGTAACTATTTTCACTGTGAATAGAGCTAACCGTGTTATACAGCATTATTCTCTCATTGTCCTTATACTAGATCAAGTGAGAGTTGAACTATTCTATGTTGTTATACACACAAAGGACACACGTGAACAAAACTCAGCTACACTGAATAATCAGTGTGCTTAACTAAATCATGAACAAACATGAAAACATATGTATTGCGTAAAAACACTTAAGAGTCGTTAACAGATTGTTAATAGGTGAGAGCGAAAGATGTTGAAATTGAGGACACAAGTTTGCTGACTGCCTATTGTTCTGATTAACTTGGCATACAAATACAATAGTAAGTAAACAGGTTGTGAATGTGCTGGCCTAATTTAGTTAATCTCGGCTATAGTAGAGTACAGCCTTTTTACAAGGGAATGTAATTACTGTATTCTTCTATTTCCCTTATATTGGACAAAGTTAGAAAACAACTTTTATTCTTACACACACCAAAACTAGACAGCCTCACCATCAGTCAGTTTCACATAAGATCTAGTATTTATGAAAAGTTAATCAAAAATCTTCTTCTATTTTACTTTCATGGGACTTTGTGCTGTTATCTGCAGTACATTTTAGTTGGCCACACGATTACCCATAGTTTCTCAACTCCTCTCTATACAATTCCCACTTAGTCACCCTCAGATGTCGTCATATTTATTGAGTAATAGGTTCTTGCTGGTTGATTCTTTCCTCCAGCTTCTTGTTCATATTTCTTTCTGACCACCTCATATTCTACATGCAGCCAGAGAAGGCAGTTGTTGATGAAATTTTGCAGTGGCCTGCTAGAAATGCTTTACCTGACTCGCTTGGCGAATTCCTAACTGACTTAACATTGCTACTGAAAACTCGAATCGTCTTCTATATGCTGTGCTTGTTGTTTATTCTGAGTGCAGAAGATTTCCAAACTGATCTCAGAGTGATGAGGGTCTATCTTGCCTCTCCGTTTCTGGGTTTCACATCTTTATTGGTTTTGTCTGTAGTTGAAACGATGCTTCTGAGATAAATGAAAAAAGTTACCTCTTTGAAATTTCTCCCTTTGATGGTAATTGATGTTGGTTGCTGTTGTTGTTGCTATGTCTGTAATCTTCATCACTGACGTCTTTTGTATGTTCACTTGAAGCCCTGTCTTTACTGATTCTGATGCCAGTTTGTTGCTTTTCTTGTGTAGATCTTTGACTTTTTGTGAAGTCAAGATTTTGTAGAGCCTTCTCGTCGCTCCAAAATATACGCTCCTTCTCGCTCCCCAGCACAGTCTTCTGTATTATTCAATCCACCACAGTTAAGAATATTATTAGTGATAGTAGGCGGCCTTGTCTATCTTCCGTTTTCACTACGAAATCTTCGCTTAGTTTTCCGTTGTGGATCACTTGACTTGCATCGTCGTCATATGCCACTTTCAATGTAGTTACATTTATTTATGCAAGTTACAATAATTTATGTTTCCAATCAATAGTGTTCTCTGAGCTGGTTAGTTTAGTTGTAGAGCTTTCTACGTCCTTCTGGACAATATCTTCTGCGCATTCTTTAGCATAAAGTGGAATGATTTAAACTTTTTCCCATGAGTGATAGAATCGCGTCTCCCGTCTTTACATATATATATATATATATATATATTGATCATTTTTTATTGACTTGGACTTTAAACTTTCTGGTCAGATGATTTACTTTTTATTATTTGGTATATTTGGTTCTATATTAACGCGTTTGTTAATTGCATATTCGTTTGAGTACCAGACTTCTAGGAATTCCCTGACTGCACTTTTGGTGTTTCCTCTGTCAAATATTTCCAGATTATCCTAATCGTCAAACTGATGTCCATAATTATCTATATGCACTGATATGAAAGAATATATATCATGTCTTTTCACAGCTGATTTGTGTTCCTGGATTCTGTTTCCATAATCAGGAATTATGAAGATAATCATCTAAACATCAGTGATATTACCATCAACATATCTGTCATCATCAACGAAATCAGCACAACTGTCATTCATGTTTATTTTTGTTTTGTAATAAAAACTCATGTGTATATATGACTGAAATAAACGTGTTAATGTA
The DNA here is from genome assembly GCA_944472135.2 of Trichobilharzia regenti. Lineage (NCBI taxonomy): Eukaryota > Metazoa > Platyhelminthes > Trematoda > Strigeidida > Schistosomatidae > Trichobilharzia > Trichobilharzia regenti. Next base: position 72,008,273 of record OX235262.1, read on the forward strand.
TAGAATTTTACTGAAGTCAAAAAAAGAACTAAAACTATCATCTTTATACAGTATTGATTTCCAATTAAATATTTTGTAATAACTATTCTCCAATGTCGATAACTTATTTGCATAACCCAATGAATAATATTGTGTTGTACTGTGTTATATTAACGATAAATAAAACGATAATAGTTTGGAGTTAAAATCAACTAGAAATCCCTAGTCAAATTAGATTATATGAAGTCGCTGTCTCTGGAGGGAATCGAACCGTCGACATTTGAGTCTTCTACGTGTTTCGAGTGGAAAATAGGGCTTCAAAAGAACATCTTCATCTCACTCAATTGTCTTCCGTCATTTTAAGTTTTCGTTTCTTCTTCGCACGATATCCTTCATTTTACGCTCGGGCGACTAACCTATCACTTCGCATTCGGGTTGGACTTGATGCTCTAGCATTTCATACATTCATTCCTCTTAATGAATTTGAGCAAAGCAAGAGCTAAAGTTTTAGCAGAATAAAGTCGTACAATCATTTATTTCGTTGCCTTCTCATCAGCTGCTTACAGACCAAAGACATTAATAAATATATCGACAAAAGCAATTTTAAAATATCTTATATCTTTTAAAATATCTCATAACCTGCAAATCCTAGACTCGATACCGAGTAGGGTTATGGGTGAGTCCCGAACAAAGACGGAACAACTGTCCGGTGTTTTCATGCTTCACGCGGCTCTAGATAAATATGCGATGTTTTGTATCATTGAAATTCACTATAGCCTACATTATAAATGCCTGTATATGATGGAATATTGTTAGTATCATGTTCGGAGCATAACTGTTTGAAACAACAAAAACTTCAGCTGACTGGCTTCATGGAGGTTTTCAACAGTAAACACCACTTCATCATCTCGATTCCACAAGAGAATAAATTCATCTTCTTTGTCTTTTACGTACTTTGAAATTACTTCAGCACCATTGGATTAATCTTCCGAGGTTGAGTCACCAAAACTTCAACTGTCTTCCAAGATTAGAAATGCCTAGTAAATTAGACTAGGCTCACAGAATGCACAGAGGAACAACATCCATGCTTATATGAAATAATTCGTGTAAAGAGAAATACAGACACTACCACAAGTAACTATTTTCACTGTGAATAGAGCTAACCGTGTTATACAGCATTATTCTCTCATTGTCCTTATACTAGATCAAGTGAGAGTTGAACTATTCTATGTTGTTATACACACAAAGGACACACGTGAACAACACTCAGCTACACTGAATAATCAGTGTGCTTAACTAAATCATGAACAAACATGAAAACATATGTACTGCGTAAAAACACTTAAGAGTCGTTATCAGATTGTTGATAGGTGAGAGCGAAAGATGTTGAAATTGAGGACACAAGTTTGCTGACTGCCTATTGTTCTGATTAACTTGGCATACAAATACAAGTATTAATGAACAAGCTGTTAGAGTAAATGATAAGTACAAGTACCAATGCTAACAAATGTACCCTAGAATTTAAGAACTTAGTGTACGTGGCAAAGTTGAAGTTTTAATAATAATAATGATAATAAGAGCTTTATTCCAATCCGTATTTGTGGTAAAGGTGTAGAATTTTCAGCGTGCATTACAATATTGCATCTAATTACCTCATAAACTTTATAAGATTTCAAAATCACAAAGCAACACTCCCCAAAAGAAAGCTAAATAAAAAGAAATAAAAAGAACAGCGTTGCGTTTACATTTTAAACAATGTACCCCAGGATATGAAATATAAAATTAGTGAGTAATAGAAGATGTGAACAACAGTGTAATAGTTAGTAACGAAGAAAGGAAAACAAAAACTAATGGGACTATTTGTTAGAGTGCCGCAGTAAGTTGATCGTGTCATACCTAAGGGATTTCTCATCACATAACAGCTGTGACAGATATGGTATTGTGGAGTTTTGTATTTGGTAGTCCTAGCATATCACCTCCTATAGCTGCTTCTAGTTCTACCAGATGAAATGCAAGGAGAGAGCTGCATGTAGAGAGGATTCTTGGGGTCTGACAATATTGTATTCGCTAGTTTCTTACATGACATTATATGTCTATCCACAATAGTTTTAACCAGTTGGTTTAACGATATCCCACTTGCCCTACTAACGGCTTTTAGTGCCCTTCTCAGAGAAGCAAAGTCTTTCTTAAGTAGTCCAGGAAAGATTAATGGGGAGCAGTAAAGGGGGATTGATAGAATACAAGAATTGACAAAGTGAGAAAGCAAAGACTGCTTTATACCAGACTTCCTAAACTTCCTAATGTAGAACGTTAAGCGAAACATCTTTCTAGTAACTAGTAAGATGTGGGAGGACCAGGAAAATCAACTAATTCCTGGAAGAGATAACTGAGACTGTGGTGATCGTGACAGCTCACCACTAGCAGGAAAACCTTAAGTCTTCACATACACATGCAGTATCTATTCGACTACGAGCACTACAGATTAGGATGGCAAAACTAACCAGGATTTGTTCAGGAAAACAAGAAATGAATTCTTTACTCTGAAATCAGTGTGAAAATCTACACATCACTAAGTACAGGGTAAAAGATCCAAATTTCCAAGTCCGTCAGTGCTTCTATATGATTCAGGGATTTGGCTTTTTCATCACAGAAACCATTCTCAGCCATATGCAGACTTTCAACAGTAGCTAACTCGTAAGCTCGATAATGAAGAACAAAGTGCCGGTCGTCTAGAAAGAACTCTGACAATAAATGAATCTATTTCCCCGACAAACATCAGAAATAAATGAAATTGGGCCAGACATATTCTGCGAAGACCATTAAATGACAACAAATGCTAGAGGTTGAACAAAGCAAGAGCTAAAGTTTTAGCAGAATAAAGTCGTACCATCTTTTATTTCGTTGCCTTCTCGTCAGCTGCTTACAGACCAAAGACATTAATAAATATATCGACAAAAACAAATTTTAACATACTTGCACAGAGTTCATTTTAAACAAAAATCAATCGATCAGTATGTGCATACAGTAATTATATATACATACATATATGTAATATTAAACACTATTCTGAGCAATAATAATTATACACAATGAAAACTTTTGGCCATGCGTATTCAGATGAAAGAGAGGATGAAAATATCCAGTTATCAGGCCAGGCAAAGAAAGACTGATAACCGCTTCTTCCTGAACGCATAAATCAAGTTTCAGGAAATAGATTCATTTATTTTCAGAGTTCTTTCTAGACGACCGGCACTTTGTTCTTCATTATCGAGCTTAGGAGTTAGCTACTGTTGAAAGTCTGCATATGGCTGAGAATGGTTTCTGTGATGAAAAAGCCAAATCCCTGAATCATATAGAAGCACTGACGGACTTGGAAATTTGGATCTTTTACCCTGTACTTAGTGATGTGTAGATTTTCACACTGATTTCAGAGTAAAGAATTCATTTCTTGTTTTCCTGAACAAATCCTGGTTAGTTTTGCCATCCTAATCTGTAGTGCTCGTAGTCGAATAGATACTGCATGTGTATGTGAAGACTTAAGGTTTTTCCTGCTAATGGTGAGCTGTCACGATCACCACAGTCTCAGTTATCTCTTCCAGGAATTAGTTGATTTTCCTGGTCCTCCCACATCTTACTAGTTACTAGAAAGATGTTTCGCTTAACGTTCTACATCTGGAAGTTTAGGAAGTCTGGTATAAAGCAGTCTTTGCTTTCTCAGTTTGTAAATTCTTGTATTCTACCCATCCCCCTTTACTGCTCCCCATTAATCTTTCCTGGACTACTTAAGAAAGACTTTGCTTCGCTGAGAAGGGCACTAAAAGCCGTTAGTAGGGCAAGTGGGATATCGTTAAACCAACTGGTTAAAACTATTGTGGATAGACATATAATGTCATGTAAGAAACTAGCGAATACAATATTGTCGGACCCCAAGAATCCTCTCTACACGCAGCTCTCTCCTTGCATTTCATCTGGTAGAACTAGAAGCAGCTATAGGAGGCGATATGCTAGGACTACCAAGTACAAAAACTCCACAATACCATATCTGTCACAGCTGTTATGTGATGAGAAATCCGTTAGGTATGACACGATCAACTTACTGCGGCACTCTAACAAATAGTCCCATTAGTTTTTGTTTTCCTTTCTTCGTTACTAACTATTACACTGTTGTTCGCATCTTCTATTACACACTAATTTTATATTTCATATCCTGTAGTGCATTGTTTAAAATGTAAACGCGAGGCTGTTCTTTTTATTTAGCTTTCTTTTGGGGAGTGTTGCTTTGTGATTTTGAAATCTTATAAAGTTTATGAGGTAATTAGATGCAATATTGTAATGCACGCTGAAAATTCTACACCTGTACCACAAATACTGTTTGGAATAAATCTCTTATTATCATTATTATTATTAAAACTTCAAGTTTGCGACGTACACTAAGTTCCTAAATTCTAGGGTACTTTTCTTAGCATTGGTACTTGTACTTATCATTTATTCTAACAGCTTGTTCATTAATACTTGTATTTGTATGCCAAGTTAATCAGAACAATAGGCAGTCAGCAAACTTGTGTCCTCAATTTCAACATCTTTCGCTCTCACCTATTAACAATCTGTTAACGACTCTTAAGTGTTTTTACGCAATACATATGTTTTCATGTTTGTTCATGATTTAGTTAAGCACACTGATTATTCAGTGTAGCTGAGTGTTGTTCACGTGTGTCCTTTGTGTGTATAACAACATAGAATAGTTCAACTCTCACTTGATCTAGTATAAGGACAATGAGAGAATAATGCTGTATAACACGGTTAGCTCTATTCACAGTGAAAATAGTTACTTGTGGTAGTGTCTGTATTTCTCTTTACACGAATTATTTCATATAAGCATGGATGTTGTTCCTCTGTGCATTCTGTGAGCCTAGTCTTGTTTACTAGACATTTATGAGCTGGGAAGACTATGGAAGATAGGGAGAGGGATTGGTGACTCTACCTCGGAAGACGGATTCAGTGGTGGTATGCAAATTTCAAAGTACGGAAAAGACAAAGAAGATGAATTTATTCTCTTGTGGAGTCGAGATGATGAAGTGGTGTTTACTGTTGAAAACCTCCATGAAGCCAGTCAGCTGAAGTTTTTGTTGTTTCAAACAGTTATGCTCCGAACCTGATACTAACAATATTCCATTATATACAGGCATTTATAATGTAGGCTATAGTGAATTACAATGATATAAAACATCGCATATTTATCTAGAGCCGCGTGAAGCATGAAAACACCGGACAGTTGTTCCGTCTTTGTTCGGGACTCACCCATAACCCTACTCGGTATCGAGTCCAGGATTTTCAGGTTTTAAGACCAGCCGGTCGACCATTCTGCCACTGGGAATGACTCTATTGTCCCATATATTTTAAGCACTCTAATATCTCGGAAGCTATGCATCCACCCCCACGAACCAATATCAGCTGCCGGTATCTGTTCTCGCAACTTCTTCCTAAACCTTGTGAGGACTGAAGTCAATTAGTCAGTCACTTGCTCACTGGCGATACGAGGGTCTTTGGTCTGATTCTTGGTGATATCAGGTGTATGTACTATTGAAGAGTCCCAAAATATAATTAAACAGCTCTCTAATACTCATCCGGTCTTCAGTGATTTTCTGAATAACCTCAGTTATTGGTGTAACTTGGAATCAGTGAAATCTTCGCAGTCATGTTATCATGTCACTGCGGTTATATCTTGCAACACGTTGAGATGAATAGGATAGTTAGCTGCGCACAAATGTGGTGATCGTGAATATAGCTAGGTTAATACCAAGATTACATACTACAAGCTACCTGTTTCCCAGCCAGTCTATATATATATATACATATACTCGGCCAATGAGGTAGGTGTGAGAGATGTCCATAAAAGGATGTATACCCTTCTGTGGTTTATTTGCAGACTGACTTTGTGTAACCGAGGAATGTTTAGAAAATAGCTCGAGACCTACCTAATCACGATTTGATACTTATTTGGATGGTTCAGTCAACTTTGTAATTATATTATTATTTATTATTATTATTGTTCCCTTGGGTTCCTAGTGGAACATAGGGCTTCAACTGCACGTCTCCATTTGCTTCTGTTTTCTGATGTACTTTTAACCTGCATCCATGTTAGTCCATACTCTTTCAACTCCTCTTCACACGATCTCCTCCATGTCACCCTTGCACTGATGTCCCACACGCCGCTTCCCTTTCGGGTTCCACTCGAGAAATGGCTTGACGCGCGATGTCACCCAGCGGTCTCCTGAGCGAGTGACCGATCCATCTCCACTTTCTCCTGCATATTTGTTGAGCGATTGGTTTTTGTTGGTGATTCTTTTCAGTCCGGCCATCTGATCTTGAGCATAGAGCGAAGACAGTTGTTGATAAAGGTCTGCAACAGGCTGTTGGAAATATTCATTGTGACCCACCTGCCAAGTTTCTGATCCGTATAGAAGGACTGACTGACTTGACGTTTGTATTGAAAATCCTACCCAATTTTGTTGTTGGTGCTGAGTGATGAAGATTTCCAGATTGGTTTCAGGTTGATGAATATGTTTCTCGCCTTCCCGATTCTCGCTCGATTTGACATCCTCGTGCGTTCCTACTACCTGTAGTTGAGACAATGCTCCCTAGATAAGTGAATGAAGTAACCTCTCTCAGATCCCTCTCGTTGATGGTGATGGCGCTAGATGTTGCTGCTGGTGTTGTCGTAGGCTGGTTATTTTCATAACCTCCGTCTTGTCTATGTAACTTTGTAATTATTATCCATTTTTCTTCTGGATTGTATATCATTGCTTTGACAATCGTATTTCATCATATGTTGCTTTACTATTCGATTTTGTTTGTGTTAATGAAGTTTATTTTGACCTTTGAATCTCTGTGGAAATTGTTTGGTGTATGATTCTTGTGGACAAACTTTTGATATCATCTTGTTGGGAATATTCTGCGTGATTCTAAATGCTTGTTTTACATATAGACTGAATTACATAGCCACTTAACGGCATTGCTGAGTTAATCTTGCATTCGGGAGTTAAAGATAAACTGCCTAATTTCTCCTCTTTCATGTGTATCTACCAATTTAACTTCTCCTGTGGAGTGTGCCAGTTACATAGGCCGTACAATCAGGCGTGTTTCTCGTAGGATTTCCAAACATCATCATACTGCGTGGTTAACTAAAGAACAAACAAAATCTATTCGCAGCGCTATTTTATCTCAACTTGTGGATACAGAACAAAAGACTGATGTTAACCAGGCTTTCAAAGTCATTTACCACATACCAACAAATCTCAATTTCGCCTTAACAGTTTCACTATTAAATATTGTTGAGGCTTTTGAGATCCATATTAACAAGCCTAATTTGTGCATCCAAAAGAAGTTAGTTAGTTCAAACATTATCATTACCTTGACCATCTAGGCTTCAGTGATCCTGAATTTCTGTATAATTTTCCTAATTTTAGTTGATATCCTATTCACTACTATATTATTATTATTTAAGCATCTTTAATGAACTGTATTTCCATTGTTCCTACTTTACAAATCGATATTATTTAAAAAACACTATTTTTATTTTTATTTTCATTTACAGCTTGATTCCACACTGTATTCTTGGTACAAGTATGGAATTTTCAGCATGGATATCGGTAGCCCAAATTTTGCAGGCCGACCATAGATATCAGGTGTGCGCCGGCGTGGGCTCGAACCCCGGACCATGTGCATGGTCGGCGAGAGTCCTAACCACTGTGCCACCGACGCACAGTGCCAGAGTGTTCGCCAACCATGTATGTGGTCCGGTGCTCGACTCCCGGCTGGTACACTCCTAAAGCACGTTTAGTATACTAGCCGATAGTAGGGCTGGAAAAGAAAATTGAGAGGGAGGTCAGCAATCCCATGATGTGGCGAAACAACACTACTGCTCCTGAAACTTCAAACCATGAAGGTCTATGCTGTATTGGAAGCTTGAAGGAATGAAAAGAAACTTTAGGTGAAAGGATCTATTAAAGTAATTCTGAATTTCCCATTGATTTGTCATGCCAGGCTGAATTGCTCTGTCTCTGATTGGACACTAGTAACTAGTGTGATATGGTACAGACTGGGTTCTGTCAGTCAGTTTTGCAATGTGACTACAATGCTAGGTAGCTCGCCATCATGGTGCACATTGATTTGTAGATATTAGATGTTTGGAATCACCCGGCCAAGGGAAGCCTTGGATCTAGTTGGCACTCACTAGTCAGCAAGGCGTATCTGGAATCTTGGAGGAACTCATGTCCCTCGTGGGATTCGAACCCGTGTCTGCACCAAGGATTGGACTAGACACATCACACTAGTTATTTGCTAGTGTCCAGTCAAAGCATCCACGACAGTCCTACAGGAAATCAGTCGCGAGCCGGAAGAGCTTAATGGTAATATCTCTGACTACAGCACTAGGTGACGCGGGTTCGAATCTCAAAAGGGACATGAGTTCCTTCAAGGTCACAGACACTCCTTCCTAACTGGTGAGCGCCAACTAACATGAAACCTAGGTCCAAGACTTCCTGCCGACTGCCTCCAACCATCTAATATCATGGCTTTGTTTCTGTTATCATATCAACTCCTTATGTGGACTGTTCGATGATACTATGAGATTAGCTTAATTTTGTAGTTTGGTTGAAGTGTACTGGAGTGATTTCGCGTTAGTCGCGAATCAACTTCATACAAAAAGTCATTGAATACCACGGAGTATTGGACAGCCATTTCGTTCTATTTTGGGACTCTTCAGAACTACACACAAGTAACCCCATCAACTGTGGAATCCAGAACCATCAGATTACAAGAATAGCTCGTTAACCATTCATCCACCGGATGGAGTTCTAATTATCAGACTATGATATCTGACTTCTTCCAATTCGTGATATATAGCGAGACCACTACCTAGTGACTTCGGTGAGCGTCTATCCTCACACCCAACTTGGTGGACCCCTCTGGTCAAGAATTCCCACTAGAACTTCTGTCAACTTCATCCTGTAGTAAGTCATTAGTGAATATCAGATGCTGACTAGCGACTCGCCCTATTCAGGTGGGTTGATACCTGGTGTTTTAGTGGGAAGCCGTGACCAGTAGGGTACAGCAGGTCGGGAGTGGGGACAAATACTCGCTACGTATGACATCGGCTAGTGGTAGCGCTATGTTGTGAATTGGCAGAAGTTGGGATTCATGGGCTGGCGACTTGATCGGGTCCCAGTGGCCTTATGGTCTACGAGCTCGCCTTGTTACCAGAAGGTCTTGGGTTCGAACGCCGCAACATGTGTGCGTACTGCTGAAAAGTCCCAAACCAGGCTGACGAAACGGCCATCCAGTACTCCCAGGTTTTCCAATGGTCCTCTTGCCGATGTCAAATCACGATGAAATCCTGTAACAAAGTGAAATATTTACGCATAACGCCTCTACGTATAGTGGATAATTAGACGTCAAATGATGAGTGTTTTCATATCTCCAAGTAAGTGTATATCATTCTATCCATATTTTATTCCTTTCTTTTCCAAGCAGAACATGGTACTTCAAGCTTGAGCTTCAAAGTGTCATTTGCAGTAGTGTTTGGTTATTACTGGGTAGATTCAATGGCTTCAAATCCAAAATTTTCTTCTTTACGGGGCTTTACTTCTGGCTAGTCGAAGATTCCAAGTACCATGTTCGAAGACTGAACCACAGACAACTTGTGTGTTTGCTGAGTATTCTACTACTGAACCACTGACATATATCAGTTTACATCAGGATACAGAATTTCCGGCTAAAGTGAATGATTACCAATGAGATAAAAGTTCTTCAAGCATTGTAGATTGTAGACATTTGATTCGCTCCTCTAATTAACATCAGCTAGAGAATCCTAAAGAACCAGGGATTAATTAGACAGCTATCTTGTTCTAGTTTACGACACTCTAGCAGTGGGAATTCAGGACTTTCAGGTTACAGGGCAGGCATGTTTATCAGACCTCTACTGACCTCGAATCCATTGACGTACTCACTTGCTGAAGAATCCTAAACTAGGACGTAACAGCTATCCACTGCGTCCTGGTTTTCAATGCTTCTCCAAATGACCTGATAAGAATTCGGCTTAACAATAGTCTACTTGTTGAACAATAGGTAGTCAACTAAGCGTGAATATTTGTTTGACATGCACCAGACAGGTATTATAGTGCGTCGGTGGTACAGCGGTTAAGACGCTCGCCGACCATGCACATGGTCCGAGGTTCGATTCCCGACCGATGCACTCTACCTCGCTGGACGAGAAATAATGCTGGTAAAGAGGAAAGGTTGGGCATGAGGCTAGAAACCCCATCCTGTAAAATTAAACACAGCTACAGGAACTTCAAGCCACTAGCTTGAAGCCCTATATTCCACTGGGGAATGTGGAGGAAAAAACAGGTATTATTATTCCTTTGGGTTCCGAGCGGATCATAGGGCTTCAAGTAGCCATTCACCATTTCACCCTGTTCTCTACAGTCCTCTCCAGATGACTCCATGTTTTCCTATAGGTTGTCAGTTCCTCTCCGCACAATTCCCACCTGGTCACCCTCGGATGGTGAACTCGTTGTACCCCACTCGGGGGTCAGCCTGAAGCGTGATGACACCTAACTGTCTTCTCAGTGTGTGCCCTGTCTATCTCCACTTCCTTCTGCATATTTATTGGGCAACAGGTTCTTAGCTGACTCGCTGGTTGGGTAATTTGATCAACCTTCCTCGCCAGCCGTCTGATTTTCAGTATCGAACGAAGGCATCTGTTGATAAAAATCCGCACCAGAGTGCTTGAAATACTTTTGCTGACGATCAGTGTCTCTGGACCATATAGAAGCGATTAATGTCTTGATATTAGTGTTCAAAATCTAGATCATGGTCCACATGCTGATTGCTGGAGATTCTCACACTGATTTCAGACTAGTAAAGACATCCTATTTCTGACATCCTAATTCATGCCACCGCCTGCAACTGAAACGATGCTGCCTGTCCAGGTAAGTGGGAGATATGATTTTCTTCAAATTCCCCCCATTTGTGTTGATTGATGCTTGTTGACTTTGGTTGGGTTGGATACGATTATCACCGTTGAATCCTCTGCGTTCACTTGAATTCCTATCTTCGCTATCTACCTGCCTCTTCTGAAAACTTGTTGGTTTTCATCTTTAGCTGTTCGTGTGTGACACTAGACATGAATCATTCTCGAAGTACAGATCTTCTAGTATTTTTGTCAGCCCAGCGTAATCCTTTCTTCTCGCTCCATAGTCCACCACATTCAGGGATATCATCATTGATATTAAACAGTCTTCTTTTACTTCTATCTTAACTTCAAAAGCTTCACCTCGTTTACTCACCGGTCCTAAGCCCGTAAGAAAGAGAAGGCTGTGGCCTTGAGCTAGCAACCCTCTCCTGGGAAATAAACCTAATGGCTACAGAAACTTCACAGTACAAAGAATCGTACAGAAATGCGGACTAGGCTTTACATGACACAGTGGCAGAATGTTCGCCAACCAAGTATGTGATTCGAGTTCGATCCACGGCCGACGCACTGCTTTACCTCGCTAAGCCTGTAATAAGATTGGTAAATAAGGAAGGTTAGGCATGAAGCCATCAATCCTGTCCCATAAAAAATAAACACCACTGCTACCGAAACTTCAAGCCTCTAGCTTGAAGCCCTATGTTCCACTGGAAACGTAAAGGAGTAAAAGTAATACACACAGCAATCTGTTTTAGGATGACCTTCTTACCATCTTAAAAGATAGTTGGTTCAACAACTAAACTGTGACTGAAGTTATGTTTAATAAGAGTGGTAATAATTATTATTCCCTTGAGTTTCGACTGGAATATACAGTCTCAACAGCACATCTCCACTTTGTCCTATTCCCTCCTGTCCTCACCAGCTGACCCCATGACTAACTAGTTTCTTACCTCTTCCTGTCACGATTACCTCCATGTTACCCACAGACGTCAAACTAGTCGTTTCCCAATCAGTTTTCACTAGAGAACCTGGAGCGCCTCCTCAGTGTGTGTCTGATTCATCTCCATTTTCTTCGTCAAATTCGTTGAGCAATAGGTTCTTGCTCTCTGGTTCGTTCCCGGAGTTTCTTGGTAATAATTCTTTCTCACCATCCAAAACTCTGTATGAAGCCAGCGAAGTCCCCTGTTGATAATATTCTGCAGTGACCTGCTAGAAATGCTTAACCTGACTCGCTAGGCAAGTTTCTGACCCACATAGAAGAAATGACTGACTTAACATTGCTGTTGAAAACTCGAATCTTCTTCTTGATGTTATCCTGAGTGTAGGAGATTTCCAAAGTGATTTCACAGTTGCAGGATTTCATCATGAGCTGACATTAGTTAGAGAACCATTTGAAAACCTGGGAGTACTGGACAGCTGTCTCGTCCTAGTTTGGGAATATTCAGCAGTACGCACCCACACTGTGGGGTTCGAACCCTGGACATTCTGGTTACAAGGTGAGCTTGTAGACCATTAAGCGATTGGGACCCAGTTCAATAGCCAGCCCGTGAATCACAACTTCTGCCAATTCACGACATAGAGCTACCGCTAGCCAATGTCATCCATGGGGAATATTTGTATTTATATTATATTTTTTTTTTTTATCTTTTGGGATTTGGCCAATTTCGCACGGGGACCACGGCCACCCGCACACCCGACCTGCTTCACCCTACTGGTCACGACTTTAGAGTGATGAAGACCGGTCTCGACTTTCCGATTCTGTAGTTGAAACGATACTTCTGAGATAAATGAAGGAAGTGACCTCTTTTGAGTTCCTCCCTTTGATGGTGATTGGTGTTGGTTGTTGTTATTGTTGCTGCTTTGTCTGTTATCTTCACCACATTCGTCTTCTCTACATCCATTTGAAGTTCTGTCTCTGCTGTTTCTGCAGTCGGTTTGTTGGTTCTCTTCTGTCGGTCATTGAGTTTGTGTGCCATTCGACATAACTCTCCTGCAAAGTCGAGATCTTGTAGGGTCTTGTCATCCGTCCAACGTATTCCTTTCTCCTCGCTCCCTAACACAGTCTTCTGCATAATCCAATCCACCAAAGTTAGGAATATCATCGTAAATGACTGATTAAAATTAGTTATTTTTAAATATTCCATATTTGATTTGAATTCTTGTGTTGTTTTTTTGAACTAATTAAGCACATTTTCAAATAAATTAAAATCGATAATAAAAATTGTTTTATAACATTTTCTTCATTTCAATTGTTGCACATATATGTTATAAACATGTATATTTTTCATTGAAATAAATTTTTATTATGCACACATAAAACAATTTATGAATTACGTGTTTATTGTTGCCTTGCTAACCAATGTCAATTCCTATTTGATGGTAAAAAATGCAGTTGGTTTTTAATCACCATAGGTACACCTTAGTGGTATATAGTGCGTGCGGATTTAAGAGTAAGGAGAGATTGGAAATGATTGATTAATTGACAGAGTGGTTACAGGATTTCATCATGAGCTGAAACCAGTTAGAGAACCATTGGAAAACAACCTGAGAGTACCAGACAACCGTTTCATCCTTGCTCTTTGGGTCTCTTCATCAGTACTCACCCACACTGCTGGGTTAGAACCAAGAACCCTCTGGTTACAAAGCGTGCTCGTAAACAATTAGGCCCCTGGTACCCAATCCATTGATCACACCATGAATTCTAACTTCTGCCAATTCATGATATAGCGCAACCGTTGGCCAATGTCATGTACGGCGAGTATTTGTCCTCACACCTGACCCGCCCTACCCTCCTGGTCACGACTTCCCAGTGGGACCCCCGGTAACTACCTACCTGAATAGGGCCAGTCGCAAGAGCTACAGTTTTAGCAGAATAAAGTGGTACAATCATTTATTTCGTTGCCTTCTCGTCAGCTGGTGCAGGCGTCATCGTTGGCTTGTCTCGCTGTATCCATTCTGGAGCTCGCTGACGTTCACGCGCCTCTCATTGTTCGCCATTGCGACTGTGTCTGCGTAACCCCATCTCGAAGTGACCATATGGTCTTCCCACTTTGGAAACTGTTTGCCTGACCCTGTCGAACATTCGTCCATACTTCGGCTCACACTTTCATATGCTGCTTTCACCCGACCTCCCAGCAGCGTCCCAAGTAGCAGCTCCATCGCTGACAGATCTTGAACGCCACTCAACTGCGCAGAAGCCTTGAAGTCTTGCCCGAAGATCCATATGTCTCCATCGAAAACAGCAGGGCATAGGCTTCCATTTGTCGGTAGCAGCGACACCAAATGTAACAACAGAAGACAAGGCCAGGCAACAGATCCTTTTATTATGAAAATCAACACGTATTTATACATCTTTCAACTACATTATTATAGACAAGCGCAGTCATCTGATTGGTTGTTTAGGTAGACAAACGCAGGCTTCTGATTGGTGTTTCGGGATTCCTTGACAAATAGAGTTCTCTCTGCGAATCATATTCTGCCACGTTAACTTTGCTGTGATTGGTTGTTGACTCAGGCTTGTTCAGGCCCATATTAGTGACCTAGACCTTAACGTAGATTAGTGCCAACCAATCGGCTAGCAGCCTGCTCTCACCACACTTACAGACCAAAGACATTGTTAAATATATCTACAAAAGCAATTTTAAAATATTTGCACAGAGTTCATTTTAAACAAAAATCAATCGATCAATATGTGCATACAGTAATAATATATACATATATATATGTAATATTAAACACTATTCCGAACAATAATAATCATACACAATGGAAACTTTTGGCAATACGTATTCAGATGAAAGAGAGATGAAAATATCCAGTTATCAGGCCGGACAAAGAAAGACTGATAACCGCTTCTTTCTGGACGCATAAATCAGGTTTAAGGCGCTTGGTGGAAATGGCTTCAGCAAACTTGAGGAGAATTGAGCTCTTTGCCTATTGATAATTTTGAACAATCTTTCGACGTCCACCGCATGACCAGTGTCAAGGAGATGCCTGACGATGGTACTGTTTAAAGCATTTGTTCCCTTTAGACATAAGCTTTTTGGTACATGTTCAGAAAATCGTAGATATGTCCTTCTTTGTGTCCTTCCAGTGTAACTGCTGTCGCAGATCTATGTGAATTTGTATATACAGTTGCAGTTAACATGAGAAGGATATCTATCGATTTTGATTGCATCAAAGAGCAAGTTGTTCTATAGACGGAAATGAGCTTAGCTGTAGGATAGGCTATGGCTTGTGATGTACTCAAGCTTCTGTTGACAGTTGCTGCAATGTCTTCACCTTTATAATCAAGCCGAATGTAAATTGGTGACTAGTAGGTTGCAGCAGGTCGAGTGTGAAGACAAATACTTGCCGAAGACATTGACTAGCGGTTGCACTATATCATGAATTGGCAGAAGTTAGAATTCATGGGCTGGCCATTGGATCGGGTCCCAGTGGCCTAATATCTACGACCTGGCCTTGTAACCAAAGTGTCCTAGGTTCGAACCCTGCAGTGTGGGTACGTACTGATGAAATAGAGTCCCAAACCAGGCTGATGAAACAGCTGTCCAGTACTCCCAGGTTTTCAAATGGTTCTTGAACTGATGTCAGCCCATGATGAAATCCTGTAACCAATCAACCAAATCCCTACAAACCAATACTTGAATAAATTATAGACTAATTGACTGACCGATTGACTGAGGAGTTATTCCAAGTCCTCACACTTTGAAAGTGGACTCATCGGGATAAGATAAATACGTAATGATTTTGCCATGGATATACACGAGAGAGAAAGGCAACATAATTAAATGAATATTAGTAAACATAGTCGGAATATGGAAGTTGATGAATCATGAATACATCTGTACCACTGTGGATCACTTTTAACCGTGACCCAAAGGATTTTCACTTAGTGGCTTTTAACATTCCAAGGATCCCAACTATCTCAACCTAAGTTTTCGTATCAGGTCTAACATCAACAGTTGATGACTTTAGGTTTTGATTTGATCACCCTTAACCCTTTATCCAGCTTAATCCTGCTTCAGCTAACATGTCTCTTCAAAGAATAACGCAGTGCTCTGTGGGTAAACCCATGTCATAACCCCACAAACTAACCATCGAAAGTGACTGGTTAGATGTAGTTGACTGGAGTTTTAGTGAGAAGCTGTGACCAGTGTCGTCGGCCATATTCAACCTGACGACAAAACCTCATCAGTGACATTAGTTGGCAGTGGCACTATATACCGCGTAATGATGACCGATTTTAGAATTCACTGTCCATTAGATTCTATCTCAGTGGCTGAATGGTCAGTGGGATCGCCATATCGAGCGTGAGGTCATATACTGGTCACTGGTGCTGCTAAAAATCATGAACTGGTGATAGTCAGTATTTGTGAGCCATTCGTTAGGATCCCAGTGGCTCAGTGCCATACAAGATGGCCATGTAACCGGAAGGTTTCTTGTCCAATCCCGGTGAGTGCGTACTGATGAAGGGTCCACAAGTAGGACGAAATAGATCCTTAGTATTCCCTGGTTTTCAGTGGTTCTCTAACTGATATAAATCCGCTGTAAAACATGTGACACTCAAACTATTCACATCTTACCTTTGAAGTATAAATATAATTCTTTGGTCACATTTAAGATTCCATTTTTAGGAAATTTCTCTTTTTCTTGTTTTTTTAAAATCCCGTCTTGTTATTTTTATTGACTGAACATCTGGTAGAAACATTTTTGGAGACAGAGAGAGATAGAAAGAAGAAGGGAGGGAAACACTGTATGTAAACCAAGAAAGGACGTACAATTGGAAATTGATTTGTATATTCAGTGATAAGATTACCTAAATAAATTTCAACAATTTATTAAACTTCTGTTATTCGATAATTAATGATATCTAGAAGAGTTAATCTGTAGCGATTTGATCTGCTTATCGTCTGATAACAAACTGAAGTCAGTTGTATAGTTTCCTACAGTCAAGGTATGATGTGACAGTGAGTGAAGCAGAAACTATTGCCTAATTCCACCAACAGCAGCAAAATCAACAACAGACAACAATTAGCATAAATGGGAGGAATCTGAAAGAAGCAACTTCCTTCACCTACCTTCATGAGAAGCATTCTTTCAATTACTGTTGGAACTGTTGAGGATATCAAAGTGAGGATCGGGAAGTCTGTATGGAGATCAAAAGCACTCCTCAGCATGAAAAATAAGATCTGAATTTTTAACTCCAATGTGAAGTCAATGCTACTCATTATACGGATCCGAGACTTGGCACTTCGAACAGACTACACACCTTCACCAACAGCTGTCTTCGCTCAATACCACTCAAGATCAGATGGCCGGCCAGAAAAGATCAGCAACAGTGAGGGATCTCTGGGAGTGAACCAACCCAGGAGGAACCAATTGTGCAACAAATAACCAGGAACAAATGGAGGTGGATTGCCCATACTCTGAGAAAACCATCAGGTGACATCACATGCCAGGTTCTTGAGTGAAACCCGAGTTCGTGACATGGAGGAGGTCATGTGAAGAGGAGATGAAAGAAAGTGGGTAGACATGGAGCCAGGTGGAAATTTTGTCAGAGAACCGAACGCAATAGAGACGTGCTGTTGAAACCTTTTGTTCCTCTAGGAACTAGAGGAAACAATAATAATAATTACACCACTTTATGCATCTACTCTTTCACATGCTCCAGTGGAACTGCTTACATCGGATGTTGTCACCATGTTCTCCGGAAATGCGTGACTGAACACCACCTAATTTGACTGGTCGATGACAGGCAAGCATAAGATGATGAAATCTCCCACCTTCTTGAGTCAGTCAGGTAACTCAGCCACATACAGTTTATCCTTTCAAGTTATCTACAGAGTCGAATTCCATGTACCTAAATAGCTCTAGGCATACATGAACTAAAAGTTTGTGAAACCGCTTTCCTTACTTTGGTCATAGTAAATTCTTTTTATTTTATTCTAGATTACCACTTGAATGCATCCCATTTCAATTCATATTTTGAAATTGAATGAGTTTTATGAAACTCTTTTACCGTAGAATCTAAGTAGTCATTTATAAGTTGCACAGTTCCCGGTGATAATTCGCCATGATCACCTTGGGAAAGCAGAAAATTATTCCGTTCACTCATGAACTAGTGTGGTGGTACACACTATTGATATTAATATGAGTAGTGTAGAATCGATCACGATCTAAAGTGTGTCATTTCAGAATAAAGTGACACGTTTGATCATGTATTGATCTCGGTTAGGTAAACACTGAAAACCAAGGATTACAGGACAACTGTTTTGTCCTAGTTTGTGACTCTTTGTCAACATGCATCCACGACCCTATCGGGGATCGAAGTCAGGACCTTCAGGTTACTAGGCCAAGCTGATTGACCATTTACCGGCTTGGGGAGGAATCTAATAGCCTATTAAACCTATTATATTTCAATTCGCGGGTTTAGCGGGATCATCAGTCAATGTCTTTGGGCTAACCAGTACTCCCTGATTTCCAGTGGTCCCGTAACTGACTACAGTCTGTCATTAAACATGAAACAGATCAAATCACAACAAACTAACTCTTGAAAATACCTTCAATTATTGATTAACAGATGTTCAAGATATTTGTGAAATGGATTGAAGGAACCTTATCGCTATACATAAAAATCCATTTTTAATTTTGCATCCTTTCTTCATTTACATGCACACTGTCTCTCCCTTTCTATCTCTCTCTCTCTCTGCCTCTCCAAAAATGCCCCATTTTATTTCTACCAGATGTTCAGTGAATAAAATTAACAAGACGGGATTTTAACAACAACAGCGAGAAAAAGAGACATTTTCTAAAAGCGAATCTCAAATGTGACCAAAGAATAATATTTCTTACCTTTGGAAAAGCGATATGTATTTTCAATATCTGTTGGATGACCTGTTTGCATGACCTAGGCTTTTGCTTCTTGACACCGTGATAGTGAGCCACCTAGTTAGCTGTGATGATCACATCGCGAAACGGTCTGTGCTGGAATTCAGTCTACCATAACGTCAAGGAGTAGACGCATGAAACTGTGATTACTGCCTAGTATACAATCGAGGTATACACTACATTCCTACAAGTGATCAACCCAATCCCGAGTAATTCAGCAGTTACTTGTCTAACTGCAGTATTGAGTGAGATGGGTTTGAATCTCAGAAAAGACATGAGTTCTTTGAAGGTTGTAGGTATGTTTCGCCGACCAGTACCAGCAAGCAGAAAAACTAGTTCTAAGATTTCCTGTCGTCGATTGCCTTCAACCCTAAAACATCTCTTCAGATTGCACCATGATGATGAGCCACCTCAGTTAATGTGAAGACATTACAGACGTGAGTGAGACAGATTTCAGTCTGCTCTAACACCAACGGCTAGACGTATGACATTCGTTATTACCTAGTTTCCATTCAGTGTTTTTATATCTGGAAACTTTGTAAAGAGGAAACAACGTTCGAAGATTTTTAAAACAATTGTGAACGAATAACTGGGAGATCAGCTGTTACCGTATTCGCATTACAATGTTTAAATACACACATTCAAGTAATAATAATAATAATAATAATAGCTTTATTCCAATCAGTATTTTTGGTACAGGTGTAGAATTTTCAGCGTGCATTACAATATTGCATCTAATTACCTCATAAACTTTATAAGATTTCAAAATCAAAAAGCAACACTCCCCAAAAGAAAGCTAAATAAAAAGAACAGCGTTGCGTTTACATTTTAAACAATGCACCCCAGGATATGAAATATAAAATTAGTGTGTGATAGAAGATGTGAACAACAGTGTAATAGTTAGTAACGAAGAAAGGAAAACAAAAACTAATGGGACTATTTGTTAGAATGCCGCAGTAAATTGATCGTGTCATACCTAACGGATTTCTCATCATATAACAGCTGTGACAGATATGGTATTGTGGAGTTTTTGTATTTGGTAGTCCTAGCATATAGCCTCCTATAGCTGCTTCTAGTTCTACCAGATGAAATGCAAGGAGAGAGCTGCGTGTAGAGAGGATTCTTGGGGTCTGACAATATTGTATTCGCTAGTTTCTTACATGACATGATATGCCTATCAACAATAGTGTTAACCAGTTGGTTTAACGATATCCCACTTGCCCTACTAACGGCTTTTAGTGCCTTCTCAGCAAAGTAAACTCTTTCTTGAGTAGTCCAGGAAAGATTAATGGGGAGCAGTAAAGGGGGATTGATAGAATACAAGAATTGACAAAGTGAGAAAGCAAAGACTGCTTTATACCAGACTTCCTAAACTTCCAGATGTAGAACGTTAAGCGAAACATCTTTCTAGTAACTAGTAAGATGTGGGAGGACCAGGAAAGATCGATGGAAATACTCAGTCCAAGGTACTTGACATTAGATGTAATTTCAACCTGTATACCGTCAATGATAGTGGGGCCATGTGAGCTAGCTAGTTGTTGTAGGTCACGTTTTCGTCTGAAAGTGAAATTGACTACCTGACATTTAGACAGATTCAGCTTAAGACCGTTTGAAGAGGACCACTGACTAATTCTCGACAGAAAGTTATTTAATTTGGAACAATATAACTGAGAGTTGACAGGCATAGAAACAGAGTGGTCATCAGCATACTTAAGAAAAGTAGCTACATCAGAATGGGGCAAGTCATGTAGGAAACAAACAGAAACGGAGAAAGAACGGTACATTGAGGAACCAGCTAAAGTAAGTGAGGTAGTGGAGGACTTCCCATTGTAGACAGAGTACAGCTTCCTATCAGCAATACTTTATTACTTAATTAAAACATGAAAATTTGGTGACATGCAACCAATAATAAAGTAGTTGTGAGGGTAAATCGATTCAATTCAGCAATCAAATTTCATCATCATTATGAAAAAGGACCATTTAAAGATGATGTTAACAACATGTTGCTGAGCATTCGAAAGACATGGAATTATATGTAATGTAGGTATTTAGACATGTCTATATATGTGATAAAAGTTATAAAGGGTAGAGTTGAAGTGGATAAATTACAAAAATATTAAAGATTATTCTATAACAAAAATGTCAAGTGTTGTCTAAAAATTTTGAAAATTAGGAGTACGATTACGATAAGAATGAAGATGTGAAGTGAAGTGGAAAGAATTCAAGTGGTAAAATAAAATAAAAACTAGAAAGAAAATTATTATGACCAAGGTAAAGAAAGGGGTTTGACAAAACGCTTTTGAACACATAATTTAGGTTTCTGTTCATGTATAGCTAAAGCTTCGGCTATGCATAAGTGAAGAAAACGTAAACTTTTGATCGGTTTCGATTTTGCCATGTATATAAATTTGAAAGATGAATCACGTGGGGCTAAATGACCAGACTCTAACAGGTGATCACAAATAGACGACTTTGCAGTTCTACGTTCGCCTTTCATTAACCAAACCGGATAGTGTTCAGCTACACGTTTTCGGAGATTACGCTTACAACGTCCAATATAAACAGCTCCACAAGAGCAAGTAAAAGAGTAAATGCACATAGATGTGGACAAAAGCGGTAATCTATCCTTGACGCATTGTCTAATCATATTTCGGCTGGTAAAAACTAGTTGCAGGTCAGCTGCAGGAAAAGTGCGTTTAATACATTTAGATAAACGATTTTTAATCAATTCTGAAATGGTGTCACCTTTGAATGCAAGACTCATAAACAGTTTTTTCTTTGGTACTGTGACTTGTCTCGGGGCGGATTCTTTCTTGATGTTACGTTCAATGAACCTTGTGGGATAACCATTGTTAAGGAGATTTGATCGAAGGTTATCTAGTTCCCTATCGATTGTCTCTGCAGAGCAGATTTTACGAATTCTGGAGCATAAGGAATGAATAAGATTTCTCTTTCTCCCTAAAGGTACCCAACTGTTGAAGTTAGTGTACTGCCCAGTGAATGTTGGCTTTCGGTAAATCGACCTTAGAAGCGTTCCATTCTCTCTTCTATCTAGCTTAACATCAAGAAAGTGAAACGAAGAATCCGACTCTTCTTCGATCGTGAAAAGCAAAGATGGGTGAGAACCATTAAATATTCTAAGAAGATCGGTAGCTGAAGAGTTTTCATCACATACAATGAAGGTATCATCAACATATCTTTTATACATAAACAGACTATCGATGGTTTCCTTTAGTGGGCCATTCTCTAAGCTTGCCATGAAAACGTCCGCTAAGAGCGGTCCTAAAGAGGACCCCATGGCGACTCCATCCTTTGGTTGTAGATGACATCATTAAATCTAAATTGCACATTCAGTGTGCATCTCAATAGTAGTTGTTTAAGATAATCAGTTGGTAAGCCAATGTTCATGCTATTTGATTCAATATACTCGCATAGATAGCAGATAGTGTCTACTAGTGGTACATTTGTGAACAATGAACAAATATCTAACGAAATCATATGCTTACCAGTCACATTAATTTCATCAACACAACTGACGAAGTCAAAAGTGTCGGAAAGACTATGTTTACATAGATTCAATCTAACTGGTTCCAGAATTTCCGCAAGCCATTTAGCGGTAGAGTGATACGGTGAATTCAGCATATCCAATACAGGTCGCAGAGGGACATCATCTTTGTGCACCTTTGGAGACCATATAAACGAGGGATAGTTGAACCAGATGGTTTAAGCTGTTCATACATATATGGAGTAATGATGCATTCTTGCTTCAATTTCGTCAAAGTTTTAGATAATTCCTTCTCAATATTATCTGTCTTGTCCTTTTGATCAGGTGATTTTAGAAATTTTCTTCATCACTCAGGATGGTACATAATTTATTGACATAATCATCACGATTAAGAATACTGGACGAATCAGTATTATGTTTTTGTTGTTAAGCAATTCATTTAGTTGTCTTTTGTGTTCTTTTGATAACATTTGTCGTTGTCTGCCTTGCGTTCTTTGGTACTGGTAATAACAATGAAGTAATGAAGATTTGAATTGTTCAACATCTTCGCTAGACATTGGACTCAAGTCATGTGTTTGATTCATGAGATTTTCAAACTGAACTTTTGTGTCTAATTCGTTGACTCTGGACGAAACAGTAGAGAACTTCAGACCCAGAGATAGGATTTGCATTTGAATATCCGACAAAGTTAAATTAGAATAGTTAAAAACGTATTTCTCTGGCGAATCCGGAAACTTAAAGTGAGATTCGATTGTTTTACAACTTTTCAGTATATTTATTTTAACATCTTCAGATCGTTTCTTTATAACGTCAGAAATATAATCCTCAAACAGGCTACATTCTGTCTCTGTTAGTTCAAACAAGAAATGCCTACGTTGAGATACGTTATTCTCAAGTTCCGGAAGACGCGTTTGTATGGCATCGATCAGGTTCAACGCATGACGCTTAAGAGTTCGACCATTTGGATAAATATGATTACGGCGTAAAATTTTCCAGTAAAATTTTGGATATTCTCCATTCTTAATGCAGCTTTTGAGAGTATCAGAATTAGCATTCGCTTCCGCAAGCTTGACAGAATATCGTAGAAACTCACTAAGTCCCTTTACTGTCAATCGGTCCTTGCACGCCTTTAAATCTCGAAAAATACCCATTTATTCATAAGTAAAAACACAGTTTTTGTTCAGCGAAGAAATTTCTTTTCAACGACTTCATTTTCAAGCTGTACAGTCGTATTTATATTACAGAAAAAGGTTATTAAGTGGCACTAAATAATTGCTCAGTCAATGTACGTATATAATAGTATTGTACAAAAACTATGAAATCATATCACCAAATAATAATAATAATATCAACTACCTGAAGGAACTACTTCTCACATGACGTTTTATAGCCAATTTAAATTCAATGAATAATTCTACTATGTACAGAAAGATGGTGTATCTATGAGGTCTCCTCTCGGCCCACTCCTAGCCGACTGCTTCATGGCGAGTCTCGGAAACAACATCTTTCGTCTTTTGATAAGTTAACTGCACTCATACATGAGATACGTAGATGATACGTTAAAAATTTGTGATAAAAAAGTCGACTTAGATTATCTCCTCAAAACCTTCTACGAGGTACACCCATCAATAAAATTCACCTCAGAACGTGAACCGAACAAGACATTTTCATTTCTCCATTTACTGCTTACCAGAAGACCAGACTGCATCATCCAAAGATCAATATATCGTTAGCGAATATGGACGGGACAGATTATCAACCTCCAGAGCTTCGTCCCACTGATACGAAAGCAAAACCTAGTACGTACATCAAGTTCAAGGATTAGAAAAATTTGTTCGGAACACACTATAGAAAATGAGTTAAATTCATTATGTGAACACCCACTAGATAGCTGGTATCCACCAAGATTGATCGACAAATACAACTGTTCTTAAGAAAACTCTCTTCATCAACCTGGAATTCAAAGGTGACATCGAAGCAGAAATTCTACGAAATCGCCTTTCTAAATGTCTGAAGAAGACATTTCAAGCAGACACCCTAAGTGTCACATTCTCCAGCAGACAGTTAATCCAGTCTAACGTTAAGGATAAGATACCGCTTTTGGCCACCTCAGTAGTGTGTATTTATCAGTTTACTTGCTCGTGTGGAACAAAGTGTATCAGACGTAGACAACGTCAAGTACACAAACGTATTCTGAAACACTGTCCAGAGTGGCTAGTCAGAGGAGAGAAGAAGAATACTCGCAGCCCCATCCTCGAACACTTCGTTATCTCTTGACATCGAGCACCCCCACCATGAATGCTTCACAGTGCTACACAGCGTCCCTCAGTATCCTACTAAAGGACTTCGCTTACGCCATCTGAACATAGTTGTTTATTATTAACGTTGCGCATTCATAGAGATTTTATATAAAAACACTTTATCATCTTTCCATTAGTTCATGTCCACTCTATTCAACCATCTTGATTTGTCATTTTCTCCCGTTTAATACGTCATGCCAACTTCGGCCTCTTTTCTAACTTCCATTAGTCACCCCATCTAGGTTACACCTTACATTACGTAATACTTTTTCAAGGATAAATTTTGCCAGTATCTAATCGGCCTTATGAATTCTTTGTTAATTATAATTACGATCGTACAGTTTATCAAAATGAATCGTCGGAAAGAAAATTTTCTTCGCTATTTAAATCTTCCTTTTATGACTAACTATGGGAGTATTTCGTTCAGTATTCATTTTCTACAATTAACTTAGCTAATTTTCAATGGAGTCACATTTATCAAAGTATATTTCATTTGATACATTTTGAAAGAAACAAAGTTTCAGGATGAATACTCAACTTTTTAACTATGAATTATGTTTAATTTCAAAGTGAACATTTATCACTTATTCTAAATGGCTGATATTGTTAGTGAAAATACTGTATTGAAAATTTAGTTCAATGATTTCATATGTATGTGAGTGTGTGTGCGTGTGTTAAGCTGTCTTAGGAACCTGTCACCATGACAACCCTATAAATAATTATAATCTTGGATTAAATCGACAAAATACCCAGTGTACAGTAGATTTTTTAAAAATGTACGCGTAGTGAAATGAAAGAACTATTTACAGTTTGTTTTGCTTAAATAAAATTTCTTTGGTTTGATCATGGATTCATACCAGTTAGAGAACCGTTGAAAATTAACAGGGAGTACTGCCAGATGGCTATTTCATCCTCCTAGTTTGGGAATCATTGGGAGTACGCCCCCACGACAGGGTTCGAACCAAGGATCTTCCGGTTACAAGGCAACCTCGTATAGCATTCAGCTACTAGGACCCGACTCAATGGCCATTCCATGAATTCTAACTTCTCCAATTTGTGATTTTAGCGCGACCACCATCCTAAATAAAACTTGTCGTGAATATCTAAAGGTGGAATTATTTCTACATAACTTAAACATATCATCAATGGTTCAGTGGTAGAAGACTGCTTACCAACCGCAAGGCACGTAGTCCAGAGTCCATATCCTGGCAGCTTACCCACTAGTAAACCCGATAAAGAAGAAAAATCCGCGAGTGAGGTTACCCATTGAAACTTTAAACCTAAAACTTGAGGTTCTATATTTTGTTCGGATTGCAAAGGAGTGAAAGAAAAGACGGCATACAGCAATGTTTCATAGAAGTCATTGCTTTCTCCGTTCTCGACATCTTCAAAGGCGAAATTAAAGTGACAGTGACTTTGAACAGTCAATCAAAATTCATCTGCCGAAAAAGTCCCATACTCGTTAAAAAAGAAAGTTTTTAAAAGCATTACAGACATGATATCACACTGGATAGTCATCTCTAATGGATTGCAAGAGTCTATCCCAGTTATTCTCACGATAATCCATGGCGAAATCATACCATACGTGAGAGATGTATTCATCCAAGTGACTGTAGATCATGGTACTTTGAAATCTATTCATATTTCTGACACTGATTTTAATCTAACCCTAATCCCCTTAGCCTTAGCCCTCAGCGTTAACAGAAATAAGTATCCTAGGCATAAGCAGAATACTGTACATAACCTCATCAACGAATTTTCTCATATAGCATGATTTGATTTCGAATGACATCTCGTAGCCTACTCCTTCTTGAAGGAGAACTTCTCACAGACCTTGACTATGTCTCTGATATTTCGGCTTAGTCTACTCAATGGGTAAGTTAACATGCGCAATCTACTTTTTCCCAAGTGTTGGTCCTCACGGATTTGATTGGTTACAAGTTTAATCACAAGGTGACATCAGTTAGAGAGCCACTGGAAAGCCACCAAGGAGTACTGGACAGCTCTTTTGTCCTGCTGTGGAACTAGTGCTCAAAACCAGGATTTTGCGGCTATGAGGCAACATCATAGACCATTCAGCCGCTAGCACCCTAACCAATGGCTCATGAATTCCGACCCCAACCGATTCTGCCCATCTAGGTGGATCAAAGCATTTTCTTAGAGACGAAGTTCTATAACAATGTCAATTCTTTATTTTGCTTATAAGCCAATCATAAATATCCTAACACCAGAGACTGAAGGTGATTTGATTGACTAGTTAAGAAACAAGCATGTTGATGCAACTATTCTTGACCCATTTTGTTTTCTTCACATGCCGATAATAGACGTCGTTGAGCCTTAGATTATGATTCGCTAATAAGGAAAATGGCCTTGTCACTTTCATTGTCTTTAAACACTAGTTCCTTAAAATAGGAAACAAAGTAGATGAACAATTTCTCCGAAGGCTCTATTCACGATAAGAGAAGTAGGTGTGTGGAATCACTAAGCAAAGTGATATTCAGTCACTCATGTGAAAGGTAGGCAATTATCGATTGCAATAAGTGTATAGCAGATAGTTGAGGTCATTCTCAGGAATTAGGTCAAATAATGATCTGAACAGAAAATTCAATATTCTGATTAAAATGAACCTGCGTTTTATTTAAAATTATTCCGATTAAATTTAAACTATAAATACTAACGAAAAATATCAAAGATTTCTTTCTGACATTCATCTGAAGAAGGTAGCAGTCATTCACTTTGCTCTGGATAACTAAAAGCTTCCACCTGTCTACTGCATATATTCTCTCTCGTTTTAATCGATTTAGACATGACCTCTATTGGTATTATCTACTCTCGTGAGTATTTAAAATGTTTTCAAGCTTCTCATTAGCAAGTTTCTACTAAACTTAAAGAAAGGCCTGATTGTGGGTGGCAACGTGTCCCAGTGCATGAGATAACTGTTCTTCAGTTAGGTTTTTAGGTCTCAAAATTTACTTCTGAACTTCTTACAACTGACTTTCAACTAGATATCGTGGATGGATTTCTTGAAGGAGACGAAGCAGATACATCATAATCGAATGGTTTTGCGTTTCAGCCAGAGACCATTGTGTCACAGGACATCCTATCAATTAATATTTTACTTGAAGATATTGTGGGAAGGGGAAATATCATGCAACAAACTCCTCTGAAAATTCCATACACTTTACAAATCCTGTTCAGAATAAAGATATTATTCATATGATTTTTAAACGATAACAGCTGTCGCATGGTGTTTCCTTGTATAGTATAGCAGACACAGTAATGCATATTACAGCTGTGTAAAAAAAAGTAGTCTCAGTTGACGTTCAAATATTATCGCCGGAGTGAATATCTGTGAAAAGTTGACCTCAAAGAACCACCCAGATTTAGAGGAAGTAGAGAAAGGACACTCCAAACCAAATCATGTCTGCGTTTATGCATTTGGTGAATGCATTCCGTGAAGACCTAGTAAATTTTAATGTTAGTTAGGGTAAGAGGTGGGTTAAAATCAGTGTCAGTAATATGAATGGATCTCAAATTACTGTGATCTGCAGTTAGCTGGACGGAAGCATCTATCACGCATTGTATAAATTCTCTATGGATTATCCCTGGAGCAACTGCGGTACACTCTTACAACACAAGTGTATTATAATATTTGCAGCGTTTTTTAACGATTAAGTGATATTTTTGGATCTAAACTGTGATTGGTTGTTCAAGACCAATGTGTCTGAAATTCACGAAACATCCATAAAACACCTTTAAAACAGTCACACGTGATATGTGATATATATATATATATATTCTATCTCACTTGGAGATAGTCTAACTTATGACAATTAAAGTTAGCCATGATGTGTTTTCGCCTATAGTATAGTTGACAGCGCAAAAACCATTCCAACCTTTTAGAAAGTTTCCAATGCAGCCGAATGTAATATCTGCGGTATTACAGTGCCCCATCAAACACGCAGTACAAAATCACAAAAGTCTAAGCACAACAACAAAAAACTACATGAGAGAAGTCAAATTGTAATTAACTTCCCTAATTTATCATAATATCATGGAGGCGGGAACGAAAGAGCTGTAATCCTCTTTGGCAGTATCATATATCCTTAGTCAATTTCAAAGTTTTATATCAGCTTCTTACACAGCTAGACTGTCTGTCTGATGTCATGACTTGTGATCATGGGGTATACGCTTTCCCGGGCCTAAAAATCCTAAAGCAATTCCGCCTTATATAGTATTTATGTAACCTATCGATGTATAGCTTAACTCATGTACTGATTAATGGCTAGCTCATTACGCATAGCTCACAAATATTGTTGTGGATGGTTAACTTTAGCCTTAGTATATGTGTTGAAAGCCTTTCATATGCTTGATTAGTTGGCAGAGTGAAAAATTTCATCAAACTTAGTTGCTTCAAGCTTCGTACTCAAAAGACTGATATCATCAGAACATTGGGACTCAAGTTAAGCTTGAGTGTAGTAATCTTAGTAATATGAGATTTCTGCGGATTTAGATTAGTTTCAATTTTTAGATTTCATCATGAACCAAAATTAGATAGAGATGTCGATGAAAATCAGCGAGCACTGAACACTTGTTTCGGACTAGTGTACGCACCCATTGAGGTTAGAACACAAAGAACCTTCCTATTGAAAAACCAGCTTGTATACCATTCAGTTACTGGAAGCCAGTAGTTCTCTGAATGATGTCAGCTCATGATCAATCCTGTAACAAGTCAGTTCCCCACAAACCAACACTGATATCACCAGCAAGGAAAATAATGTTGAGGTGACTAGGTTTCGATGCCCTATGGTAATAAATTACTTATATGAAGACTGAATACCAACACTAGTTTCCTAATTAGTGCTGACTGTCAGATCCTATACAGATAGATTTTAAGAAAAGGCATATTTTGCAAATATAGCTGAGCCATCATCGACTATCAATAAAATGGTTTGCTAAAAATTCATTGATGAAGAACATTAATAGTTATTCGAAATCAAAATGTATCGGTTTCTGAAAATTTCATATCAGAACATCTGTTATCATGATAGAATGTTTTCTAACAGAAACTGTGTTGATATAAAATTTTTAGCTGTTTGTGAAAAAACAATTCACTATTAAGGAATATAAATGTCTAATTTGAAATGATGGATAATAATTCTAAATTTAAACTTTAACTCGTGTTGTAATGTTTATTTAGCTTCATTCAAAATGTTACATTCGGAAAAATTAAAATATGTTCGTGAAACTAAAGAAGATAGGTTTAAATCTCGAAAAATACCCATTTATTCATAGGTGTAAACAAATGACAAGTGATAACGTGTAAGTAGAAAAACTATGATCGTTTTGAGAAGACAAAAAGATTTAACTTTGAGCATAAGAACATTCCTTTCAATAAAACCATCATGAGGTTCTACAGTTATATATTTTTACATACTTATACTTAAGGAGTAACTGGTATTGACAACTACGTGTTGTCTAGAGAATATCGAGCTGTTAAGATCGGTAGATTACAACTGCTGATAAGTATTTGTAAGTGATAATCTATTATTAATATTCGCTTTAATTCCTAGAGGAATATAGGGCTTCAGCCGCGCGTATCCATTGCGTTCGGTTTTTATTAGGTACTCGTCGCCAAATTATTGTTATGTACTGGTCGAGAATTTAATAGTCCTGACGCAAGAAAGACGGAGATCAGAAGACCACTAGGTTTGCGATGATACTTATATTTTCCAAACACAAGGAGAATCAATATGTCACACAAGTATGTGAGAGCGAAATATATATGAATGTCCGAACAAGTGTGTAAACAAATCAATAGACAGTCTTAACATGATTGGCTAATTATAATGGAGTATCGATCCATATATACATAGCGAAATATAACAGACTGTCAAACAAACACACATATCATATGGATATATATGCCACCAAGAACAGACTGTCAACAAACACACATATTATATATAATATGAGGGGAATATACATTGTTAAAGAAGACAGGTTCATCAAAGTGAAATGGTCACAGACAAAGAGAGCAACAGAAAGAGAGACCATCCTCCACATATATATATATATATATATATATATATATATGGATACATATCAGTTTTCTGCCAACGTTTTCACCCTGCTGCAAATTTTCCAACATGCTTTTCTCTCCTCTTCAAATGATCTCCTCCATGCCGCCCTCAAAGTAACGATCAACTCGTCACTTCCTCCCGACTTTCACTCTGGCGATTGCCTGGCTTGTGTCGTCACTAAATTGTTCCCTCATAGTATGGCCAATGTACCTCCTTTTCCTCCTGCATACTTGTTGCACAATCGGTTCCTGCTTGGTTCGCCCTCAGAGATCCTTCTCTGCTGCTTATCTCTTCTGACCGGCCATCTGATCTTGAGTATAGGGCCGAAAACAGCTGTTGATGTAGGTCTGTAGTTTGTTTGAGGTGCTCTTCATGACGCGCCATGTCTTTGATCCATAAAGTAGCACTGACTTCACATTAGAGTTGAAGATCCGGATCTTATTTTCATTTTCGTGCTGAGTGCTGTTAAGCACCACACAGACTTGAGAGAAATGAAAGGTTGCCTTGCTTTCCCGATCCCCGCTTTGATATTCTCGTCAATTCCACCTGAAGTTGAATCGATGCTTTCCCGGTAGGTCGGTAGGTAAAGGAGCTTACTTCTTTGAGATTTCTCCCATTTATGCTGACTGATTGTTGTCTGTTGTTGTTACTTTGGCTGTTGCCGTTGGCCTGGAATCTTCATCATGTATATTTAACAAACATTTTATGCTAAAGTTATAGATGGTTAAAACAGTAATAACTTGCAAAATGTCTAAAGGGATTTTCCCAGAGAAGTATTGCTCGTCAAAGTAATCAAAACGGCTGTACACATCTCTCGTGAACACATGAGTTCGATTTCTTCACAAAGAATCTGAGATATCAGAAGATGAACTCGAATGGCGAAATTAAGACTAATCGTGATATGGTAGACATCTTTGAATTTCTTATTAACACCAACTTTATTTTCAGTATCCACGACTGAAATTCTGAAAAATTTCACATGCTCCAACGGTAGAAGACGAAAGATTTGGTAAAAGAAAGCCTATTTTCAATTCGGTTTGTCGATATAGCCAAATTATGTTCACCTTATCTTCAACGAATGCACCATTTGCACAGATCTTTCGTGTTGTGCCTGCTACTTCTCGCCTTCCTTCATATTGTCTTTCTTTGTGTTCCTTTCACGTCGTCTCCCGTGTATCTCCTCACCGTTGTATCATCATTTGCTCTCTCTGACATGAAATCAATCTCTGTGCTATTTGATGTCTTTTATGTCGATGAACTTCTCCTTGTGTATATACTACTGATAAATCTTACAGTAGGACATGCCACAATGCATTTGAGATCATTGTTAAAAAAGATATTTAAGATAAGATCAGACTGAGAATCGTATAACAACTCAGCAAACTGATGCAGGCATAGTGACACTTTCAACTGATATTACTGGAAAGTAGTCAAAAAGTTGATTCATTGAGTAAATATATAGTTATGCCATATTTTGCTTGTAGAAGTAGACATGTAGGAATATTTTTTATTTAGTTCTTTCAAATAGACAGTTTGCAATCATAAGCCTTATCTTAACTGAGTTCAACAGCACAACTTTCATATATGACCATAAGCTGACGTCAGTTAGAGCACCTTTGGTAAACCACCTGTGAGTACTGGACGTCTGTTTCGCCCCTGCATATGGTTCTTCATTTGTACGCAACTGCTTGTGTTAAAATTCAGAACTTTCAGGTTAAAAGGCGAGACCGCAGACCATTCAGCCACTGAGACCTGCTTCATCAGCCCACGAAGTTCAATTTCTGTAGACTGGCGATATTCGGTGAAGCCGCCTAGTGACTTGAAATTCCTGGGTTCAAACACTGATGGGTGTGTACCGCTGAAGAGTCCCAAACTAGGGTGAAACACGTGTCCAGTAATTCCTAGTTCTTCAACTTATATTGGCTGGTGATCAAACCTGTAACTGATCGGATCCCTTAAAATCAATTGAAAACACAACTTTCATTTTCCGAATACCGAATTCAGGTCATCGCCTATTAACTATTTGTATCACATATGAACATCAGAGATATGAGTCGCTTGCATACACTGGACTCCATAGGAGGTCAAGAATCTCGCTGTAACTCAGTAAATGTAACAGGGATGAAGGATGAACGAATAATTATACAGTGTAACAGTGAGAACAAGTTTCGGCTTGTTAGCGATATGCTGTGTTTTGTAGACGGGAGAAGTTTCTGTTAATGAACGATAACAAACGTGTGAGAGAATGTCAGTGAGATGATTCTTTGAACAAAATAAATGTTGGAAGTGTATTATTATGTGAATCTATTTGTGTTTGCACACATGTGTAGGTGTGTTTCTCTGACTTGACGTATGTCACTGCTTCGAAGAATTGTGCGTATGAATGTGTGACTTATTGAAGAGCCAACTGAGAGACTGATATTAAGAGAGACAGGATGCTGATCTAAAAGTCAAACAGTGAGAATATCATGGCTGAAGATGATGATGACATGAAAGAGTGCTGGAACATCAGTCAAATTGGAATTTTGATGGATTCTGGAGTATTAAAAATAGAGTGAGAGTAGAATATTTCAGTGGTTAATTTGTCTCATATTTGTCTTCCTACACTGATGGAGATCTCTTAGTTTACTGTAAATGACCAGCTATAAGAGAGGTTTCGTTTTGCTAATGATAAAATGAAAATATATTGTTGAGAAGAAATGAAGGTAGACAAATTCAAAGATTATGTCTACATGATTTCATTCAAATTTGATCAGACATTAACATCAATTAGAGAACTGTTGTAAACCACGGAGTACTCGACGAATGTTTCGTCGTGTTTTGCGACTCTCCATCAGTGTGCACCCACTACACACTCAAGGAACCTAACCCTACACAGTCAGAGTACATTTTGACTTTCAGTAATACTCTAACTAATATCTATCGGTGACGACAGCTTCACCGAAATTAATCCAAGTGTCAAAATTACCCTAAATCAGAAAATTATGCATTATCACACAACCTCAAACAGAAATGATGTATGTCGTTGTTTGAAGGACGTTATCATGTTATGTTATCAAAGAGATCAGAAATTGTGATGTCAGTAATTTGACTTTCTAAAAGAATGTGTAGGGAAATTTCACTTGGAATTGTGTCAATTGTGAATTAAAGACTTTGATTTAACGTTTTACCACAATTCACGTGGCTCCGTCAGCTGAGTCACACCATGTATATCACTACGAGCTCGGGCCTGAAATAGCGAAATTGCCATCATATGGTGTTTCGGTCACTTCGACCTGGTTAACAAGCGTTGCTAGTTGACATGTGTTGTGTCTACCTGCTCAGGTCATTCATTCAATCGATGAATAAATCAATCAGAATTAGGTAGCATCGTGTACATTTATTTGAATTTCAAACAGTCTATTTTAGTAAATTGTCGTACAACGAGGAAATATGCATGTATCATGTATGACGAATGAAAACAAAAGCCGTTCTATTTAAGTATAATTTCATGCTATCACAACCAGTGTCCTATACAACCAATAATTCCATCTCATAGTTTTCCGTCTCAACAGTATGACTATCCATCGTCACACTGTTATTTTTTATGAGAATCAAGTCAAGCTATCAGTGATTGATTAATAAAGTTACTTGTGTAATTACTAAACTGACGTTTATTGATGATCTTGTTTCCGGTTTGTTTCGTTTTAGATAATTGAGTGGAACAAGTGTGGAGTACGTAACAATATGATTGTACACTCTTCTGTGACATGTTATAAAATAGAAACACTACATACAACTTTTGTTTACAATGATTCATTCTGAAATATACATAACTGTTGAGTACAATCTACAGTACAGTGTGCTGCTTGACGACTCAATTTATCCCTAGTTCGTACGGTTTAATTGCTTCCCTACTAACTGTGTTTTATACTCTGCATTTCTACATGGACCTTCCAACTTCATACAAAGACTGTTACACAACCAGTGCACAGCTTTTACTAGTGGAGACGACTCCATCAGTCAACACTATTGTGGATTATATTACTAATTTGTAGCAGCGGACTTTAGCTATACACCGAAGTAACCAATTAATCTAAATGACTCATCACTATATTTTTGTCACATACTATTACACTATCATCTCATTAACTTGGATTTTAATTCTCATAATTTTTCTGTTACTCAGCTCTCCAGTAAGTCCTCTACACAGGTAGTAAAGTGTGAATATAACTCGCAGTATTTATTCATAAACACGGCTTTAGTCGATATCGTGTAGTTGACTACCCAGGTAAGCGAAGGGAAATAACAAAACAAATACAAACTTGCATTAAAGTATATACAGATCAATGTCTTAACAAAACAATATACACATCCACATCCCCGACCTCTACGACACACACATACACACGTGAGCGCATGTGCTCACCTTTAAGCAACAATCAACACATTAATCACACTGACGCACAAACAGACAGCTATACCCACATTTACAACAATACACCCTAACCAACATAGATGCCTCGAATAACGGTAGAACAAGGTAGTGATTGGTAGAGGAATAATTTATTTGTCAAAATTATATACAGTGATGATAACATACAGAAACCTTAAATTGAAACTTTCCATTTGCAAAATGTTTTTGGCATTTCACTTCTTTTGTCTTTATTTTACACTTTCTAAATCATTTCATTAGGATCTTCATTACTCCTCTTCGATACTTAATTATTCGCTTCGCTGTACAATATTCTTGACAAAGATATCAGACGGAATATTATGATTATTATTACTATTGTTCCTTTGGATTCCGAGTGGAGCACGGGCGTTTCAACAGCACATCTTCATTTCATCGTGTTCTCTGCACTCCTTTAAAGCTGCCTCCACGATTGCCAACATCATCTTCCTTATGTCAACTTCAGACATACAAGTGACATCTTTCCACTCGGATTCCATCCAAGAAACTGTCTGGCGGGTGATGTTATTTAATAGTCTCCATAGTGTGTACCCAATATGTCTAGATTTGCTTCTGCACATTTGCTGAATAATATTTTCTTGGGGGGTTCGTTACTGCAAGAGTTCCTTATTGTTTATCGTTGTTGGATGCCTATCTGATCTACAGTTGAAGCGAACACAACGCCTGGTGGAAGTCTGTAGTCTGTTAGAAATATTTTTCGTCAGACACTAAATCTCCGACCCATGTATAAGCAATTACTTAACAATAGTATTGAAAAACTGAATTTCATTCCTCATGCTGAATGTAGCAGATTAGTGTGGGATGGTGTGATACAGACAATGTGTTCCGACGGAATACTGTTCTCACATATTCCCACAGTTCAGTACTGCAATAGCGGTTTGATCACTTGAAAAGATACCTCGGCTTCCGTGTCTTGCCTTCTGCTGTTACACTTGGTGTCGCTGCCTTTCGAGAAATGAAAATCCTATGGTCTGCAGTTTTTGAAGAAGGAGACATATGGATCTTCTTGAAGGACTATGAGGCTGTCGTGGACGGCGTTGAACGGCGTTCAAGAGCCGTCAGAGGCTTTTAGTTGGAACGCTGCTGAGAGGTCGGAGGAAGGCTGCACATGAGAGTTTGAAGAAAACAGAAGGGTAGCTAAGCAACTTAGAAGTTAGTAGTCGGACGCTTGACGGAGGAGTTTGATAATCAAATGGAGAGAGAGCGGGAGACGCGGCACTTCGAACCACGAAGCTGGGACTTGCTGTCTTACTCTCTTTATCCTGGCTACCTTTGATATTCTCATCCGTGCCCCCACACTAGTAGCAGCCAACCCATCTTCAAGTATAATTTAGTATTTGATAATGGTGAGTGGGATGACAACCATACACAAATTTCTCCCTAAGAAAACGACTGACTAATCTATCCTCTATAAAAAGAACTGATATTTTATTTTCAGCCAGGATAATTTAAACACAGAATCCCTCACAGACTAAATTGTATTGATCGTTATATCGATTATAAAACAAATAAAGTCTCATGTATAAAGATGAATGTATATAGCTTACTGAACTAGTTAAATGACAGAATGATAAATTGTTCATTTTGTTAGACTGATAATTACATGTGATCATATCCGGATAGTGTGTAATCGATTCGAAAGAGAGACAAACACTAATACGTTCACAACAAGCAAAAATGAATGTTGATCACATATTAGTTTTTATATTTTTGATGTACCATTTAGCGAAACAGTATTATTTACTGGATGACAAGGTATCGAACACAATTTATTGTTCATAATAATCATATCAAATATAATCACGCGACTTCCAAACATGAGTTGTGTAGTTTTCTCTTTCTTTTCTCCTATTTGTCGTCGCTGGGGTGGTAGAATGTTCATGATATCTGGAACAAGTGTTGACTCACTCCTATTACACGTATTCGCAGTTTATTCGATAAACAAAGCTTCTGTTATCAATCTCTCCCTCCACCCTGCTGTTACATTACATTTTAAAACTGTCATCCTATCCCATCCTATTGTATGGTTGTGTGTAATCCATATAGTGAGTGCCACAGCTGAACTATTGTCCAGATTTCTTATCTTATTCGGGTCAACTAATCTAGATTTTGTTAGGTTTTTATTCTCGACTAGTTTTACTGCCCTTGTTCTACTAATATACCTGACAACCATCGCAGGCAGGCTATTAGGTGAACTAAATTGTTTTGTTTTATTGACTCCACTGGCGGGATCCTTCAACCGACAAAGCTTGTTTCTAATTGAGTTTGTGGGTGGTTTGAATGCTAACCACTTTTAGTCCTGCCTTGTTAAGAATTCTGCGTAAGCTGGTTTCCGAGGTTCCTTCCTTGTATGGAATTACTACTGATGATTAAGATTCCTTATTGTTGGTGTTGTCATTATCGTGCGCAAGTTTGACGTGCATGTCGTCACTAATATTATTATTATTATTATCACTATCACTACTATCATTATTTATTTCATTTTTACTTTTATATTTCCCTACATATTTTCTGACTAATTTATCAGGATAATTATTAAGTTTCAAGGCTTCTCTTATATGTCTCACTTCTTGTGGTAGATTTTCTTTGGTACGGTTTAGTTTTTGTGCTCTATTAATTAAACATTTCACGAATCCTATTTTCACTGACATGAGAAGGGATGATTAGAAGTCCAGATATCTGTTTGAATGTGTGGGTTTCCTTTAAACAGTAGTGTTTAACATCGACGAAGTCAGCAACTAGGCTGTACATTCATGAATTCATATTACATGTGCGAAAAACTTCCAGAATTATTTCCTGTCAGAGATCAGATTAATAAGATTACTAAGTGTAATAAACAGAAGGTAGCCAATGGCACTGTTCTAGAAATATTTCAGGCCAAAGGTCAAATTAAAAATTACAATGTGTAATTATCAGGATGATCGGATAGAGAAGACAAAATAGGATTATAATGATTAGAAAACTAGTCAGTTTGGAAAATTACGGGTTAAGGATGTAGTATCAACGAAATGGGTAGGAAGTTCGACATATAAAAATAAAAACAGTAACCAAATCTAACAATGCAGATAGGATTTAAAAGGAAGGTATAACGAATAGACGGGAAGGTTGGGCAAGAAAGCTAATTGTATAATGATTATTGGTGAGACTGACTTTTCATGATGGTCATGGTATGGACAACGGTTGCACTGGACGTATTTCTTTTGGACACATAGAATACGCTTGAGTTTCTGGATCGCCACTGCCTTAGCTATTTCTAGATGTCTTAGTTTCACACCCTTTGGTAGGTTGGATCGGATCTGATGTATATCTTTGAAGACTTTTCAAACGGGACTGAATATCCCGAATTTACCAGATGCTCTGTCATCGAACTGTGTTCCACTTTGCGTTCTCCCTTTGCTACCCATGATGGATAGTGTTCCCGCACGTGTTTTACAAGCGGATGCATGGTGCGGCCAATGTACTCGGCTTCACATAAGCAAGTGAATTTGTAACTG
Source organism: Trichobilharzia regenti (assembly GCA_944472135.2). NCBI lineage: Eukaryota > Metazoa > Platyhelminthes > Trematoda > Strigeidida > Schistosomatidae > Trichobilharzia > Trichobilharzia regenti. The sequence goes on from OX235262.1 coordinate 72,046,949, forward strand.
CATGTTGAAGTGGCCCAATGCGACAGTTTGTCTTTCATGAGTTGGGTGAGTAGTTTAGTTTATTGCAACCGTCTTTTTAATAATTCCTATTATCCAATGTGTATATTCCGTGATTGTCTAGATACTTTCTCTCAAAATCGGAACGCTGCCTTACCTAAATATTGTGTATACGCCACATTTGTTCACTGAAGCAACCAAAACACACGCAGCTACGAAAACAGAAAATATTAAAATGTCAACAGAGCAGTGGTGGTGTCAGCACTGTTTGGATACTGTCTCACAAAGGATCAATGGAATTACTTGTGTACCTCGAGGAATTGGTGTCGTTGTTGATACTTATTAAATGAAAAATAAATCGCTGTAGGAGAAAAGCAAATCATGATTGAATACTGGGCCTGCACGACACGAAATGGTTGGTAGAACACATCCCAAACAGAAATCCCGATGTTTTAACACCAATAATAAAACGACTATTCCTCCCAGACACTACCAGTCACACAGATGATTGGAGAGGTTACTCGCAATTGTGATGATAACTAACTGACATCATTAGGCTGTTTACATCGAAAAGTAAATCATTCCTCTGGATCGGTGTATCCTTTAAGTGGAGGAACCCATGCAAATTCTATTTATAGTAATCTAAGCCCATCTGAAAAAGTACCGGAAATGTAAATGGTTCATGAATGATGTGGTGTATAGCCACTTAGATGAATTTTTGTATCGTCCCTACTTTGATATTTCTATATCCAACTTTTACGAGAACCTGGAACCAATATTTGAAGCATATTTGAGACATATCCACCGTATAATTCATTTTCATTAGATATAGGTCTTTGCTCAAGTGTTGGTTTATGTGGAGGATTTTGTTTGATTGGTAGGAGGATTTCATCATGAGCTGACATTAATTAGAGAACCATCGGAAAACCACCTGGGAGTACTGGACAGAGGCTTCATCATCCTACTTTGGGACTCTTCTTCAGTTTTTGTATTTCTTTATTACTCCTTTGTCTCACACCTCTGCCCACTGTTTCTATTATGCTTTCCTTGTACTTTCTTCTCTTACTTCGCGTGCTACTCGGAATGTGGCGACTTGAACTTCCGCACATTTGTGCAAAGTTCTATTTCGAAAACAGACAGACAGACAGACTCTTCTTCAGTACGCATACACTGGTGCTCAAACCTAGGACATTCTGGCTACAAGGCCAGAGAGCTCATAGTCATTAGGCCATGACCAGTAGGGTGCAGCAGGTTGAAGGTGAGGCAGTAACTCATCAAAGAAGATATGGAGAAACGTTCAGGCTATGTCATTAATTGTTAGAATTTGGAATTCATGGGCTGGCCACTGAATCGGCTCCCAGTGGCTTAATGGTCTACGAGCTCGCTAGCCTTGTAATGAGAAGGTCCTGGGTTCGAACCGTGGCGGTATTGGCGTACTGGTGAAGAGTCCCAAACTAGACTGACGAAACAGCTGTCCAGTATTCCCAGGTGGTTTTCCAATGGTTCTCTCATTAATGGCAGCTCATGATGAAATCCGCCAACATGTATATCTACTAGATACGCCTTTTCTTAAGGTAAATGCCATTCTTCCTCTATACGAATCTGTTTGATTGTTTGAAGGCTGTCTGAGCTTGGTGTGTATTCTTCACTGTTGCCCTGAAAAGCAGTGAAAGTCTGGCCATCAATGGAAATTCTTCGATGAAAAATTTGAAAATAATGTGAAAGTGTTCGAGTTTTCGGTCTGCAGAGATTCGATTGATCACGAAGTGACCAGCTGAGAATACTAGACAGCTATTTCGTCCTAGTCTCTTCACAAGTACTCCCATATGACTCAAAGAGGGATGGAATCCAGCACCTCCAGGTTACAAAGCGAGATCATATTCTATTCAGTGACTGAGATGTAATCCAATCGCCCATCAATAGTTCTCTAAATGAAGTCAGTTGATGATCAACCATGAGGGAAGTCTAACCCCAGTATACCGAAATTACCCACCAGTGATTGACTGCAGGATGAAATTACTGAACTTCTTGTTAATTCGGACCAATATGGTCCACCGTGTTCGGTGTGTGGACTGATACACGCTGATGACACTGGCCAGCAGTGGTGCTATTCACTGTAATTCGTGAAACGTTAGAAATGACAGAGTATCCCAATGGTTGAATGGTCGACGGGCACGCCATGTAAACCTCAGGTACCTGTTTCAAATGCTGACGGTTTAGGAGTGACTGCACTATGCAGGAGAGTCTCGAACAAGGAAAAAACCGCTGACGATAAAGTAGTCCCTGAGTTTCAATGTTTTCCAAGTGATGTCAAGTAGTGATCAAACTCGAAGTATAAGAGATGCTTCGAAAAGTCTAATAATCCAAAGACAGTTGAAGAAAACGTGTCCAATACAAAGTCGGAAATGTCATTTGCAAGTTACTAAATTAGTACACAAGGAGGTTATTCATTGATTTTCTTGAAATCCATCGAATTCGGTCTCACTTCACACATTCGATTTACCCTTAGTAGGCTTGTTCTTCGCACTACCACCAAATACCAAATAAAAATAGGTGGTTTACAGTGAAATAAGAATCGAGTTAGTAGTTTAGATCTCGAAAGTCACTCACCATAAACGGAAAATGAATATCAGATTAATAATTCAGTGGTGAAGGGCAATAAATGAGTATATATTACTGTCGATTGTTGAGCATGAAACTTATTATGAGACATTTATTCACATGTTGACACACTGATTGATTGATTCTTTGAAATAGCTGATAAAAGCTTTGAAATGACCAGTTGTTAAACACAGACTGAGAAATGAATAGATTCCCATCAACTAAGCCTTCGAGGTGGGGATCAGGCGAGATGGACAGGCTGTTACTACTTTGAGATCAGTGTGGAGATTTGCATCAATCAGTACGATGAACAAGACTCGAATTTTCAGCATAAACTTCAAATCAGTCAGTGTCTCCATCTAATTGAGAGAGAGAGAGAGAATTGGCACCTGCATCACGAATGGTGGTCACAGACTTTCATTCACAGTTGCCTTCACTGTCTGTGTCCTGAGGTTGAGATAGCCTGCCAGAAATGGCAAGCAGTTGGGAACTGTGGAAGGCAGAGAACCAGCCAACAGCATATAAGTTAACAAATATAGAAAAGTGAAATGCAGGAGTTTGATTAGACATTCGCTGAGGAAACAGTCGAGTGACATCACACACGAGGCACCCGGATAAGAATCGGCTAGCTAAGTGTTAGTCCTAGTGCGACATGGAGGATATGGTCTAACGGAAGCTTGAGAACAGTCGTGGAATGGTTCGTTTGATAAAATTTACCAAGTAATCACCAGAACTGAAATATACCAGTATGTCAGTGGAAATACTGACATGCTGACTGGTATTCACTCACCATCAGATGAAATTATTCAAAATGTCTGAGATAAGCTTGTAGAAACATTCAGTTGCACTTCATGAAAGCTAAGGTAAATGATGGGATGTGGTCAAGGTCACTCCCGGGACAAAGTTATATAAAATCGATAGTATCGTTTAGCGAAAATGGATTATTCTTAGCTGAAATATACTCAGTGTAATGATTAGGCTGAGCAGAGATTTCAAGGAAAGTGTACAAATTGAAACTTCAGTATTTCTAGCCTGTTAATTAAGCCAGTAAATGAATGAGATATATAAGGTGTTATTGTACTTTGAAGGATGAGACGACCTGGGGTGATACTGGGTGTCAGGTGAAGTTAAGATAAAAATTCAAGTCAGTTGGTTTCCTTCTCGCTAATAGTCGAAACCAGAAGCCATCGTTTCAAACCCTAAAACGTTATCCATATAAACAGAGACTGTGAATTTCCGTACAATACAGTCAACTAACGAGGAATGTTAACCCACCTTAAGACAAATGATAACTGATACCCGTTGCACGAGAGATGGCTCTACAACAATCAACCTAAATGGTCTAGTGAATAGGGTTTAGGCATTTGAAATAATGGGTTTCTAGGCTCAAGTGTAAATGAGGACATCATCACTCACTGAGAAGGCAGGTGCGTCCAAGTGAAGACTTGAAAACATGCACGAACTTCATGTCCTAGATTTCACTGATGGCCGTCAACAGTTGAAATGACATCGTCAAAGCGTATGTACTGGGAATTGACATGTCAACAAACATAGACAGTGTCAGTCCAATGAAGATCAGTCAATGGAAACTAGAAAATGACTTCAATAGCGTATTCTACAGAAACTCATGCTATCATGCTGTTCAACCTTTTTTGAACTGTTTACAAATTGTATCGTTGCACTAGAAGTGTCATTTTTATAGTCACAATGATGGTTATCTTGACAGATATGCGAGCGGACTGATTTTGACACCGTGAAGTCAGTAAGACGGCATAAACCGCTGATGAGCTCGTCACTGAACGATCGATACGTCTGTCTGGTGTTTAGATCACTTCAACGTGTCTAAATAGGAAGCACTTCTGGTTGGTGTGAGCAGTGGACAATCACTCATCTCACTCAATCAGTAGTACATATAGTTTTATGTAATCGGTGACGATGGGAGATGGAATGATATCCTGAAACGTAGCAGGAAAGGAGTCATCAACCCCCGATTTACTGACCTAGCGCTCTACCACTCGATCCACCACCAGAGATCAACTAGGTAATCGATTCACGCCAGTTGCCATTGGTCATGAGAATCAATGATGTGTTGATGTTCGTCTAATATTATCACACTATCTCTCATCAATCTCAATCGTTTAATTAATTATAATTTGTGGTAGAATGCACAATCTCGAATATCTACGGGCATAAACAAACACTTCTAGCAGAAAAGGTTGGCAGCAGATACAGTACTTCAACTAAACACAGAGAAGACAGAGATGATGAAGACATCTAAACAAGCACTACAATAAAAACAGTCACCAATCACCGTGAATGGGGAACATTTGTAGAAAGCTATCTCTCTCACGTATACAGGAAGGATCATTTCAACCGCACAAGGAATAGATGAGGATGTCAAAGACCATCGGGATGGGAAAAGCAAGACAAATATCACTCTGAAATCACCGTGGAAATCTATTACACTGAGTACCGAATGATATCATGAGTCGAACAGATTGTCGAGTTGAACGCGAATTGGGAACGACGAGTTGGGAGCCCACAGTTTCATAGGTGACATGGAGGAGATCGTATGAGGTGGAAATGAAAGCTTTTGGGAAATCATGTAACCATTTCAAATAGCCTTCATAAAACAGGGTGAAATGATGATGTGCTGCTGAAGCTCTGTGTCCCACTAGGAGTTCAAGGTAATAATAATAGTCATTTTCCATTGTTATTTCACTGACTGCTTCACCTCTTAATGATCAAAATCTACTGTCATATAACTCCAATGAATAATATTCATTTCCTAACTAAAAGTTTATTTTTCCGATTTCATTCATCTCACCATTCAATTGTATATATATATATATATATATGTATGATGGTCTCTCTCTCTGTTGCTCTCTTTGTCTGTGACTATTTCACTTTGATGAACCTGTCTCCTTTAACAATGTATATTCCCCTTATATTATATATAATATAATATGAATGTTTGTTGGCAGTCCGTCGCTTAGTGACATATATCCATATATGGTTGTTGTTGACATGTCTGCTATATTTTCCTATATATATATTTCGTTCTCACAATTTGTGTAACTGACTTACACTTACCACTCTGGTGCGTTTCCACTTTTGCGTTCTCCTTGTGTTTGGAAATAGAAGTATCATCGCAAACCTAGTGGTCGTTTGATTTCCGCCTTCTTCCGTCAGGACTATTAAATTCTCGACCAGTCCATAACAATAACTTAGCGACGAGTACATAACAAATCTGACACTAGAAATTTAACTGAGTCAATAAAAATTATTGATTATTTATCGATCGACCACGTGGTGATATATATAACCCGTCCAGGCTATACACAAATCAATCATTTTTTAAATAAATATATTTATTCTCATGATACAGTACATGAGGGACGCCAGTTTACAGGCATCATCAAATTGTTACAGAAATAGGACCATATTATTCAGTCACAATTTACAGTCGATAGCAAAATATGTTTAACATGTACACTGGAGATTATACATACACTTGATAAATGTTAATCCCAATAGTATAAAACATCCTTTTCACTTATGTACAATCATTTCTGTGCATAGTTGGAAAAATCCGCTAGATTGTCAGTGAGTGCAACACATCAGGAAATACAGAAGTATTGTCTTCGCATTAACAAAAAAACCAGGTCTTTGGTGGATGGGTTATAAGTGCCTGGGAAAAAAATAAAGCTTGAAGTCAGTTTTCATACATAATTTTGTTGTGTACAGAATCCTTGAATTATAGTTCATTGATGTGTTATTTTGAAATCAGTGATATGTTTATCTCATTTGATCTGCAATGTCATTGTTGGGAGTAAAATACATAAGCTTTAGACGCATTAATTAATGGATTTCTACTGCTTGTGGGTATTTACTTCTCGTGAGGAAGGTTTTTGAATTTTAGTTGTTCCGACAGGAGTTGTGGATATTGACTGCTCAGCAACATTACGGATATAAGTTCATCACATTATCTCAGGAATGTTGGGTTGTAGTTGGTGAGGCATATATGATGTCCGACGAGCGTACATCTGTCCATGTGATGTTGTGGTGAGTTATATCTTTTTCATGTTGTCGGTTTATGTCCATTTTATTCCACTTATTGTGTTGGGTAGAAGTTTTACAAACGAAACTTCTTGTCTGTTTGAGGGTAAGTATCTTAATCGTTAATGTTTTATCTAAAATTATAAATATAGGCAAAAACAACAGGTGTAGTATTTGAGCTTATACATTAAATGGACCTATAATTTCGGAGGCTCTCAGATAGGAACTAGGACTACTGTCGTTTGCAAACTCGTGTAGTTTGTCGTTAAGCACTTTTTTGAATGAGGCCAATGTACCTGCTTGACGCATTTCCATTGGTAGTTTATTCCATATCTGTGCATACCTAATCAAATAAAACTTTTGCCTGGTAGCTGTTTTACATTGTTCGATAGCTACTGTACCCTTAGTGTGTCTTAGTTTGTAGCCACTGTCATCTGAAAGTCGAATGCCATTAGTAGAGGTAAAAACTAAGTGGTTTAGAAGCTTATAGTAAAGTGTTAAGTTTAGTCTCAGGCGTCTTAGCCATAGTGTTTCTAATCCTAGGGTGTCACATCTAGTGGAGTAGTTCGCACCATTTTCGGTTCCGAGTAATTTTGACGTGAAGTACCTCTGCACTCCCTCGACTTTCAATTTGTCCTCTATGCGTATACTACTATACATGAATGAACAGTAATCAAATAAAGGACGCACACAAACCTTGTACAACAGAATTCTGGACTCATTTCTGTAAAAGTTCCTGAGTAGAAAGCCGATAAGTCTGCGTGACTTTGACACTTGTTTGGAGATATGTTCAGAAAATGATAAGTCATGTGAGTATTTCAGTCCTAGGTCCAATACAGATTCCAGTCGTAAGAGTGCATGGCCTTGAATTGTCAGGTCAAGTTCTAAATTGTTGCAACCTATGCAGAGCCAGCCACATTTGTCGACATTAAACTGGAGTTGCCAGGTGTCACACCATCTGTCCATTTTTTCTAATTCTTGCTGTATGGCGTTTACTGTTATTCCGAGATCTGTGTTCTTGCATTTATAGGTCACTTTTAAGTCATCTGCATATAGTATTGGTTTACCAACACTAAAGCATTCACAGATACTGTTTATATATATTATGAATAGGAGTGGGCCTAATACACTTCCCTGGATTACACCACTACTTACAGGTTTAGGCCTTGAGATTATCGAGCCAACTTTTGTTATCTGATTCCTGTCACAGAGAAATGATTTTATCCAGCTCAGGAGAGGGTCACATATCCCTAGTGAGCATAACCTGCTGACTAGCAGATTATGGGGGACTCTATCGAAGGCTTTTGTTATATCGAAATATAGCACAATTACTAGTTCTCTGTTGTCCCTGCTTCGTGTAACTTCATTGAAAAATACTAATATTGAGACTATAGGCATTTTATCGGTATTTCGATTAATTTCTGTATGAATTTCGTTACGAAGCAACATCAAGTAGAGTATTATTGAAACTAGGTTCCACTGAACGGCTCTTTCGTCATCGGTTGTGGCTTTTCAATATTCCATATCCACTATCCCACTAGACTGAGCCTGATATTTTCAAGTTACGAGGCCAACTCGTTTACTATTCAATCACTTCGTTGAACTGATCAATTCCAACTCTGCCTATTCACGATATAGTGATATTCGAATTGTTCATTCACTAAACCTACCTGTTGCAAAATAAGATTGCTTCTCTATACAAATAATACTGTTACAGATGTGAGAGTTCATTGTATGTTGAACTTTTACTAATGCCATGCTCTCTCTTATTTTTTCGTACTACAAACACTGAACTATTGAACCATCTATGTGTTCAGAAAAACCATCTGAAACAGAGAAAACAAACGATAATCCCTATTTTGTATTAGATTTTCTTTTCTCTTATGTACTGTTTCGTGCGTGGAGGCCGAAAAATATATAATTATACGTTCATTGTAAAAAAGTAATAACAATGAATTCACTTAACATCATGGGTGTTAGCTGATATATTGAATAATGGACTCCATCGTGTTCACTGCAAAATACGCATGATACAACTTTCCTTCAACAGCTTGTTTACTTCCAACTACTGCTAATCATTTCTGGCTGGTGCTGAATCCGATTATCCGCACTTTAAATCTTTTGTTGCAACCTCCTCTTCTTCTCGCATATACCTATTGAGCTGTTGACATACACCCCCGTGTGGAGTGAGCAATAACAGATCGGAAAGACTACTTCATAACTTTAACTCCGTACGTGTATATTTGTGTATTTTGGAGAATAATAACTCACCAAGTAACTGTATCATATATATACATTAATCTCTATATATCTTAATGCAAGTTTGTATTTGTTTTGTTATTTCCCTCCGCTTAGCTGTGTAGTTCGCTACACGTTTTCTGTCTTCCGCTTTGCATTAATGCCATGTTAATGAATAAATACTGCGGGATATATTCACATTTCATTATCTGTGTAGTAGACTTACTAGCAAGTTGAGTAACAGAAAAATTATGGGAATAAAAATCCAAGTTGCTGAGATCATAGTATAACGGTATATAATTGAAAAATTTAGTTATATTAATTAAACGGTTACTTGGATTTATTGTTATAGTCCATTGCTACATACAAATTAATAATATAATCCACAATAGTGTTGACTTCTGGAGTCGTGTCTACTAGTAGAAGCTGTGGACCGGTTGTAGAACAGTCTCCAGATGAGGATGGAAGGTCTCTCCAGAAATCCTAAGTATACAACACAGTTAGTGGTGAAGCAAATGGACAAAGTATACCAGTGAGAAGACGAAGCGACTAACAGTACACTGCATTTTCGATTGTACTCCGAATTTATGCATATTTCAGAATGAATTCTTATTAAATAGAGGTTGTGAACAATGTTTCTATTTTCTAACATCTAACCAGAGAGTGTACAATCATATTGTTACCTACTTCACACCTGTTCTAAACGGTTATCTTAAAGAAAAGGAAACAAAGCTAATTGGGAACTAGATTAGCAATAAACGTCAGTTTAGTAATTACACAAGTAACTTTAGTAATCAATCACTGATAGCTTGACTTGATTCTCATAAAAAATAACAGTGTGATGATGGATAGTCATACTGTTGAGACGGAAAACTATGAGATGGAATTATTGGTTGTATAGGACACTGGTTGTGATAGCTTGAAATTGTACTTAAATAGAACGGCTTTTCTTTTCATTCGTCATACATGATACATGCATATTTCCTCGTTGTACGACAATTTACTAAAATAGACTATTTGAAATTCAAATAAATGTACACGATGCTACCTAATTCTGATTGATTTATTCATCGATTGAATGAATGATCTGAGCAGGTAGACACAACACATGTCAACTAGCAACGCTTGTTAACCAGGTCGAAGTGACCGAAACACCATATGATGGCAATTTCGCTATTTCAGGCCCGAGCTCGTAGTGATATACATGGTGTGACTCAGATGACGGAGCCACGTGAATTGTGGTAAAACTTTATATCAAAGTATGAAATTCACAATTTACACAATTCCAGGTGAAATTTCCCTACACTTTCTTTTAGAAAGTCAAATTACTGACATCACAATTTCTGATCTCTTTGATAACATAACATGATAACGTCCTTCAAACAACGACATACATCATTTCTGTTTGAGGTTGTGTGATAATGCATAATTTCTGATTTAGGGTAATTTTGACACTTGGATTAATTTCGGTGAAGCTGTCGTCACCGATAGATATTAGTTAGAGTATTACTGAAAGTCAAAATGTACTCTGACTGTGTAGGGTTAGGTTCCTTGAGTGTGTAGTGGGTGCACACTGCTGGAGAGTCGTTAAACAGGAGAAATCAGCCGTTGAGTACTTTTTTCTGATTGATATTGATGTCTGATCAAATTTGAATCAAATCATGTAGACAGAATCTTTCAATTTGTCTACCTTCATTTGTTATTAGGATGATTACCATTTTTATCATTAGCAAAACAAACCTCCCTTATAGCTGATCAGTAACAGTGAACTAAGCGATCTGTAATAGTTTAGGAAGACAAATATGAGACAAATTAACCAATAGAATATCCCACTCTCAGTGTATATCTAATTTCCAATCTACAATACAGTGTGCTGCTCCATTCTTCGTCTTCTCACTGGTCTACACTGTCTAATTTGATTACTACAGGGACAACTCATCCTCATCCGGTGACTGTTCTACAACTGGTGCACAGCTTCAACTAGTGTACACGACTCCAGCGGTCAACACATTTGTGGATTATACTGATAATTTGTATGTAGCAGTGGACTTTAACTGTACAACAGAGTAATCAATAATCTATATGACTCATTACTGTAGTTTATGATATACTGTTACACTATCATCTCATTAACTTGGAGTTATTATTCTAATATTTGTTCTGTTACTCAGCTCGCTAGAAAGTCCCCTGCACCATTTCGTTTCGAGGGGACTACAGAGCTTAAAATTTAAGGTGTGGAGTTTTAGCAGATGTTATTGTGGCTTTTCCCAGGTGGGGATTATAAACATCAGGCCCAACCTCTCCTCTTTCTCTCAGCTTACTCTCTCTCTCTCTCGCTTTGCTAGTAAACTAGGTGAGACTCGGCAAATATGTCGCCTAGGAAGTGTAACAGTTTACCTGTATTCTACACCTGAAACCACTAACGCTCCTCACTTTAATCATCTGTAGAAATGACTGCGTTTTTGAGGAAAGAAGGCTCCTATATCTTCGGATAAACGTTCACAGTCATTATATTCACCATATTTTCTCCTTTCTGATAGTTCCAAATACAAAACACGCCTGAATTATTATTCTGTTTTAGAAACGTATTAATGCTTTAATATGTTTAAATGGTATAGTGAACATGGTGTAGGTAGGCAGTAATCCTATTGACTACTGCTTAAACACTGGATTTGTTTTGTATCTAAGGTCACAAGAGGAAATCTACTTTGCACTTTTATAGTATTATATCGTCAGATTAGGGTAGTCGTTCAGATCACAAATACAATATGTGTGTGGTTAATTTGACTGATATGATAAATAGGCGTATAACGTTATTTCTCTAACCTAATATGTCTTGCTTTGAACCAGTGTATTTTTATTGAAGAATGATCTCTTGAAATGGATGGATCACTTCGTGATTTCGAAATGGCACTGCTACTACTAGTTGAAAGAGTTCATGCGTTAGGCACGCCGTTGAGTGGATCTCAGGACCAGTTGATCGTGGGACCGAGAATAACATGGAGAGAATCGTGTGTGCGTGAAGAAATGAAAGCTTGTGAACGATTGTGGAATAATATAAAATGAGATTGAAGCGGACAGGGTGAAACGAGGAAGTTTTTTTGAAGTCTTATATTCCATTCGGAATCAGAAATATGCATTATAATAATGACAACATAATACTGGTTGGATTTAATTCCGTATGTAGTGAAGGAATTCCCTTCAAATGCAGTTCGTTTATACAATAATGACCAATCAGGGGATGTGGAATCAGGTTATATGTCTTTCCGTCACTGTAGAAATGGGATGCGACAATACTCAAAGTTCTCTTTCCTTATAGATTTACATTATCTCACAAGCTGTAGGGGCTGACACATTACATAGACCATCATCATGATGGAAGGGTATTGTATATTCACCCCACGAATGTCATACAGGTTGTCAGTTTGGTGGTGTGTCATCTGGCTTCTGAGGGTTATACTGTGTAAGTAATGTATCATCCTGAAACCGAAGTACAGCTGAGGTTAAAATAAAATGGAATCTTGCTCACCTCAGGATGGTTAAGGTGTCTTCGGTTTCCGACTAACGAGTATTCGTCCAGTCAGACTCTGAATGCATTTCATACTTTCGTTTGTGTTGATTAATATGCATATTTTCAGAGTCCCTAGCTAAACCAATCAATACTGACCGGATAAGTTCGAATATCTTTAATCTAAAATAGGTTCAGTCTATATTCTGTTGAAATATTTTGCTCTGTTGAGCACAAACCAATGTGATTTGATTTGTCCTTGTTTATCAATACTTGCCAACTACTGATTAGGCATGTGCTAGAACATATCAGGTTCAGTAAGACTAGTGGAACATATTACTTCAGGACTGAAAGTTTGAAGCTTCAGTAGCGGTGTAGCTATTTCTTCACTAGAGGAGTGTGGTTTCCAGGTTGACGACCTACCTTCTCTTTTCTCTATACATTACTGTTGACTAGTAAGTGGAGCGAGGTTTAAGCGTGTCGGTTGGGAATCAAGTCACTGGACGACGTGAGTGGTTGGTGAGTATTCTACTTCTTAATCACTGACTCACCGGATTAAGTGTTACGTAAGAACAAGGTATCCATTAATTAACAACACCCTGGATCTCACTCTAATAGTATGACGTTTAAGTGTTCCACCCCGTATATTTGCAAAATGTACTTTCAATGAGGTACACTGTTTTAACAGTAAACAAACTCATGATGTTAGGTTGAATCATGTGAGTTGATTGTCTGTCAATTTTCACACTATCACATGACTGCGTATTCGCATAGGTCTGTCTAGTGAACTATTCACGTTCTTCCTTGACCCTGACTTTTCAAACCTAATCAACAATTCATCAGATAACACACACACAAATATCTTCAAGTAGGAGTTTATTTTGTTTATGCCTGTCCACATACAACATAGAATGAAGTGAGAACAATTGAATGATGAGATGAATGAAATCGGAAAAATAAACTTTTAGTTAGGAAATGAATATTATTCATTGGAGTTATATGACAGTAGATTTTGATCATTAAGAGGTGAAGCAGTCAGTGAAATAACAATGGAAAATGACTATTATTATTACCTTGAACTCCTAGTGGGACACAGAGCTTCAGCAGCACATCATCATTTCACCCTGTTTTATGAAGGCTATTTGAAATGGTTACATGATTTCCCAAAAGCTTTCATTTCCACCTCATACGATCTCCTCCATGTCACCTATGAAACTGTGGGCTCCCAACTCGTCGTTCCCAATTCGCGTTCAACTCGACAATCTGTTCGACTCATGATATCATTCGGTACTCAGTGTAATAGATTTCCACGGTGATTTCAGAGTGATATTTGTCTTGCTTTTCCCATCCCGATGGTCTTTGACATCCTCATCTATTCCTTGTGCGGTTGAAATGATCCTTCCTGTATACGTGAGAGAGATAGCTTTCTACAAATGTTCCCCATTCACGGTGATTGGTGACTGTTTTTATTGTAGTGCTTGTTTAGATGTCTTCATCATCTCTGTCTTCTCTGTGTTTAGTTGAAGTACTGTATCTGCTGCCAACCTTTTCTGCTAGAAGTGTTTGTTTATGCCCGTAGATATTCGAGATTGTGCATTCTACCACAAATTATAATTAATTAAACGATTGAGATTGATGAGAGATAGTGTGATAATATTAGACGAACATCAACACATCATTGATTCTCATGACCAATGGCAACTGGCGTGAATCGATTACCTAGTTGATCTCTGGTGGTGGATCGAGTGGTAGAGCGCTAGGTCAGTAAATCGGGGGTTGATGACTCCTTTCCTGCTACGTTTCAGGATATCATTCCATCTCCCATCGTCACCGATTACATAAAACTATATGTACTACTGATTGAGTGAGATGAGTGATTGTCCACTGCTCACACCAACCAGAAGTGCTTCCTATTTAGACACGTTGAAGTGATCTAAACACCAGACAGACGTATCGATCGTTCAGTGACGAGCTCATCAGCGGTTTATGCCGTCTTACTGACTTCACGGTGTCAAAATCAGTCCGCTCGCATATCTGTCAAGATAACCATCATTGTGACTATAAAAATGACACTTCTAGTGCAACGATACAATTTGTAAACAGTTCAAAAAAGGTTGAACAGCATGATAGCATGAGTTTCTGTAGAATACGCTATTGAAGTCATTTTCTAGTTTCCATTGACTGATCTTCATTGGACTGACACTGTCTATGTTTGTTGACATGTCAATTCCCAGTACATACGCTTTGACGATGTCATTTCAACTGTTGACGGCCATCAGTGAAATCTAGGACATGAAGTTCGTGCATGTTTTCAAGTCTTCACTTGGACGCACCTGCCTTCTCAGTGAGTGATGATGTCCTCATTTACACTTGAGCCTAGAAACCCATTATTTCAAATGCCTAAACCCTATTCACTAGACCATTTAGGTTGATTGTTGTAGAGCCATCTCTCGTGCAACGGGTATCAGTTATCATTTGTCTTAAGGTGGGTTAACATTCCTCGTTAGTTGACTGTATTGTACGGAAATTCACAGTCTCTGTTTATATGGATAACGTTTTAGGGTTTGAAACGATGGCTTCTGGTTTCGACTATTAGCGAGAAGGAAACCAACTGACTTGAATTTTTATCTTAACTTCACCTGACACCCAGTATCACCCCAGGTCGTCTCATCCTTCAAAGTACAATAACACCTTATATATCTCATTCATTTACTGGCTTAATTAACAGGCTAGAAATACTGAAGTTTCAATTTGTACACTTTCCTTGAAATCTCTGCTCAGCCTAATCATTACACTGAGTATATTTCAGCTAAGAATAATCCATTTTCGCTAAACGATACTATCGATTTTATATAACTTTGTCCCGGGAGTGACCTTGACCACATCCCATCATTTACCTTAGCTTTCATGAAGTGCAACTGAATGTTTCTACAAGCTTATCTCAGACATTTTGAATAATTTCATCTGATGGTGAGTGAATACCAGTCAGCATGTCAGTATTTCCACTGACATACTGGTATATTTCAGTTCTGGTGATTACTTGGTAAATTTTATCAAACGAACCATTCCACGACTGTTCTCAAGCTTCCGTTAGACCATATCCTCCATGTCGCACTAGGACTAACACTTAGCTAGCCGATTCTTATCCGGGTGCCTCGTGTGTGATGTCACTCGACTGTTTCCTCAGCGAATGTCTAATCAAACTCCTGCATTTCACTTTTCTATATTTGTTAACTTATATGCTGTTGGCTGGTTCTCTGCCTTCCACAGTTCCCAACTGCTTGCCATTTCTGGCAGGCTATCTCAACCTCAGGACACAGACAGTGAAGGCAACTGTGAATGAAAGTCTGTGACCACCATTCGTGATGCAGGTGCCAATTCTCTCTCTCTCTCTCAATTAGATGGAGACACTGACTGATTTGAAGTTTATGCTGAAAATTCGAGTCTTGTTCATCGTACTGATTAATGCAAATCTCCACACTGATCTCAAAGTAGTAACAGCCTGTCCATCTCGCCTGATCCCCACCTCAAAGGCTTAGTTGATGGGAATCTATTCATTTCTCAGTCTGTGTTTAACAACTAGTCATTTCAAAGCTTTTATCAGCTATTTCAAAGAATCAATCAACCAGTGTGTCAACATGTGAATAAATGTCTCATAATAAGTTTCATGCTCAACAATCGACAGTAATATATACTCATTTATTGCCCTTCACCACTGAATTATTAATCTGATATTCATTTTCCGTTTATAGTGAGTGACTTTCGAGATCTAAACTACTAACTCGATTCTTATTTCACTGTAAACCACCTATTTTTAGTTGGTATTTGGTGGTAGTGCGAAGAACAAGCCTACTAAGGGTAAATCGAATGTGTGAAGTGAGACCGAATTCGATGGATTTCAAGAAAATCAATGAATAACCTCCTTGTGTACTAATTTAGTAACTTGCAAATGACATTTCCGACTTTGTATTGGACACGTTTTGTTCAGCTTTGTCTGTGGATTATTAGACTTTTGATGTGGTTTTGTTCTCTGAGCTGGATAGTTAGTTTGCGAAGCTTTCATCACCTTACTGGGTGACATCTTCAGCGCATACTTCATTTTTTACATTCTTCTCACATTTCTGTTGAATGTCTCTCTATAGATGTCTGGATTTTCACTGCGTCGGTGGAACAGTGTTTAGAACTCTCGCCGACCATGCACATGGTCCGGGGTTTGATCCCCTGCCGACGCACACCTGATATCTATGGTCGGCTTGCAAAATTTGGGCTACCGATACCACATGCTGAAAATTCCATACTTCTACCAAAAAGTACTGTGTGGAATCAAGCTGTAATCAAAAAATATATACTACTTATATAGGTTTAACCTCGCCAGATTACTAGCTTGCTAGGCTACTAGCTTTCTAGTTTTCTAGCCGGTCCCAAGCCCGGGTAAAGAGGGAGGGTTGGGGCGTGGTGCTAGCAACTCCACCCCTGTAAAACAACCAAATCGCTACAGAAACTTCAACGAATAAAGATAATAAAAATTCTAAAAACATAAACAATAACCTTATTTTTTGCTGGAATCGGAGAAGCGAAATGACTCAGGCTGGTGAAAGCCTTCGGGAAGCCACTCAGCTGATGTGCCTTCTTTCGATGAAAGCAAAAGTAAGGATGGGTACCTAGAATGTTCGTACAATGTACGAAACTGGAAAGGCTGCCCAGATAGCCGCTGAAATGAGAAGGTACAGAATAGAAGTGTTGGGAATCTGCGAGAGCAGATGGAACGGAACTTGAAGGTGCCAGCTACCTACTGGAGAGACAGTAATCTTTTCCGGCCACCCAGAGGACAACCATGAGCACACCGAGGGAGTGGCCATCATGATGTCACCAACAGCAACCAAAGCTTTCATGCAGTGGGAACCAATCTCCTCCAGGATAATGATATCCAGGTTCAACTCAAAAGGAAGGAAAGTTACAGTCATTCAATGCTATGCGCCTACAAACGTCTCAGAACAAGAGAAGAAGGAGGCGTTCTACAGACAACTACAAGCAATAATGGACAACGTCCCAAATGGCGATATCAAAATCCTGATGGGCGACATGAATGCGAAGCTGGGAGAGGACAACACAGGAAGAGAACTCACCATGGGTCGAGAGGCCCTCGGTGAAATGAATGACAATAGTGAACTCTTCTCAGACTTCTGCGCCTTCAATGATTTGGTGATTGGCGGTAGTGTGTTCAAACACAAGGATATACACAAGGCGACATGGATTTCACCAGATGGACACACCAAAAACCAAATAGACTTCATTTCAATTTCAAGAAAGTGGAGACGGAGCCTACTGGACACAAGGTCAAGGAGAGGAGCAGATGTGGGTTCAGACCACAAATAACGCGACGTTAAGCCCCAGATGTTGTTGAAGCATCTATACTAGTAGGTAACATGTTGACAGAAATCGTGTGTTTCGTTCGATCATAACGGTTTATCATTGCAAGCTGTCTATTTTAAAAAACTACATAACAAATATACCTTCATGTCCACTTATACAAGTAAAATATAGCATAGCAATATATTGACCTACTGAATCAACTTTTTGACTACTTTCTAGTAATATCTGTTGAAAGTGTCACCCTGCCTGCATCAATTTGCTGAGTTGTTATACGATTCTCAGTCTGATCTTATCTTAAATATCTTTTTTAAGAATGATCTTAAATGCATTGTGGCGTGTCCTACTGTAAGATTTATCAGTAGTATATACACAAGGAGTTCATCGTCATAAAAGACATCAAATAGCACAGAGACAGATTTCATGTCAGAGAAAGCAAATGATGATACGGCGGTGAGGAGATACATGGGAGACGACGTGAAAGGAACACAAAGAAAGACAATATGAAAAAAGGCGAGAAGTAGCAGGCACAACCCGAAAGATCTGTGCAAATGGTGCATTCGTTGAAGATAAGGTGTACATAATTTATCTAAATCGAGATACCAAATTGAGAATAAGCATTCCTTGACGAAGTCTTTCGTCTTCTACAGTAAGAGTATGTGCGGCTTTTCAGAATTTCAATCGTGGATACCGAAAATAAAGTCGGTGTTAATAAGGTATTTATTGTTGTCTGCCACATCCCGATTGATCTTAATTTCGTCCTTCGGGTTCATCTTCTGATATTTTAGAGTCTCTGTAAAGAAATCGAACTCATTTGTTCATAAGAAATTCTTACAGCCATTTTCCTTACATTAACGGGCAATACTTCTCTGGAAAAATCCCCTTAGGCATTTTACGAGTTATTGATGTGTTAACCATTTCTAACTGTAGCTTTTATTTTCCTAAATATACATTATCACTTACAAATACTTACCAGCAGTTGTAATCTACTGATCTTAACAGCTCGATATTCTCTGGACAACACGTAGTTGTCATTACCAGTTCCTCCTTAAGTATAAGTATGTAAAAATATATAACTGTAGAACCTCATGATGGTTTTATTAAAAGGAATGTTCTTTTGCTCAAAGTTAAATCTTTTTGTCTTCTAAAAACGATCATACTTTTTCTACTTACACGTTATCAATTGTCATTTGTTTAAACTTATCTTCTTTAGTTTCACGAACATATTTTGAATTTTCCGAATGTAACATTTTGAATGAAGCAAAATAAACATTACAACACGAGTTAAAGTTTAAATTTAGAATGAATATCTATCATTTCAAATTAGACATTTATATTCCTTAATAGTGAATTGTTTTTTCACAAACAGCTAAAAATTTTATATCAACACAGTTTCTGTTGGGAAACATTCTATCATGATAACAGATGATCTGATATGAAATTTTCAGAAACCAATACATTTTGATTTCGACTAACTATTAATGTTCTTCATCAATGAAATTTTAGCAAACCATTTTCATTGATAGTCGATGATGGATCTGACAGTCAGGATTAATTAGGAAACTAGTGTTGGTATTCAGTCTTCATATAAGTAATTTATTACCATTGGGCATCGAAACCTAGTCACCTCAACATTATTTTCCTTGCTGGTGATATCAGTGTTGGTTTGCAGGGAACTTAAAACAAGCAATAAAGGTTAATAAAACAGGATTTAATGAATTCATCAAATTTCGGTAGAACTCGTCAGCTGAATACTCTACATACACGGATATATATACTTTTGAAATTACATTGGGAGATATAAGACTGATAAATAAACTACATTGAATTAGTCATGCAGAAAGACACGTGCGAATGTTTTACAGGTCATGTTCAAATAGATTAGGCGAGAGAGTGTGTGTGAGAGATCAAAATTAAGATAAATTGCATTACGCTTCAATTACATCACTTAGATAAACAATTAGTCATTAGGGAATATAACGAGAATTGCAAACAGACTAATATCAATAGTAATAGTTATAATAACAATTTTAATAGTGTTGAAGTGAGTTAAGATAATCTTACGGATAAAGCATAGTTTTAAATAAATCAAGAATAAAAATAATGATAATAAGAAGAGGAAGAGGTAGAATCATAGTAATAACAAGTAGAGAATAATAAGTAAAGCGTATTACCACGGTAGATTCAGAGTGACGACCATCTCCTTTTGTATACAGAGAGCTGGTGTGTAAATTCTAATTGCACAAGCCTCTGCAATTGCAAGCATCTTCTTGTTTCTTTGTTTACTGACAATGGTGAATGACTTGACCGCGTCGATATCATGTCCGTAATCCACAAGATGTTTTGTTATTGACGATTTTGGCACTTTACACTCAGCTGTTTTCAAACATTTTGGCAAATGCTCCATCATACGAGTAGATAATCGCCTTTCCGTACGACGTATGTATTGCAGGGAACTGACTGATCACAGGGTTGATCATGAACTGACATCATTTAGAGAACCTTTTGAAGATCAGGGAGTAATGGATGGCTGTTTCTTTGTGGCTTGAGACTCATCAATGGTACGCATCCGCTGGATTTCGAAGACAGGAAATTCTGGTGCTGACTGGGTTCCAGTAGCTGAATGGTTTACTAGGTGGTTTTTCAATAGGAAGGTTCTTTGTGTTCTAACCTCAGTGAGTGCTTACTGCCTATGAGTCTCAAACCAGGACGAAACAAGTGTTCAGTGCTCGCTGATTTTCATCGACATCTCTATCTAATTTTGGTTCATGATGAAATCTAAAAATTGAAACTAATCTAAATCCGCAGAAATCTCATATTACTAAGATTACTACACTCAAGCTTAACTTGCATCCCCATGTTCTAAAGATACCAGTCTATTGAGAACGAAGCTTGAAGCAACTAAGTTTGATGAAATTTTTCACTCTGCCAACTAATCAAGCATATGAAAGGCTTTCAACACATATACTAAGGCTAAAGTTAACCATCCACAACAATATTTGTGAGCTATGCGTAATGAGCTAGCCATTAATCAGTACATGGGTTAAGCTATACATCGATAGGTTACATAAATACTATATAAGGCGGACTTGCTTTAGGATTTTTAGGCCCGGGAAAGCTTATACCCCATGATCACAAGTCGTGATATCAGACAGATAGTCTAGCTGTGTAAGAAGCTGATAAAACACTTTGAAATCGAGTGAGGATATAAGTTATTGTCTAAGACATTTACTGCTCTTTCGTTCTCGCCTGCAAGATGTGATAAATCAGGGGCAGTTAATTACAATTTGACTTATCTCAGGTAGTTGTTGTTGTTGTCCGTAGACTTACGTGTTTTTGTACTGGGTCTTTATAGGGACACTGTAGACATCGCAGATATTGCATTTGGCTGTTTTAACTACTTTTTACAAAGCTGGAATGTTTTTTTGCTCTGTCAACTAAACTATGCGCAAAATCAAATCATGGCTAACTTTAACTGTCTTTCGTTAGAGTATCTCTGAGGGAGAAAGGATATAAGTTACTAAAGAACAGAGTTGCAGCACTAACATCTCAGTACTACCTGAATACGTAAAATGAAGGCACCTGATTTCAGTTTGAATCTCCTCAAGTAGTTGATCTTTATATTAAGTGCTTAGAGGAAATCTTTAGTCATATCAGATGTTACATTTGGCTGTTTTAAAGATGCCTAATGGATGTTTGGTGAAGTTTACCTACACCAATCAGAATCACATTGTTTTTGAACAACCAATCACAGTTTAGATCCAAAAATATCACTTAATCGTTAAAAAACGTTGCAAAAATGATAATACACTTGTGTTGTGAAAGTGTATCCTACTTGCTCCAGGGATAATCCATAGAGAAATTATACAATGCGTGATAGATGCTTCCATCCAGCTAACTGCAGATCACAGTAATTTGAGATCCATTCATATTACTGACACTGATTTTAACCCACCTCTTACCCTACCTAACATTAAAATTTACTAGGTCTTCACGGAATGCATTCACCAAATGCATAAACGCAGACATGATTTGGTTTGGAGTGTCCTTTCTCTACTTCCTCTAAATCTGGGTGGTTCTTTGAGGTCAACTTTTCACAGATCTTCACTCCGGCGATAATAGTTGAACGTCAACTGAGACTTCTTTTTTTTTACACAGCTGTAATATGCATTACTGTGTCTGCTATACTATACAAGGAAACACCACGCGACAGCTTTTATCGTTTTAATGATCATAATAATAATGTATTTATTCTGAACAATATTTGTAAAATGTATGGAATTTTCAGAGGAGTTTATTGCATGATATTTCCCCTTCCCACAATATCTTCAAGTAAAATATTAATTGACAGGATATCCTGTGACACAATGGTCTTTGAGCTGAAACACAAACCATTCCACTATGATGTATCTGCTTCGTCTCCTTCAAGAAATCCATCCACGATATCTAGTTGAAAGTCAGTTGTAAGAAGTTCAGAAGTAAATTTTGAGACCTAAAAACCTAAGTGAAGAACAGTTATCTCATGCACTGGGACACGTTGCCACCCACAATCAGGCCTTTCTTTAAGTTTAGTAGAAACTTGCTAATGAGAAGCTTGAAAACATTTTAAATACTCACGAGAGTAGATAATACCAATAGAGGTCATGTCTAAATCGATTAAAACGAGAGAGAATATATGCAGTAGACAGGTGGAAGCTTTTAGTTATCCAGATCAAAGTGAATGACTGCTACCTTCTTCAGATGAATGTCAGAAAGAAATCTTTGATATTTTTCGTTAGTATTTATAGTTTAAATTTAATCGGAATAATTTTAAATAAAACGCAGGTTTATTTTAATCAGAATATTGAATTTTCTATTCAGGTCATTATTTGACCTAATTCCTGAGAATGGGCAGCCTGTAGACGGACGTAGGTCATTTGATCAGCTGATGGATATTGGCGTTATTTATTGGAAAAACGTCAAGGTTAGGTCATTTTTCGTTGTTTTTCACACTTTTTTACCTATATTCCTGCTAAAAATTGATGAAATGCGGCCTATTTAGCAGAAAGAGCATATGGTGGTGTTCTTATCCGGACGTAGGTCACAGGCAGTTTACAGTTTGTTGAAAATAACGTACTTTTCCGTTCAGAAAATGTCTAACTACTTGAAGACACATGTTATAACGACTTTTTGTGAATTTATTTTGCAGTTTAATGGATTACACATGGACATGATGAGGTGGGATAGCTCGTTTTGGTGATTATTTCACTTACTTTGTTGTGTACTTTGCCTAAATGCTGACAAGGCTCTCCACATGTATTTCTTTAAGAAAAATCTGCAGAAATACATAAAAATTATATGTGCATAGTATTTCCTTATTTGATGGCATAAAGTTGATGTTGGCAGGCAGATGGAATATCAACTTTGCATTATTGGAAAATGTTGACTAACATAATTATATACAGTTGAAATCATTATTTTGTCATTTTAAGCATATTTAATGGTTAATTATTGTGTTTACACAGGTAACAATATCTACATCTGTATAATTCTTGTGTTCTTTTTCAGATAATATCTACTTTCGGGAATTTCATGGATTTGGGTGATAAAGAAAAAGATGCCTGCACTGTTGTCGATTTTGTATTACATGTTAATTCATTAATAAATGTATTCCTTGTTATTCGTTTGTTTATTCTACTTGATAAGACCGAATATTAGCCCTTGCGTAATTTGTGAGGTATAGAGTATATGAGGCTATCTTTGAAATACTAAGTAGGAGCAGATATTCGGAGAAGCCTATTGGTGAAACATTATGTTGTAGTCAAATAGAGTAAATATGTCTAAGTCGTAGAGGAGGTATTGCGATTATAAAGCGTTTCGAGTTATCTATCGTCTTAGCAGAATACATATACTGATTCGCGATTCATAGTCACAAAGTGAGAGTAAATCTACCTGAGATAGTTTGCTTGTGATTTCTGCATGCCGCAGTATACCATAAGGAGAGACTATACCTATGCTGTTAGATGTATGACTCAGTGCAACTACGGTCATTGTAATAATTAAAAACGGAATGCCTAGGGTTATCAGCCAAAGAACACGATACGTTGCTATCTGCTCATATAATCACGTAAACAAAAGTTTTCCAGACACCGCATTTACTCCTAACAGTTTACCCTCAACTTCTAACTTAGCACGTGCTACTTATGTTACTGGAACACAATCGCATTACAACAGAAGGAAGACAGATTCATTGAAAAATTGTTTATTAAACAAAAATCAGATTTCAAATGTACAGATAATTCAGATGAGTAGTCCTCTGTTACCGTCAGTAAGTTCCATCTGCGTACACGGCACATATATGTTTTTCCATAAGTCTGAAAAGGTTTAAGAAAAGCATAATTAACTTGGGTATTACATGTATGATCTGAATAAAAATTTTTCCTGATAAGCATTTACAAGTAATCACTTTACAAACAATATATATATATAAGTAGCCCAATAGTTTTCACTAAACTTAAGGGACTTCGCAACTTATCGTTTGTCGATATCTAGTAGGTCCATCGAAGCATCATGAAATGATAAAATTATTTAACGACAAGTTATGCAGTAGTTTCCAAAGCTTGTACAAATATTTTAGCAAAAATGACAACTTTATGACAAATAATAGGTCTTGACAGCAATAATAATGACATTCATGTTCATAGTGACTATAAAAACAATAATAGGTATTATCATCGCAACGAATTCATCATTAACTTAGATAGACAACTAATAATTATACAATCATATCAAATAAATGTATCACTTAATCTTAAGAAGCATGTGTTTACTTACTTTCACTGTATTCTCTCAATACTGATGTGCTCAACAAGCTTATTCCAACTGAATTCAAGATTAATTCTGAAAGTGAGTGAAGATCCAGCTTGTGTCAAATAAAAACATGTAACTTACATGTATTACACTGCTTACTGAGACATCTGATACCTGCTTTCCGATCTTCGTGACAAGAACACAGTTTATCTAGGTTTACCTACATATACATGAGTATATGTATATGCTGCATCAACCATGCCATTTTGATCATGATTAGCCAGACCACTGTGTATATCATACTTATTTAAGGATCTCTGAAAATAATGGTCAAGCGATAATTGAAGTTGCGTGAAGTTATTACCTCTTCAGGACATTGTTTGCATTCTTCACACCCCTAAGAAGTCCTTAGATCTTAATTTGGCATGAATTCGTTGAATTCAGCAAATAAATCCACCTGTATTTCATTTCCCTCCTGAGCTGTAATAGTTTGTGTTGTCAGTTATCTCTCAAATTTGATAAAACGATCCCGGAAATTCAGTACTTAACCAAGCAGCAAAATGATGTTTGAAATTACCTCAACTAGAATGACAAACTGGCCAATCACGAGCGAGCAAATCGCTTGTTTATCTCATTCGCGGTCACTCAAAATTACGGCCGTCTACAGGCTGCCCTGAGAATGACCTCAACTATCTGCTATACACTTATTGGAATCGATAATTGCCTACCTTTCACATGAGTGACTGAATATCACTTTGCTTAGTGATTCCACACACATACTTCTCTTATCGTGAATAGAGCCTTCGGAGAAATTGTTCATCTACTTTGTTTCCTATTTTAAGGAACTAGTGTTTAAAGACAATGAAAGTGACAAGGCCATTTTCCTTATTAGCGAATCATAATCTAAGGCTCAAGGACGTCTATTATCGGCATGTGAAGAAAACAAAATGGGTCAGATTAGTTGCATCAACATGCCTGTTTCTTAAGTAGCCAGTCAAAAACACCTTCAGTCTCTGGTGTTAGGATATTTATGATTGGTTTATAAACAAAATAAAGAATTGATATTGTTATAGAACTCCGTCTCTAAGATACAGAATTAATTGTAAGAAAATGCTTTGATCCACCTAGATGAGCAGAATCGGTCGAGGTCGGAATTTATGGGCCATCGGATAGGGCGCTATAAGCTGAATGGTCTATGATCTTGCCTTTATAGCCGCGAAATCCTGGTTTTGAGACCCGGTGGCTGCATAATACTGAAGAGTTCCACAGCAGGACAAAAGAGCTGTCCAGTACTCTCTGGTGGCTTTCCAGTGGCTTTCTAACTGATGTCACCTTGTGATTGAACTTGTAACCAATCAAATCCGTAAGGACTAAGACTTGGGAAAAAGTAGATTGCGCATATTAACTTACCGATTAAGTAGACTAAGCCGAAATATCAGAGACATAGTCAAGGTCTGTGAGAAGTTCACCTTCAAGAAGGAGTGGGCTACGAGATGTCATTCGAAATCAAATCATGCTATATGAGAAAATTCGTTGGTGAGGATATGTACAGTATTCTGCTTATGCCTAGGATACTTTTTTCTGTTAACGTTGAGGGCTAAGGCTAAGAGGGTTAGGGTTAGATTAAAATCAGTGTCAGAAATATGAATAGATTTCAAAGTACCATGATCTACAATCACTTGGATGAATACATCTCTCACGTATGGTATGATTTGGCCATGGATTATCGTGAGAATAACTGGGACAGACTCTTGCAATCCATTAGAGACGACTATCCAGTGTGATATCATGTCTGGAATGCTTTTAAAAACTTTCTTTTTTAACGAGTATGGGACTTTTTCGGCAGATGAATTTTGATTGACTGTTCAAAGTTACTGTCACTTTAATTTCGCCTCTTGAAGATATCGAGAACTGAGAAAGGAATGACATCTCGGAAACATTGCTGTATGCCGTCTTTTCTTTCACTCCTTTGCAATCCGAACAGAATATGGAACCTCAAGTTTTAGGTTTAAAGTTTCAATGGGTAACCTCACTCCCGTTTTCTCTTCTTTATCGGGTTTACTAGTGGGTAAGCTGACAGGATTTGAACTCCGGACTTTGTTCGGTGCAGTGGCTGAATGCTATACGAGCTTGCCTTGTAACCGGAAGGTCTCGGGTTCGTATCCTGTTGGTGGATGCATACTGCCGATGACTCCCAAACTAGGAAGATGAAATAGCTGTCTGGCAGTACTCCCTGCTGGTTTTTAATGGTTCTAAATAATATCGATCCGTGATCAAACCTGAGAAGTTTTACTTAACGAGAACAAATGGTTAATAGTTCCTTGATTTCACTGCACGTACATTTAAAAAAAATTTTAATATAGCAAAAATATTCATTCAGATATCTATAAAACACAAAATAATCGAGCAAAGAATATTCTTTTCGATAAATTCCTCTTCTGGCTCTACAATTATATACATGTTTATATACACAGAATATTCAAGGTTGGTAGTTAATAACAATATTAGTGTTTTTTAAATAATATCGATTTATAAAGTATGATCAATGGAATTACAGTTCACTAAAAATACTTAAATTATACTAGCAATAAAGATATAATAGGGAGTAGGATATCAACTAAAATTAGGAAATTTTCACGAAATTTTAGTATTTTTAGTGATCTGTAATTCCATTGATCTTGCTTTACAAATCGATATTATTTAAAAAACACTAATATTGTTATTAACTACCAACCTTGAATATTCTGTGTATATAAACATGTATATAATTGTAGAGCCAGAAGAGGAATTTATCGAAAAGAATATTCTTTGCTCGATTATGTTGTGTTTTATAAAAAAAATTTATTGTACATTGGGTATTTTGTTGATTCAATCCAAGGTTAGAATTATGTATCGGGTTGTCATGGTTATAGGTTTCTAAGACAGCTGTGTGTTCAGCTCACACTCAAATACATATGAAACCAATGGACTGAATTTTCAATACAGTATTTTCACTAACACTGTCAGCCATTTAGAACAAGTGATAAGTGTTCACTTTGAAATTTAACTTGATTAATATTTAAAAAATGAGAATTCATCTTGAAACTTTGTTTCTTTCAAAATTTATCAAATGAAATATACTTTGGTAAAAGTGACTTCATTGAAAATTAGCTAAATTGATTGTAGAAAATAAATATTACTTGATAACATCATTTCGAAGTTTTTGTACAATTATATTACAACTAGTATGGTTGATAATAATAAAAATTTCAACGTAGATTTGAAGCAGTAGAAGACGAATGATTTGGTAACTGTATACAGCGGAATTGTGTACACCCTATCTTCAACGCACCATTTGCACAGATCTTCCGTGTTGTGCTACTTCTCGCCTTCCTTCATACTGCGTGTGTTTCTTTGTGTTCCTTTCACTTCTCCTATGTATCACCGCACTGATGTATCATCAAATGTATCTCCCTGCTTAGTGATGTATTTTATCACGTTTGACGTCTCTTTACATACTACTGATAAGTCTAGTCAGTAGCACTCGCCACATATTTCTTCACGAACGTTGGTCAATTAAGGAATCGCTGATAATCAAAGAGTAGTAGACGGCTGTTTCACCCTAGTTCGGAACTCTTCAATGGTAAGTTGTCATCACCCCACCAATGATCCAACCCAAAATCACTAGGATACGAGGTGAGGCCTTTGACTGTCAAAAGTGCGTAGTAATAATGATAATAATGGGGTTATTCCAATGAGTACTTTTAATACAATGTAGAACTTTCAACATGTAGTACAATAGTGCATAAATTTCTCTTTACATAACAGTACTGGGGAAAGAAGAAGGCATTTACATTGATGATAATGTTCAATAGGTGTAAATGTGAATATAAAACTGAGGTTTAGGTGACCGTATTAACAACAGTGTATTCATGAAAGAAAGAATGAAAACGACCGTTCATTTATTGCTTCTCAGTGAGTTAGTAGTTTCATACCTTGAACTTTTCTCATCACATGTGTGTGTGCCTAATAAAGCATCGTAGAGTTTGTATACGTAGTCATCTGAGGATAAAGTCTTCTATAGTTCCTTCTAGTATTTATCTGATGAGATGCAAGGAGACAGTTGATTATATACAGCATGCTTAGGGGTCGACAAGATAATATTTTCTGATTTCTTGCACGAGTCCATGTGTCTATCAACGACTGTATTAACAGGTTGGTTTAACGGTACCCCATCCTCCCCAGTGAGAGCATTTATTACCCTTCGAAAAGTAAGAAAAGCTTTCTTAAGTAGATCAGGGGAGTTTGAATTCTGGGGAACAAAAGAGAAGAATAGGTAAAATAAAAGAATCAACAAACTTTAGAAGTACAGTTTCAGGGATATAAGATTGTCTTCACTTTCTCACGCAGAAAGTCAGACTAAATATCTTTCTAGAAAGCATCATAATGTGGGAAGTTGTGGGAAGGATCAGAGGAAACGCGTAATCTAAGGTATTCAATATTCAGCTTTTTTTCAACTTCAGTATCATTTACAATAAAAAAATGCTGGGAATGAACTAGTTCATGTGACTCACACTTGTATCTTAGAGTGAAATTAACAATCTGACAGTCGGAGGAATTTAGCCTAAGACTACCTGACAAGGAACATTGACTCATTATGGATAATAAGCTATTCGTTTTGGGACAATCTTACTGAGACAAGACCAACATGAAAACTGTCAAATCACCGATATGCTCCATAAAATTAGCCTCATCAGAATGGGACAAGTCAAGGAAGCAGAAAAACAACAGAAATGGAGAAAGAACAGCACCTTGAGAGACACCGGCTATAGCAAGTAAAGTAGAGAAAGACTTCCCATTATACACAGTGTACTGCTTCCTATCAGAAAAGTAAGAATCCAGCCATTTATTAATCGACCACCATGCTTGCATCAACCTCTGAGATGGAGTCGAATATCCGACCCATGAATCCTAACTTCTGCCGACTTGAGTGATATATAGCGCCACCTCCCACCAACGTCGTCGGTGAGTATTTGTTCACAAAACTACTTGGCGGCCCCATTTGAGTCACGTCTTATTGATGCAAGTCCAGACAACTTCATTCTTTAACCAGTCACTGGTGAGCACTAGATTAATTTTTAAGTGTTGTATTGCACTCATCAGTGCTCACTAGTGACTCATTGCAACACTAAGTAACCACGAGTTTTAATGAGAGTTGGTGACCAGAGGAGTCAACCTAGTCAGATGTGAGCATAGATAATCCCCGCTGACTTTGACAGAACTAAGAATTCAGAAATTCCATTCCAGTGATTGAATGATCTACGAATTTGCCTCATAATCCGAAGGTCCTGGATTCGTCCAAAAAATAGGACCAAATAAATTTTGTCCTCTGAAATGTTGTTGAATTCACAGTATGATTTTTGCTTATTGAATCGTTCCTGCCGAATGAATCGCTTATTGATTTGATGAACCGAGATTCAGTAGTCAAACTGTCTCTACCTAACTATATCAGGCTTACTAAGTTCACTTCACTCTACTCTATGCTGTAACTATAAAAAGATGTATTGCTACATTTGTGTATACAGATATTCTGAGTAGTCTTGATCAATGCCTTAACCTATTCACTTGATCTCACAGTATTTATGTGGAATTAGGTGTTTACCATCAAATAATATTTCTTCTACTGGGATCATCAACCTGTAATGACCAGAACTCAAGTACATCGGCCTGAAAGTAGGAAGCTAATCGATAGTCTTCCCTACTTCTGTGAGTCACGCACAGTCCAAAATTACATTCCAATGGTGTCAAAGGTCGACTTAACATGGTGGAATATGTGTAACTATTGAACAACTATAATAACTCATATCAAAAATACAAAACTACCTCAATAATGTCATCCAGAAGATATTGAATCCAGAGGTATAAAATACGCAACAGACGGTAAAACTCTCCTGTAACCAAACACAACTGCTAAATACTTTAGAATCAACAAGGATATTCGCTGAAAGATTGAATGAAAACTCTGTTTGCATGTATCGAGAAGCACAAATAGACAGTCCTAGGTGAAACAGTCACTCCATGGTGTATGTAACCTTGACTTCACTCGAACAAAACTGTGATTGTACAATCACACAGTACTATCAACATCACCACCACCACCACCACACAACAACAACAAAGTGAAGCGGTAACAAGGATTCAGTCAAAAGAAGATAATCCAATGTTAGTACAAAAGAGATACAGATCATGGGAAAGGGTGGTGTGATTGAAAAATTAATTGAAATATTCAAATAACTATCCATACTGTAAATAGATTGTTCTTGTGAGGATTTTGAAATCAATGTTTCTGCGAAAAACTTATGCGGCTTCTTTGTATGAGTTTATGAGTTTTCGGTGCTCCTTTGAGATTGAAATGGTAGAATTGTAGTCTACGGTGGTGTCAAATTCTTACTAGCTTCACCTAAATATCACATGTCACTGTTGATTGCGTTCAATCCAGTTAATTTAGGACCTAGAAAACTAGGATACTTTAATATTCCGGTTACATTTTCTACATTATATATGTCATGTGACTTATAATTAATTATGTTGTATATTTAAGATTAATGTTGAAAATGCCAAAAGTAATTTGTGTAACGAATCTATAGACATTTTGCACAATACATATATGCCGAATGGTGTGATTTGGCGTCTGTTTTAAATACCAGTTTAATCAATGTTCCAAGGTTAAATAAAGGTTTAACATACTAATAATTTTATCAATGACATTAAATGAAGTGGAAGGTATGCGCTTCTGAAAAGTCCAAACTAGTATGGAATAACTAGTTGTCTATTGTTCTGTGGTTTCCGGTGATTCTCTAATAGTTGCCGGTTTCTAGTGAAATCTAAATTTGCATCTACTTATTGTCGTTTGGAAGAAGGGCTACTATGTTATAAACTTCTAAAGAAGGGGGAATAAAGCAAAACCTGGCACAGAATCGTGCTGTTGTCCACGTGAAGCGAAATATTATGTCGTGTCAACCTGGAGATCCTGGAGGAAAAATTCCGCCCAAAACATGCTGGATTCAGGAAAAGCAAATCATGTATTGAGAAAACTGTAATGCTACGCATCATCACTGAACAAAGCATATGATGTGTTATATAGGCTTAATTCTTTAAAAAACGCTACATTTGTCTTTGCAGCACACGGCTGTTTATCTTTTGCCTTCCCCTCAACACACACATTTATAGTCTTGGAATCCAATTAGTTATTGAGTTTTCTAACTTATCAATGTAATTAGTTCCTCTCAAGGCCATTTAAAGCATATGTGTGAATGCGACTGCTGTCAACCCTCTCGTCGTTGATTCGAGACAGTAAAAGTTGTCTACTTCAACTGTCTCTCTTCTTGCCTTCTTGCGTGGCGGGTTCGGCGGTATCTTATCATATTGTTATTGTTGCTAATAGTGATTGGAACAGTAGGTTTGAAAACTGATTAGATGACGTAAAGTACCAAGTGTATTAATGCTTATAACGGAACGTCAGTCAAATCCGTGACTCAACATTATCAACTTCAAAAAAGTCTTTGATAGTGTCGACCACGAAGTAATTTGGTAACTACTTCAACAATACGCAGCAGTGAACGGCTATGTGATTGTTTGACATGACATGTAATTCACAGAGGAAAACTCAGAGAAACGTCCGAAGTGAGGAATGCCTACTATCATCAATGATCAGCCTAACTGTGGTGGACTGGATTATGCAGGAAACTGTCGGGAGAGGGAAGACGGAGAAACGTTGTACAGACGAGAAGATCTGGGTTAGAATGGACATGAGTTTATTCCAGATTGGAGAGTGCCAAATAGCACGAAACCTGGATGCAAAGCTTCCTGCCGATTGCTTCCAACCTTATAATATCAACAATCCGTAGTGCACCGTGAAGGTGAGCTAACGAAAATGGTGAC
Source organism: Trichobilharzia regenti (assembly GCA_944472135.2). NCBI lineage: Eukaryota > Metazoa > Platyhelminthes > Trematoda > Strigeidida > Schistosomatidae > Trichobilharzia > Trichobilharzia regenti. The sequence goes on from OX235262.1 coordinate 72,079,431, forward strand.
CTCACAATAAACTCCACTAACAGAATTCAGTCTGCACCAAAGATAGAAATATTAGACACGCTACACTAGTTTTCAAGTGTTGGTTTGTAGGGATTTGGTTTGATTGTATGGAGGATTTAATCATGAGCTGACATCAGTTAGAGAACCACTGGAAAACCTGAGAGTACTGGATAGCTGTTTCGTCCTAGTTTGGGACTCCTCAGCAGTACGCACCCACCGGGTTCGAACCCAGGACCTCCTGGTTACAAGGCGAGCTCGTAGACCATTGAGCCACTGGGACCCGATCCAATGGTCCTTGAATCTAACTTCTGCCAGTTCACGACATAGCGCGACCACTTCGCAATGTCTTCTTCGATTTGTTACTGCCTCATCTTCGACCTGCTGTACCCTACACTACACTAGTTACTAAGTAGTGTCCAATCAGAGGTCCGGATTTCGTCAACGATTTATGTCTAATGTCACGCAACCTCCATCATGGATAAAATTTTATTTTGATAAAATCACACAGTGTTTGTTATATAGTAATATTTACTGATCAACACACTTCGAATACAAATTATTACTGCTTCAAACCATATAAAGTCACTACTTGCACAACTTTCTTGCTTCATTTATATGCATGAATACAAATTGATGATTAGGCATTTGAATAAAATCAATATTGGATAAAGTGCATTCGGAAACAATATCAGTGTTGTCAATAAAGTACAATCAAATGGAAGATAAGACGTTTTCACAGTAAAATAAATACATAAATAACTTGTTCGAATGTTATAATGTGAATTGAATACATTGTAACATTATTCATCATGCTCTGAATCAACTGGTTGTGATAGCGTCTTCTATATCTCTGGTATTAGCGATGATGCATCACTTCTATTGCATGTCTTGGTTGTAGACTCGATGAAGCAGGCAGGATCAGTAATCAATTTCTCTCTCTCCACCTACCAATATTACTCTTTCGAATTTTGACTCTGTCCATAAATATAGCCTTATAGAGTAACCTGGTTTATGTACTTTCATCGTACCATATATTCTATTAGCACTATTAGTTTTAGACATTAAATTAACATTAATAACGCTCGTTGAATATATGATACAAAAAAATACATAAACCAGGTCACTCCATAAGACCAATAGTTGATTTCAGAAATACGCCTGCATATGGATTATCAAAATACTTAGAAATCATTCAAACTCTAAGCTAACTAATTAATATGAAATGAAAAGGAAACTAAATGACATTCAACTAGAGAACAATGAAAAATGGTTAGTTTTGATAATTACTAGTCTCTCTATACTCACATACCAATCAATATGGCCTTGGAAGCAGTTAAAAGAGAACTTACTTCTCAGCCCAAACTTACTTATACGATAAAGATACCCATTGAGATAATTATTTTAGAATTTCAGTTATGCCTCACATCTACTGTCTTTTAATTCCAGGGAAAAATAAATAGACAAACAGAAGGTGTAGCAGTGGAATGGATCACTAATATACCCTATCGTGGTAGATATCTTTTTGGACATCTGGGAAATTATTGCTGTTAATACATTTAATCCGACTCCAATGATAAGGTGAAGATATGTGGATGGCGGTGCATAGTCTTGAAAACAGAACATACCTCCAGTTTATTCACACATATAAACTCACTAGTATAGGAAATAAAATTCATATTTGAATTGGAAAATGAACAATGAGTATTAGCTACGTTAGATTGTAAGATAAAACGAATAGAAGAAGGTAAACTGCACACTAGCGTTTATAAAAAGCTAAAGCATTCTAAAAGATATTTCGACTTTAATTCATCTCATCCGTTGTCTGTCTGTGAAGGCTGGTTTAGTTAAGTGTCTAACAAACCGAGCAGTAGCACTAAGTAGCACAAGAAAAGACCTAAATGATGATATAAAACAGATAGGACAGGTGTTGGTATTAAATAACTATCCTTTAAAATTCATTAGGATGATTGAAAAAGGCCAAAATAAAAATAATTGTGAAACTAATAATAATAACATAAATAAGAGAGAATATAAGTCATCTACAGTAATACCATATAAAGAGGGGACATCTGAGACTCTACGTAGAATTCTTATTAAAGCAGAAATTAGAGTGGCATTTAAAACTACAAACTCGCTCATGTAGGACAAGCTCTGTAGGATAAGGACCCTGCTGACCCATTTAGACATAATGTAATTTACAAAATACTTTACAATGACTGTGGGTGAGGTCAGCTACATAGGTCATATTAGTAGATGGGGAGTAGCGGGATTGTCGGAACATAAGAATTTAGCTAAGTTTGAAGTGGCTGATCTCACGAAGATAAGTAATTTAGAAAAATAATTCAGAAATCGCAGTGCATGTATAAACAAACAACCGCTCAAAAGGGTGAGTGGAACAGAGTCAAAATTCGAAAGAGTAATATAGGTAGGTGGAGAGAGAGAAATTGATTACTCAATCTTGCCTGCTTCATCGAGTCTACAACCAACACATGCAATAGGAGTGATGCATCATCGCTAATACCAGAGATATAGAAGACGCTATCACAACCAGTTGATTCAGAGCATGATGAATAATGTTACAATGTATTCAATTCACATTATAACATTCGAACAAGTTATTTATGTATTTATTTTACTGTGAAAACGTCTTATCTTCCATTTGATTGTACTTTATTGACAACACTGATATTGTTTCCGAATGCACTTTATCCAATATTGATTTTATTCAAATGCCTAATCATCAATTTGTATTCATGCATATAAATGAAGCAAGAAGTTGTTCGAGCAGTGCTTCATATGATTTTGTGCAGTAATAATTTGTATTCGAAGTGTGTTGATCAGTAAATATTACTATATAACAAACACTATGTGATGTTTGGTTTGACACTAGAAACTATTGTGATGCGTCTAGTCCTCTGATTGGTGTAGACTGAATTCTATCAGTCAGGTTGTAATGTGACCACTGGGTGACGTGTGTTCGAAACTCAGAAGGGACATGAGTTCCTTCAAGGTTGCAGATACGCCTTGCTGATGAGTGTCAACTAACACGAAATCTAGGTCCAAGGCTTCCTGCTGATTGCCTTCAATCATCTAATACTATGTCATTTTATCAAAATAAAATTTTATCCATAATGGAACTATACTCTATCTCCATGGTCATGTTTTATACTTATATCAATAGTCTCATAATTTTGCTCATCAATAGAAGAAAACCAACAAACTCGTGGAATAACTAGAAGCAAAGATAGAAATCGAAGCGAAGACATAGGATACTGATTGATGAACACAATCAACCAACGACAACAAGAATCAATTATCTTCAACAGATGGAATTTGAAGGAGGTCATCTCTCTTTTGGTTATCCAGGAGGCATCTTTTTAGATACAACCAGAACAGATGACGAGGCCAGAGCCAGCCAGAACTGTAAAGACAACACAGACCTTTATCTCTGTGAAATAAGTTTGGAAATCTGTTGCACTCAGCACGAAGAAAAAGATTCTAATCTTCAACATCAATGTTAAGTCAATCATTTCTTCCATATTCATCAAAAACTGAGCCATTGCGTCACAAAAAGCACCTCTGACAGGCCACTACAGACTTTTATCAACAGATACCCTCTTTGCTGGCTATATATTGAAGATGAAATGGCCGGCCTGGGAGAATTAGTAACAAGAAGCTATGGGAACAAACACACCAGGAATCTGTTTCTCAACAGATATGGGAAAGAAAATGGTGATATATCGAATACACAGTGAGGAGACTGTTATATGTCATCGCGCGACAGGCCATTGCTTGAGTGGAATCTGACGTGTGGTTCTTCTAAGTGTGGCATGTAGGAGATTGTGAGAGAAAGATATCAGAGATTATTGGTAATCGCGAAGGCAGCTTAACAAGTCACAAAGAATAGGAAAAAGTGGGGTCGTGTTGCTGAAGGCCCTATGTTCCACTTGGAACCCAAGGGAACAATGATTAAAATAAATTTCAGTGAAAATAAGAAAAATTTCCTTACTCTTTATCTAACGTAATTTGCATAGTTCACTAATACCGCTTATCGAATCAGGTTGGTAGTCATAAATTGGACACATTTTCAATAAACTAAAAATTCTCATTTAAACATTTAGATAACAAAGCAAACAATGAAGTGAAGAAATGTATACCCTTCCAACTAGTTCCTTTATTCATACCTCTACACTAATAATACAAAGCTTCTTTTGTTAAACAAAGATATACTATAATAAGATTCTACTAATCCCAAGTGGTAATCTGTTAACCAATTAGAGAGATATCATTTTCATGGTATAGGTAAGGTGAAAATAATTGCTGGAGTTGGATTAGTAGTTAAAGAATAGAACAATCTAGTTGTGAATATAATTATGCCCTTATTAATTTGCAGATGTTGCGAACAGAATTTTTTTCCGTAGGTTGATGTGAACTAGTAAAATAAAGTGGTTAATGAATTTATGATTAATTAGGCAAGAAAATTTAGACACGAAGCAATAGGTGAACTAGCCAGAAATGCTTATATCAGTAAAACAATTAGCGTTATATCGATGATAATGCTGTCAGTAGTTAGAAGAACAGGGGAAAGAGTTGTCTAAGAGCTAGTATGCACACAGTGTAGATGGCCAAGAAAAAGAAACACATATTTGGTAGAACTATTATTTATTACATTTGTGTCCGAGTGAAGCATAGGGCTCCCGAAGCACATCCCTATTTCTGTCTATTCTCTACAGTCTTCCCTGCCTGGCTTCACAGTTGGCAATAGGCTTACATCTCCTCCTCAGGTGATCTCCTCCGTGCCGCCCTTGAATGCCAAACTCTTCTTTTCCTATTCCGCTTACTCTCAAGGACTTGTTATTCAGTTGTTTCCTCAGCCTATGGTCGATTCATTTCTACTTACTTTCTTGTATATAAACTGTGTATCTGTTAGTCAGGAACTAATTGGAAAGGAATACATTTCTGCAATGAAGTTGTTATCTTTTTCTGCATATTTGTTAGGTAATCAATTATAGATTAGTGCGCTGCCAGAATTCCTTGTTGTTCATCGTTTCTGAACATCTAGTCTCCAGTATCCGGTGAAAGTAACTGTTGATAAAAGTTTGTATCCACTTGTTGGATACACTGCTCGTGATCCTAATACGTAGTCTCTAATCCTTGTAGAACCAATGACTCAGTTGACACTAGTATTGGGAATTTGATCTTGATTTCAAAATTGTATTAGAAATTATAAAGTCCTACTTTGATTACATGATCCTGACTGGTTTTGAAATTCTCATTAGTGCATTTTGTCTGTAGGTGAAAGGATACTGCCTAGAGCATTTTGGTGAAAGAGATGATTTTCTTCAGATTACTTCCTGCCGATAGTGATTGATGCTTGTTGGTGTTGTTGTTGTTGTTCAAAGATCCTCATCACTTCTGTCTTCTCTACGTTGACTTGAAGTGCCATCTCCACTGCCTACCTCTTCTGATGACTCATTGGTTTTTGCCTGTTTCTGTGATATAAGTTATCTGCGAAGTCCAGATATTACAGTGTCATCTTCTTTCCCGTAATCTATGGCCTGATTCAGGTCAACACGATCAAGAATATCATCGTTGATAGTAGACGGTCTTGTCTTATTTCTTTCTTCACTTCAAAGGTATATTCAGATGAAACCCTACCTTTGTTCTGTTGTATTATAAATGTTGAATTCGTAGAGTATGATTAAAGTTGGACAAAATATTATAAATTATTTAAAAAGCAGTTAAGCCAGTGAATGAACGTAGAAAAAACTAAATTATTCAGTTTATCTTTATTTCGCTAATTGGGCAGTAAGTCGAGTTATATAGTTGAACAAAAAGTCCTTCTGAAAGCCGATTTTAGACGTACTCAAACAATTTCATTGGTAATACCACTTGGAAATTCGAGGCTTGGAAACACTCGCCTTTCGTAATTATCAACAACCGAGTCTTGATGCTATTTTCATTCAGATGGAACATAGTATCTCAAGCCACCGACACGTCACTAGTAGTGGTATTGGTTTTATAGAGTTGGGTTGATAGCTTCACTGTGAACCTTCCAGGTTCCCACTCTTACTACTGGCTAGCAACCTAGGTGGGGTTTACGGGTGCAGTGGCTGGAAATCGAACTCGGTCTTCTCGCATGACTGGCAAGCATTCTACCAATGAACCAGAGATGCACAAAGTGGTTGATTAAACCAAATATTTCAGCAAAAACCTTGTCAGATATCCGTTCCTTCTGAGCAAACCATGAATATAACTGAGTACGTTGCTAAAGGTATTTCTGATTTCATTTTTGTTAGGTTTATAGTGATAAGCGGATCGCTTATATTAAAAGAAACTGAGGATAGACAATGTCACGACATTACAATGACATATTTTACGCTTTTTTAATTATTCTTTGAAAGATTTAAATTATTGAATGGGTACGAACTGATAATTGAAGGTTCCACTTTCAACAGGATAAAGAAATGATACAAAATAAAAACGGTTTCTAACACTGTATAGACATCACCGAAAGAAAATCGTCTTCATAACGTGTTCCATGTTGCCACTGAAATATATTGTAGTTTCACTAATTCTACGACTTTTATAAATTCCAGTGGTGTTTTGGTGATCGAATGAGGGTCACTACTGTTCCAATTGCAACGCTATTCACCATCATTAAAAAGAACATAGAATGACAGTCAACTGTCTAACTCAACTTCCTAATCTTCGAAAGGGCCTTTGGTAGCAGTGATCATAAAGTAATTTGGAAACCGACTGAACAATATGGAGTGCAGTGGAATCAGGATTGCATAACCCTCATTCAGCCACAGCTCTGTGATCCCCCCCCAGAAAACTCAACAAAATGTTTAAAGCGGAGACAAAGGTAAGACAAGGCTGCCTAGTATCACTAATGGTGTTCCTAATTGCGGTTGACTAGGTCATGAGGCAGGCTAGGGAGAGTGAGAAGACGGGCCTACGCTGGCAGTACATAATGACCCTAGAGACGATTTTTCCTCTTGTCTTGCAAGCCAAAATGAAATAATTTGGCAGAAGAAACTGGTAACGAGGACAAGATAGTGACCACAGAGAGGACACTGGTTGTGAAAGCACCTAACGAACAGCAACAACGAGCACCAGTCAGTATCAACAGAAAAAAAAACTGGAGGAAGTAGCCTCTTTCATGTGGTCGTCTGTGTAGCATAGTTTCAACTCTGAAGAGTGCTGCTTTTGGCCTAGCAATCTGTTCATACTTACCTTCGTGTGACTAACAAAAACTTTGAATGTAAAATGACTATCCTTCTTTTGAAATTTTCAAATTTTAACAATCACATTCACCTCGAACTGTAAGCGAATTGTAGGATTTGGCATTTATATGTCTATCCTCCATTACCACTTCTTGGCATATAAACTATTCGCTTTATGTAACTATCTGGACTATCTCCCGCCTACAAAATACTTTTATGATATTATACAACTTATGCCACATAAAATCTTTTGTTTTCGATATTCAAATACATCATTGGTGTCATACTTCGTCCATGGGAGTTGAAAAGAACAAACTTTGTTACCACAATAGGTATACTGACAACTAACTTCCCCCTTCTATTTTCATTGGTAAATTCAACAATGTACAAAGGCGAGTATCCACCTATATGATGGCATATTCGTATAGTTTAATGACGCAACTGGTTGAATTTTTAGTGAACAGATAGACTTTTCACAATAATTCTAACAAATCAATTCATTTTTGGGCTTGTGGGATGTGAAAAGTATCAGTTTCTTTTTAATGTGTCCAGAAAATAGTAAAATCTCACTTACATTTATTGTGTAAACGTACTGAAGACAATTCATTCTATTCTTAGGAATCTACCAAATAAATATGTCAGGACATTCAAAAGGTCAAGTGGTGAATATTCCTGTGAATCGTGAACCAAGATCATTTGAGAAACAAAGACGTGATCTATTGACAAGTTTGGAAAGTGGAAGTAATAGTACTAGTGTTAGTAGTAGTCATCCTGGGAAGTCTCTTACACAATATCATGAAGACTGGTCCAGAACAGTTAACAATTGGGTTAATTCAACTAGGAAAAAATGGGATGAAGATATGAATCGGTTGAGGAAAGGAATGTTTGAATTATTGGTGAGTTATTATTATTATTATTGTTATGCCTAGTTTTATCCTTCATAATAATTAATATCGTTCAGTGGAAAAATAAGATATCTTTTGAAGAATCTGTTTATTCATGCTTACTGATTTCTTTTCTGGAGAGTATCGTTCAGGAGTTCTACTTGACCAGCTGGGTAAATTTTAACGGAAACCAATCATTTTTCGATTAAATAACTTCTCTGAATGTTTTATTTTAATATGTTGTACAGTCGTCTTAACACCAGACGTACGTTTTGTTCGTGATTCGCAGTCTACACACTTTGAGACGAAACTTCGGATAAAAGTTATTTCTAATTCAGCTCTGATCTCCCTGTTGACTGTCTGCACCGAAATGTTCGGCCGAAAGTTTAATAAAACAAAGGGTAACTGATGCCAATGCAAAACATGTGACTGTTGTATGGCTCAGGTGGTCTAGTGAATAGAGCTTTAGCGTTTGAAATGAAGGGTTTGAACCTCGATTCAGACACCATTATTCACTGAGGAAAGCAGGTACATCCAGACGACGAATACTTAACAGGACGAAATGTGCATCCTGAATCCCACTGCTAGTTACCATCTACTAAGTTATTCAGATAACAATCTATAGCTAAATGGAATTCGGTTGGTTTGAATCTTTGCAGTGAGTCACACAGGTTGTATCGCTGATGAGCTCTGCCCCAAGCGAGCAAAGTTACCGTCCGGTGTTTACATTACCTCATCTGACTAGCAACAACTACTGTTTGGTGTGAGTGATATCCAACTACGCATATTGCAAATCGCGAGTTTGACCTGAAAATATCAATATATCAATACATTGTTGCTTCAATCTTGGTTGGATTTCGGATTCTTTTTTGTTTGCCTAAAACTACCCCTTTCGTTCATTCTCTTCACTGGTTACGTAATGTTCAGTTCATTTATAATTTTGTACATTTAAATCTTCTTATATTTTATTATATCCTGAAATCTTTTCAAATTAATCTGTCGATTGGATGCAAATGACTCAGCGAAATAGTATTACCTACTTGATGATGTTTCGAACACAATTTAGGCGTTCATAAAATCATTCCAATTCTAATTATGCGACCTCGAAACTTGATTTTTATCATTGTGATTCTAGCCTAAGTGACAGTGACCTTGAACGACCAATCAGAATTTAGATGCAAAATAGTCGCATAATCGTTTAAAAATGAACTAAAAGTCATTACAAACATGATATTACATCATAAAGTTGTCGCTCATGAGTTGTAAGAATGTCTCCAAGTCACCACACAGATGATCTTTAGAGAAATTATACCATGCGCGATAGATGCATTCATCCAGGTGACTGCAGATCATGGTTATGTGAGATTTATTGGTGTTTCTGACACTGTTCTTTAACCTACTCCTAACTCTAATCGTAATGCTAACTCCTTATCCTAACTTTAACCCGAATTCTAACCTAAACCCTAGACCCTTATTTAAAAAGCCATAATCCTACCGAACAGTATGGATTTACGGAATAGGTGCCTGGGGAATAAGTAGAATACCTTCTCCAAGTCCAAAGAGGCAGAATAAAACTTTTGCACTGTAGCAGAGTAAAATTCCACTATAGATAAAATTTATTTTGATAAAGTCTGACAGTGTTATACAGTAATATTTACTGATGACGTTTCGATATGGTTATGAGCAATAAATTATTCTCGAAACGTCATCAGTAAATATGACTGTATAACACTTTGAGACTTGATCAAAATAAATTTTATCCAAAGAAGCAGGCATGATTTAATTAGAAGGACCTTTCACTGCATTCCCTATATCTGATTGGTTCTTGTAGGTCAACTTTTGAAATACCTTGACTTTGTCTATGATATCTTAACTTAGCCCTTCTTTTATTTCTCGTTGGATTTCCGAACATCATCATACTGCGTGGTTAAGTAAAGGGCAAACAAAATCTTTTCGTAGTACTATTCTATCTCATCTTGTGGATACAGAACACAAGATTGATGTTGACCAGGCTTTCAGAGTCATTTACCGCATACCGACAAATCTCAATTTCGCCTAAAGAGTTCGTTTACTAAATATTGCTAAGGCTGGCTGTTGGGATCCATATTAAGAAGTCTAATTTATGTGTCTAAAAGAACATAATTCAGACATTAGCCTTACCTTGGCTATCTAGGTTTGAATGATCCTCAATTTTTAGGGAATTTCCCTAATTTTGACTGATATTCTATTTGATATTATATCTTTATTATTATTATAGTTAAAGCATCTTTAATGAACTGTAATTCCACTGATCTTACTTTACAAATCGACATTATTTAAAAAATACTAATATTGTTATTGACTACTATTCTAGAATATTCTATGTATATAAACATATATATTAATATATAACTAGAGCCAGAAGAGGAAAAGGATATTCTTTGCTTAATTATTTTGTATTTCCTGCTTGTCAAGGGAGTGAAAGAATTTTTCAGATGTCAGGGACAAATGTTGAATCCTTCCTGTCAGTTGATTCCGTAAATAAACCTTCGGCCTCTCTATCTCAGTGTATTCGATTTTAGAACTGTCACTACGTTCCATCCTGTTGTCTGGTGTATATGAAATTATATGAAATGCTAAAGCTAAACTTTTTTCAAAGATGTCTTATCTTGTTAAGACATCTACTGGACTAGATTTCGTTAACTTTTACGGCCATGTTAGTCTAAATGACTTTAACCCATTACTTTCGCAATGGCGGGAGTGGTCAATGGCAAACTGATGTAAAGATCTGACCAGATTACATATACCTTATAACAGAATCCCAATTTGCACATATCCTCTTCCGTATTGTGCTTCTTTTGCCTTCCCTTCATATTTTCTATGTTGTTTCATAAAGATCTTTGATTTCTCCTCATTGCCAATTATTCCATACGCTTACTATTCAATATTTTAGTTGAAAACTTCACACAACATATACTACTTCCGAAATTTCGTCAGTAGCACATCCAAGAATTTGACTCGTATATTTAAACTGACAGTCACTAGGTCATATTAGATAAACTAAATTATTTTATTCAATGGGCATCATAGAATCCTTTGACCAACATACCTTGTTTCTCAGTGATCTTTTCAGTGTGAGTGCCACTTTTATTCCTACCTTGTTAAGGACTCTACTTGGAGTTTTGGGGACTTTCACTTTGTATTATTACAATATTATTATTTCCTATAATTCCTAAAGGAACATAGGGCTTCAGCCACGTATCTCCATTGCTTTCGGTTCTCTGCTAAAGTTTTCACCTGGCTCCACGTCTGCCCACATGCTTTCATCTCCTCTTCACATAACCTCCTCCAAGTCACGCCCTCATTGACGACCAACTCGCCGCTTCCCTTTCGCGTTCCACTCGAGGGCTTGTCTAGTGATGTCACTTGATGGTTTCCTCAGAGTATGGCCAGCCAATCCATCTCCATTTCTTCCTGCCTATTTGTTGCACAATTGGTTCCTGGTTGGTTCGATCCCAGAGATCCTTGTTGCTGATCTTTCCTGGCCGGCCATATGATCTTAAGTATTCAGCAAAGACAGCTGTTGATGAAGGTCTGTAGTTCGTTCGAAGTGCTCTACATGACGCGCCAAGTCTCTGATCCGTATAGTAGTACTGACTGACTTCACATCGGAGTTGAAAATCGAGATCTTATTTTCATGCTGAGTAGGGCTGTTGACCTCCACACAGACTTGAAAGTAATGAAAGCTTGCTTTGCTTTCCCGATGCACTCTTTGATATCCTCATCAGTTCCGTCCGCCTGTAGTTGAAACGATGCTTCCCAGGTAGGTAAGGGAAGTTGTTTCTTTCAGGTTCATCCCATTTATGCTGCCTGATTGTTGTCTGTTGTCGTTGTTGTTGCTGTTGGTGTTGGCCAGGAACCTTCATCACCTCTGCTATCACTTTGTATGGTAGCATAAATGATGCTTAAAACTCCATTTTCTTGACGTTCTCATTTTTTTGCATATATTTGGTATTTTTACATTTTTATTAATGGCTGTTGTATTTATATTCTTACAATTTCTACCTAAGTGATTTATCAAGGAAATTATTAAACATCAAGACTTCTTTTATATATGTGATATTTAAAATAAATTATTGTGGTCTTTCGAGTGTTGGTTTCCAAGGAGTGGATTCGTTTCAAAGTTTTGGTCATGAACTGACATAAATTCAAGAACAGTTGAAAGTTGATGCACACTAGTGACTGTAATTATAGACGAAAGTCGTGACCTGAGGGGTCCCCCAATTCGGGTATTAGAACAGCTATATATGCCACATATTGACGGGAGTTAGAATTCACGGGCCATTGTGTTTTGTCCCAGTGGCTGAATTGTCAACACGCTTTCCTTATAACCTAAAGATTCTCGGTGCAATCCCTGGTGGGATCACTGTTGCATACTGCTGAAGAGTCTCAGTACTTTATGTCTTTCAATGGTTGGTTCTTCCACTGATACAACTATTATTGTACAGCTTCGCTATTAATAGTATCAGTAAGGCTTTCCTCACTCAATTACACTTTGTAATTTTCCATACATTGGTAAAGAATATTTTCTGAATTTCCTAAATGAATTATTTTCTGTTTTAGCCTGCGGATCATTTGACTCACTCAACTAATCAGGATAAGACTACTTTGACGCATAAAGTAGAAGACCATGTTCGAGACAGAACGAGTTCAAAGGATACTCTGTCTACTGGTTCAGCTTCTGATTTCTTGAAAGATGTTTACGAGATTGGTGAAGGAGGGAAAGTAAGTTTTATTTAACCAAATATATCATATTTGGTTAACACTATGTACTCACATAGATTTAGGATTGATGAGTATTTATTGTTTCTTTGAAGGTTTATTTCAAAGTGAGGTTTGATGCAAAGGGCTTTGACCCAGAAGATATAAATGTAACATCGAATAATAACCGTTTGGTTGTGCATGCAAAGAAAGAGACAAAAAATGATGGTGGAAAGTGTACACGTGAATTCTGTCGCACAATTCAGCTTCCTCAGAGTGTTGAAGTCAGTCAACTGAAATGTCGTCAAACAAGTGTAAGTTTTCAACCTACTTATATTCAGACTGTAATATCGGCAAAGAATATGCAGAATTCTATCTAACTGCATGCTTTTCATTATCTTTCTGTGATTTAGGATGGTGTTTTGATATTGGAGGCACCAGTGAAAGTTCCTGAGTACCAGTCACTGACATTGAATGAATCTGGCCAGATAGGTATTCGCCCAAAATCTAATGTTCAGCTCCAGACGGTCCCTTCTTCGAAGGCCCTTACTGTGAAAGGTGAGACAGTGTGACGTTATTGTAACCTTCAAGTTTCTTTTATTTCTCACATTAATTAAAGTTATCTATTGATTTTCCCTTGTTCATCCAGGTATCCAGGGTTCAACGATTTTAGATGATGGATCCGGTGGCAAGCGATTACACATAGAAGTTCCAGTGGATTCTACTTATAAGCCTGAGGATTTGTGTGTAACTGTTGATTCTAATCGTGTTGTGGTTAAAGGACGTCATCAAAAGGAGGAGAGTGATGCTCGTGGGAAGTCAGGTTCGGTCACTGAGTTCACTCAGTCGTATACAGTCTCTGAGATGGTGGATCCATTGTCTGTTTCTGCCCAGTTGATAGGAAATACATTGGTCTTGGAAGCTCCATTAGTGAAGCACATTGTCATTACTCACTAGAAGAGTATGATTTAGCTCAAAACGACTATGATTTAATTTACTCATTATGTTATGATAACACAATACATATAGTTCATTACTAAAAATGAATTCTTCTGTCTCTTGAGAGTTGGTCAACTTTTATATGGGCTACATTAGGGTATGCTAGATTGGAATTCCAGGCTTAAAGAGACCTTCTTCTGAAGATTGTGGTAGTGACCATCTTCCTTTTGAGAATTTATGTCACAGATTTGTTCTAGTTGCTGGAACCTCATTTCTGCCTTTAGTTCTAGTATCATCTGGAACATTCTATGATATGTCGTCTCTATTTTTTTCTAAAGTAACATTAGAAGTAATATGTGCATTTTACTTACTATTGGGTAGTATTTACTGCATAAGATAAAAGGTTGATGATAAGTTACAAACTTTGTAAGTAACTTGAGCGGTCGTATTTTTCATAGACTATCATACACCAAATTCACTCACTAGTAATTTATTCTAACCCTTGACCTTCCCGTTACGAAGCAAGCTTGTAGACATTTTAGCTCATGAATTCCTACTTTTGAAGTATTTACTCGACTACTAGCGCCAGCCAACTATAATAATATTTTACTTATTCGAAGGCTAAAGCAGAACAGCTGTTCTCAGTTACATAAATTCTCCATTGGTCAGAAGTCACTACCATAAAACTCTATAGCTAACTTAACATTTTCACATGAGATACTAAATGGATGACTAATTTTTTCATTCCATCTGTTCTGAGTGGTGCTTTAAGCACCGAGAATTGAAGTTTCGAAAGATCTAGACTTGATATAAGTAAATATAGTAATAATAGTAGTAATAATAATGATAATAGGTATTCCGTAATCCACACTCTTTCCGAAGTGATGCATTGACTTAGTGGATAACACGTTAGCGTTTGCAGAGGTAGGTGCTAGGTTTTAGTCTCAGTAAGAACACCATCACTCACTGAGGACCATGTAAATCTAGTTGGCATGACCCAATGAGACGAAACACTAAGAAACAAGTAATTCTGAGTTTCTAATTTTCGATCATGAACAAATCGGTTGTAATATGAAGTATTACAGCAATTATATTATTATTCCCTTGGGTCCCAAGTGGAACATAGAGCCTTCAACAGTACGCCTCCTCTTTATCCTATTTTATGAGGTCATCTTCATTTAGACCCCCAATCGCCTATAGGCTTTCATCTTCTCTACGTCACACTCAAAACATGCCCAACTGGTCATTTGTCAGTGGGGTTTGACTGAAGAGATGATCTGGCACTTGATGTCATTCGATGGTCTCCTCAGCCTGTATCCGATAAATCTCCATTTTCGTCACCATATCTGTTGAACAATAGATTATTGGGTGATTATTGGGTGGTTTGTTCCATAGATTCTTTTTGCTAGTTCTTTATGGCCTGCCATTTGGTCTTCAGTCTGGAGCCAGTAAAGGAAGCAGTTGATAAAAGTCTGCAGAGGTCTGTTGAAAACGCTTTTCGTGACGCCATGGCTATGCTTCTGACACACATAGAAGAAAAGAAACACTAGTATTTGAAATCCGAATCGTTTTCTTCATGCAGAGTTCAGTGGATTTCCAAACAGACTTCAGAGTGATAAAGTTCTGTCTTGCCTTTCTGATTCTAGCTTGCTTTGATATCTTCATCAGTTCTGCTTCATAGATAAGCCAAAGAAATGACTTCTTTCAAATGACTACCTTTGATAGTGATTGGTACCGGTTGTCGTTGGTTGATTAGTTGTTTTCACCACCTCTGTGTCCTCTGTGTTAGCTTGAAGTCCGGTCTTTGCCTCTGCTTCTTCAATCAGTTTGTTGGTTTTCTCTTGTGGATGTGTGATACTGTGTGACCTTAGACACAATTCATCCACGAAGTTCAGTTCTTCTAGATTATCCTTATCCGTCCAGCGTATTTCTGTCTTCTCGTTCCCCCAAAGAAAAGAAATTTTTATTTATTGATTTTTTGGTTGAATATAAGGTGTACGCATCTACATACAAACTTGACTGATGGAATTCAGTCTGCACCAGATAAAGGACTAGATGTATGACATTAGTTAATACCTACTGTCGAATCAAGGTACCCAGTATATTCCTAAAGGAGGTCTATAGCTCAATGGCAACGTCTCTGACTGCAGTTCTTGGTGAACCGGGTTCTAATGTCAAGATTTCAGGTATGACTTGATGACACGCGTCAGCAGGTATGAAATTTAGGTTAGACAGGGCTTCCTTTTGACTGCCTCCAACCATCTAATATACAAAGTATCAATGAAAATGACGTGTAGGCTGCGATTGAAATCCCTGACAAAATCTCAAAGCCTAGAGAAAAATTAGACTAGTAACGTATAGTATTGTGATTATGTTTATTCAGGAGTAAAAGAGAAGTATATAGAGGAGAAATATTCCTTTTATGAATAATAATGCGGAAGATTTTTAGCTCAGGCTTATGATTTTGTTTTTTATTGTATTCACTGAGGTGAATGTGTTTAACTGTGAAGCTTTCGTTATCCATCTACAAAACCTGTTCAGTGCAAATTTTCAAATGAAGTGAATGAAATGACAGCGCTCCTTCCTAATGACCTTAGCTATGAATGGTTTTCTCAAGAGATTTCACCTCAGCCTCTATTGATCGGTTAATAGGATGCACTCAATGTATTACATCTAGTCCTTGCTGTTGGTAACTTACCAACAACCACAAGACTTAGGTCAAACAGGGATTCTTGATTACTGCTTTCAGATAGCTAACACTTCAAGCTTCTTCTACCATCATGTTCAGGTCGTAACTGAATTATCTCGTGAATATTATTCCACAATTTTCTTAATATTTACTGTCTCCATACTTATAAACAGAATTATTTGTTATTACTTATTATTTTCTTGGGTTTTGAGTGAAACGAAGGGGCTCAGAAACACAGCTCCATTTTACTTTATTCCCTGAAGTTTTTTCCACCAGGCTGCACAAAGAACCGTCAGCTTTTATTTCCTCTTCACATGGCCTCCATGTCGTCTTCAAAACCATGCCCGACTCATTGCCTCCCATTCCTTTCTCCACTTGATATCATGTAGCTTGATGTCACTCAACTGTCTGATTAAATCGCTAGGCCAGCAGAGTTTCCATCCCCTCAAATGCCTAAACTCTTCAGCATTTCTTATTGTTTTAATCATGCAATTACATAAAATGATCACAATGTGAACTCGCGCACATATTTAATTAGCCTTCGACGAAATGCTGCGCAGTTCTTGAAAGAAATAAAGGAAGAAAGTACATAATTGGTTCACCTTTGGTTAGCTGTCTGAGCTCCTAGTTGCCTATCCTTTCTAGCCACCCAGCTGTTTGATCTTCACTATGGAGTCAGAGACGGCAAGTGTGTATGGAAGTCTTCAAGAATGTGTTAGAAGTGCATTCGGTGACGGTGCACCAAGTCTCTGATACATATAGATGCACTGATTGACTTGACAGCAGCACTGGAAATATGCAGCTTATTCCTTTTGCTGAGTTCAGAAGATTTCCAGATTGGTTTCAGGGTAATGAAGGTCTTTCTTGGAAACTGAATTAATACCAAATATAAATGCGCCACAGCCACTTAGGTATGGCCAGTATCACCTACCTAATCCTTTATAGTACCGAAAAAATATGATTAGTCAAATCTGTGGTTGAATTTGAATAATTATTAGATTGTTGTAGGCAGCTATCAGGCAGTTCTGGGCCTCGTTTTCTTGCTTATTTGCAGACATCAGCAAGTCATATTTGACTGACAGGATTCAGTCAGAACAAGACGCTAGACTAGGAATAGACGCATCATATGACACTGGTTTCACCCCAGGGGTCAGTAACTGCGTTGATGTTGTTTTCAAGGGGTGAGTTGGCTAGTCTCACACCCAAATTTACCTGTTTAGCGGGCTTACTACGGGTTAAACAAGGTTTAAGAGCGTGTCTGCCGGGAATAGAACTTAAACCACCTATAGCGTGGTCGGCGAGTATTCTACCACTGGGGCACTGACGCACAAAGTTAATCAATATACCGAGAGGAAATAACAAGCCCGAAAATTTAGGTGATGACATTTCTGGCTGCAGCACTAGGTGATCCGTGTTTGGATTCCCTAGGGGAAGATCAGTCGTCTCACTGATGAGTGCAAATAAGCACGAGACATAAGTGTAGGATTATTCAGTGTTTGCAGTCAAACATATTATAATAAGTGGATTATTTTGATTGTTAAATTTTCGTTGCGAACCAACATCAGTTAAACAGACCACTGAAAACCAGAGAACACTGGACAGTTGTTTCATCCTATTTCAGGACTCCTCACAAGCACGCAATCACGATGTGAATATCAGTCGTCAGCTAACTGATGGTTACTGGTTGGATTTTTTGAAACTACAGTGAGAAGTCATGACCACTGGAGTCGACCATATTAAGGTGAAATGGACGCTCATCGAAAGTACTGGTAAGGCCAGTTGACGGAGTTAGAATTCAGAGGTCACTGAGTTCCAGCTCAATTAGTTGAGTTATCAAAGTGCTCAGTCTCGTAACTGGAACGTTCAGTCCCTGATGGGTCATGGATGTGCACTGCTGAAGAATCCCAAAATAGAATGAGACGGGTATCTAGTGCTCTCCGATTTTCAATGACCTTTTTAACTGATGTTGCTATGTGACGAAATCTAACAAGTGAAATCTAATTATTAATCAATATAACCTCTCTTTATCAATAAGCAGACAATAAACATGACGAATATGAAAGAAATTACCTGTGCATTTCCGTATGGTGTATATGAATAATCTATAACAGGAAAAACATGGAATAGTTTATGTACAATAATATTAATAATGACTTTATAACGCATAATAGGTTTACACAATATGCACAATTTCCAGCGTTGTTTATGGTATAATATTTTCTCTCTTCATCCAGGAGTTTCAAGCAAAACAGCCATCTTCAGTACATCACATGACGTGGTGAAGTTAGGTTTGAACAATTAAATAAATAATCCACTATCCTAATCTTTTTCAGTCCCCCCCTAAAAAAAATGTGCGACGTTAAGTTGCAAACCAATTAAAAATGTGCACAAGTGTAGCCTGAAACCCACGGATATAACTTAATGATTATAAAAACAAGAACTAAAGAAATTTAGGTAGCCCTATGATTCAAGCAGGCCACTATTATATATATAGTTAAATGCCAACTTTGTTGCCTAAACAACGCTATTATCACTCTAAATATCCTCGCTCTCTTTTTGATGGTGTGTTTACGTCATCGCCTTTAACATGAAATATGTGTTTGTGAACTTTTATGTACAATTTGAAGGATAACTACAACGGCACTTAGCTTTTTTGAAGAAATTCCTTTGGAAGCATAAAATTTAACCACATAAATCATCGAATAGACATTCTTGAATTTTTCCTAGTTACTTTATTTTTTTCTTTGTTTGTTTGTGTGTGTGTGTGTGTAAAATAAGTGATAAGCTATGAAATATTTTCCAAGCAGCCAGATCATCTTGCACATGTGATTATCGGAAAAGGATAAAGGCAATCACCATGTGTTTCCGCGCACAGCGTAGCCATTGCAACATACGCCATAACAAATTTTCTAGCTATTCAGAAAAACAGATCGATAAAACATATTTAAAGCAAGCAAACTTAATATCTGATTTGATTACTGCATTCCTTTTAGCAGGCAAGGCAATATTTGCTTAAGAACAACTAATTAAAGAAATTCACATTGTTACTGACCACCTCCATTCTATCTATTCAAAGTAGATGGGAACGAAAGGGAGGTAATTTGAATAAAGCAAGAACAACTGCTTTGTGAAAAATACGTTGATAACATCGTTTATTTCGTTGGCATCTTATCAGTTACAGATATACATGCAAATGTTACCTAATGTCAGCTGACAGGAGACTCCAAACAAAATTATTAATGTCGAGGAATTACACTCGTATTGCTGAAGAGTCCCAAACTAGGACGAAACATCTGTCCAGTACTCCCAGGTTTTCCAGTGGTTCTCTAACCAATGTCAGCTCCTGATGAAATCCTGTCATCAGTCAATCAAATCCCTACAAACCAATACTTGGAAACAAAAAATGTTTGGATACGTAACTCTGTACGTACGATTCACACAGCTGATGAGAAGCTGACGAAGTGAACGACGGTACTGTCATATTCTACATACATCGCTGTCCCTACTTTATTCAGATTCATAAAGAGAAATAAGTGTCTGAAGTTTCTGAAAAGGTGCCTCCCGTAACAATCACTGAATTTCTTGATGACAGTTCGAAGTTACAGAATATTCAGAGAAGTAACTAGCTTGAAGTTGCATGATGAATATTATTCATCCTCCTTAAATACTATTTGTTCAATTGAGTCGTCGATTGTTATGATAATTATCTTCTTGAAATTGTTGAATACAGGTGCATGTGTGCTTTCTTAATAAGATTTTTTTTATTATAGCCTGATTCCACACCAAATTTTTCGGTACAAGTATGGAATTTTCAGCATGTGGTATCGGTAGCCCAAATTTCGCAGGCCGACCATAGATATCAGGTGTGTGTCGGCGTGGGCTCGAACCTCGGACCATGTTCATGATCGGTGAGAGTCCTAATCTCTGTGCCACCGATGCACAGTTGAGTTCAGTCAATTTTCACATATTATCGTTGATATTACTTCAGTGACATAATTTACTGATGAGCACTCATTGATACTGATCTTACCAGACAATGGAGTTACTGAATAACTGACTGGTTTCAGGATAGGAAATTTGCACAAATGTTCAGCAGTTCGAGTTGCCACTTCCCCTCTATTTAGCACACAAAGCAAGAGAAGACAGTAAACAGAGATTCGAAACAGAGACGATAAATATAAATTTAAGGCAAAAAGAATAGTAACATGGAAAAACAATAGTTTCATTGGATATTATAAATCACAAACAGTGAACGCATATGCGCCAGCTACTAACAACGACTTTAAGCCATATCACCAATTATCACCAGCCTTCATTAGTTTTTACCATCCCCAGAACCCCAACCGATTTGGAAGTCTACACCTCCCTACGTGATTGACTGGCTGGCTTTAATAAACTGTGATGAATTTCATGGACTGATTCCGTGTTTTTGTTTGGCCACCCGTGGAGGTAGGCGATTGGCTAGGCATGCGTATCACATGTCTTAATTATTTGAATCGATGTAAATTCACAACCTCGTCGATGGATTTCCCCTCCTTACCTAGCACTCGACGCCTAACCTTATTATTGCTCACCACATTATACAACCTGATATGGGAGATAAAATGCAGACACCTATGTTCGTAGACAGCTAGCCTTTTCATGTCTACCACTTTTAATGGCCATGTCTCACAGCCAGCAATAAAGGAGGACAGAGAGAACCGGTGAACAGTACACATGCTCTTTGGTCAATAACCGGAGACCATGTCTATGCCAGAGATGGCGTAATTTAGCCTATGTTAAACCAGCCTGCATCTGTGCTGAGATTTCGTCAGTGATCAATCCTATGGTGTCGGCTGATTCAACTTCCCAAATAAGTGAATCGGTCAGCACGCCCCACCACTTCACTTCCTATCTTTAAGCTGAGAGTTGGTGTATCCCAATCGTCTTAAATTTCCCTGGGGCAAATCATATCCCTAACATTCGTAGATTGCTGCTTAAAGTGTTCAGAAGATTCTGTATTTTGTTAGCATCTTCACCTATGCGGGATGACTAACCATCAGCATATTCTAAGTGAACGGGATTATTCCCAGGTGACAAGTCAATCCTTGAGTCACCAAAGTCAGTTAGGCTTAAGTCCATTGGTACAATATCTATGATGAAATTAAAAAGAAATGAGGACAATGGGTCGGCTTCGAGTGAGTGTCTTGATCAGTGCGATGTATTTTCTCAGTATTCCTTTCGAGGTCAAACATCGCCATAATACCTCTAGGTCGACATAATGGATTGCTGCTTTCAGGTCAATGAAGTTAACAGCTACTTATCGATTTTAATTTAATTTTGTTAACTCATTTAAGTACCCACTGTAAAAGTACATAGTTCCACAGTGAACTATTTAGTCATGCAATCTATTGTCAGTCTACCTTTCATAAGGTGGTTTGCGGAGCACAATTCATTTTAATGACAACATATTCACGAGTGATCTGTTTTTCGTATTACTATAATTGTGATTTATTACAAAACATCTTTCAGCTAAAGCATCAGTGACAGACAATTTTAACAGTTGTATAATTTAATTCTACTGAATTGTTTGCATACATATTTTTATCGCTATGTGGAATAAGTGAGTGAAAATCTCAAATTTTTAGAAGACCCCCTATGAAATCGTTAAATTTTCTATTATGTAGAGCTAGTTAAGTAGCAACAGTAAAAACTGACAGGAAGCACCTAAAACCAGCTCAAATAGGCTACACCAACTAAAACAGGTTTAGGTAGGTTGGAACGAGAAAGAATGAATTAAACCATAGGGTTGGAGCAGAATATTTATTATAATGAGACTGGTAAACCTTGAGGTCCGACTTAATTCAGCCAATATAATTGGTTATTTGTTGGCTTAACTTTTGTATAAAATATAGTATAAGAATAAAACTTGTGCACTGTGGTAGAGTATAATTCCATTATGGGTAAATTTTTGTTTTGATAAAGTCTCACAGTGTTATACAGTAATGTTTACTGATGACCTTTCGAGCACAATTTATTGCTCATAATCATGTTAAGGTATTCACACGACTTCCTAACTTCATTTATATAGTTCCATTATGGAACTATGAGCAATAAATTGTGCTCGAAAGGTCATCAGTAAACATTACTGTATAACACTGTGAGACTTTATCAAAACAAAAATTTACCCATAATGGAATGTATAAAATATACTTTTGTAAAATAAAGCTAGATAGTTCTTACTGTCACAGACCAGTCTGTCTTCAATCTTCATTTGTGTGAACTCTGGGGTTCAAAAGAAATCAGTAATAAGTGTCGGTGTCGAATCAGTAGTGTTATTACATCATCAGTGATATCTCATCTATTTAATATTCAATGGCTTAATATCATTATAGGGAAATATTCATTCAGACATTTAGAAGACAAAAGGAAATCTGAGCAAAGAATATTCATTCCGATAATTTTTTTTTCTGGCTCTACAATTATGTACATATATATATGGAACACTGAAAAGATCTATCTACAGAAAGTCAACATGGAACGGACAGCTCATTAACTTCCACAGTTGGGTACCCCTATACACCAAACGAAACCTGATCCATTCACTCAGCTACAGAGTTCATAGAATTTGCACCCCGGACACCATAGAAGATGAACTGGACAATCTCAAGAGAATCCTCGTCGAGAATTGATATCCAGAAAGATTTATTACAAAATCTATGAATCCTAGACCACAAAAGCCGCTCATGCTTAGCGTCCCGAAGAAACCACTCTACATGAACCTTCAATTCAATGGAGATATATCTGCGGAAATACTAAAAAATCGACTGTCGCGCTCACTCAAGAAGACCTTCTTCGCAGCTGAACTACGACCAACTTTCTCCACAAAACCTATGATTCATGTGAACGTGAAGGATAAGCTACCACTGCTGGCCTCATCAATGTGTATTTATCAGTTCACCTGCTCGTGTGGAGACAGGTATGTCGGCCGTACCCAGCGTTCGCTTTCCAAGCGTATCATCGAACACTTACCAGCATGGTTTTACAAAGGAGAAAAACGACGTCCCCGCAGCTCCATCTTAGAACATCTGATAGAATCCGGACACCAAGCTGCACCCCCAAACAAACTTCAAAGTAGTCTACAGAGTAAGAAGAAGTCTTCCTAAAGTTGTACGAATCAGACTTCTTCAAACTGCAGAAGCAATGGCGATTCACTTGCTAAGCCCTGAACTCTGCATACAGAAGAAGTTCGTTCAATCACTACATATGCAATGGACGTAATCTAATCTATCGATAAGTAAATTCTATCCAATCTTTTTTTCTGTCTCTTCATTAGTATTATTTTGTCTTCTCAATTGTAATATTTTGCATTTTCAACTCTCTTGTTCTCTACCCCCAACCGACTTAATTTCTACACCTCACTACCATTGTTAATGAACTGACCAACACCCAATTTCTAGTCATTTTTATGTTACGTCATCCAAATTAATTGCTCAATTTCAGTTCTAATTTATATGGCATTATTATCTACCCCACTTCTACTTATTCTCTACCTGAAATTACCTCTGTTGCTACCCTGACCTAAGTTGAAACATTTTAATCAATGATATTACATCATCTAACTTACTAACTCAATCTTACTTTAGTTGCTGTCCAATTAACCTTGTTTCTATATTGGATCATTCTTGTATTACCTGATTAATTATCTAAACTTGACAAACCTCGTGTACACACACACGAATAATTAAACATAAATGCGATTGTATAGCTATGTGAATGAATTCGCCGAAAAGAGTCTCTTCGTTGAAAGTCTTCTTTGAAAATGTATTCAACATAATTACATACATCTAATATTAGTTACCGATTAGCAACCAAGGTATATTCTTATTTTTGTTATATTTATTGGTTCTCATTGATATATCTGAACTAAATCCGTCAGCATCATTCGGTATATCAATTCTCTGAGTGAGCGACTTGATATCACTTCTAACTTGTAGTTGGTTGTTTTAGTGGCAGCAGTGTAGTGGGTAGGATCCAAGATATGCGCCGATTCTCATTGAGACTTAATACATGACTGTACTATTTGAATTCCATTAAGTAACAGTCCTGTTACTGAAACTATATATATATATATATATATATATATATATATATATAGTATTCTAGAATAATTGCCACTAAGAATATTGGTGTTTTTTTGAAATAATACAGAAGATTTGCAGCTCAGGTGGATGATTTTGAATTAGTTGTGCTCTCTGAGCTGTTTGACTTAATTGCCAAGCTTCCATCGTCCTTCTGGACAACATCCTCTTTCAACGCTATTTTCGGCATAAATTGAACTCATTTTGAATTCTCCATGAATGATGATATAATTGTGTCTCTTATCAACCATCTTCGTGACTGGTAGTCAATTTACATCTCTATTGATCTTTTTTATTTAATTGGAATTTGAATTTTCTTGACAGGTGATTTACTTTTATTAGTTGGTTAAATTTTCTCTATGGTAATGTGTTTGTTAATTGCTGATTCACTTGAGTACCAGGCTGAGAGAACACAACTAATTCAAAATTGGGGTTTTTTAACTTCTGTCAATTTGTTAAGAGCAATAAAATTACAGTTCAAGAAAGATAAATAACTTATAATAAACATTAAAGTGTAATAGTAAGCAGAATATTAAATAAAATCAAGGAACTCTCTACAACAAAATAAGGATCATTACATAGCTTTGGTAGCCAGGGTTATAACAGTGTATGAACCCATTTCTTCTGGATACACAATTTAGGTTTCTTAATGTGGATCCCAAACGCCTCAACAACACGTAGTTGACGAACTCATAAGGTAAAGTTAAGATTGGGTGGAGGATTTCATCATGAGCTGACATCAGTTAGAGAACCATTGGAAAACCACCAGATGTTTCGTCCTAGCTTGGGACTCTTCACCAGTACACACCCACCACAAGGGTTCGAACCCAGGATTTTCTGGTTACAAAGCGAGCTCGTAGACCACTGAGACACTGGAACCCGATTCAGTGGCCAGCCCATGAATTCTAACTTCCGCTAATTCACAATATAGCGCGACCACAAGCCAATGTCTTGTTCACTGGCAAATACAATTATTCTTACTACGACGACAATATTCCGTCGGAAACCATTGTCTGCAACATAAGACTAAGAATAGGAGTAAGGGATAAGGTTAAGTTTAGGATTAAGAGCCAAATGTTCGAGTTAGAGTGAGGGCTAAGTTGAACTAAATCCACGAATTTTTTATTTTTTTATTGTTTTTAATTTTTGATTACAGCTTAATTCCACACTGTATTTTTGGTACAAGTATGGAATTTTCAGCATGGATATCGGTAGCCCAAATTTTGCAGGCCGACCATAGATATCAGGTGTGCGTCAGCAGGGGATTGAACCTCGGACCATGTGCATGGTCGGCGAGAGTCCTAACCACTGTACCGCCGACTTTACTTTGCTATTTACACAGATCGAGACGACTATTTCACAACAGTGGCTGACCATTTAGCCACTTGGGTCGTCAAGGTGAAGTTAATGCTCATTGAAGCCATTGGTGGCGTAGGGGGGGTAGAGCTATATCACAAGTTGACGGAGTTATAATTCATGAGTCACGGGATTCCGGAATAAGTGGTTGAATGGTCAACGAGCTTCGTCTCGTAGTTTCATGGTTCCAGGTTCAATCCCTGGTGGATTCGAGGGTATGCACTGTGAAAAACCTGCCGCCCAGTGTAAGAAATCTAAGAAATTTAAAATAATTAATCCGAAATCCTCATAAGCTGTATAATCTAAATTGTCTTACAGTTTTTCAGAAGAATGCTATGTGAATGAAAAGTCAAGAGTGTAATGTAATTAATAATATTTAGTGTATGATAGTAATAATAATAATAATAATCTGAGTAGACAGCAATTATCCTGACAATTTTTATTTAGAGTTGCCTATAAATTGCCTATGAAATATACCATAATCAGTATAATTCTTGATCAATTATAAACAAACATCTACTCTGTATATATAAAGCTTCCGGTGACAGATACAGTCAATAAATTAGGTCATAATTGATTTTGTCGGAAACTTGTCGAATAATCCCTGAAAACTAGTCATTTGAAATTACTTAAATTCGGGTACTTTACAAGCTTATAAATAACCATCTTACATAGAGTTTTCAAATGTATTCAGCTGTTTGCATGACTAGCTAATAATGAAACACCTGCTTCTCATGGCAGTTGTAAGATTGACGACAATGATTCAGGAATTAAATCAGAAATTAAGTATCTTGGACTCATTCTCTCTTCTGATCTCTCCTGGTCTTCCCATGTCTTAGCGATCTCCGGTAAAATATTCCGCCTGACATTTTACATTAAGTTAAGGCACTCGGGTATAACTTAACCCCTCCTCTTGCATCCTTCCTATTCTTCTTTATTGTTCACCCTTATTCTTTCCTGGTTTGCTTAAAAAGGACTATGTCACAATTCGTAGAATACTGAAGATTATCAGTAGGGTGAGTGGTGTCCCAGTGGACCACATAGTTAACATCGTTGTCGATAGGCACTTGACTTCATGCAATAAATTTTCTAAAGGGATTTTGTCTGACTTGGAGCATCCGCTTAACCCTAAGCTTTCACCTTGCATCTCCTCAGGTAGAACAAGGAGTAACTTTAGAAAACTGTATGCTCGCACGTCTAAGTATAAGAATTCTATGATACCATACTTGGCCCGTATTTTATGTGATGAAAATAGTGTCAGGAAACAATTAACTAACCTTTTTTCATCTAGTAAATAAACGATTTCCTCCATCCATCCTTATATACCTTCAAGTTTTACTTTTATTACTTCTATTATATTTATGGTCATGTTTTGCTTTGATAATTTCAAACACGAACTTATCTGTGTAACTGCTGTAATCTTTGTTTTTCCCCTCACCGTATCATGTAAAGAGAACATTATATTCAATATTTTTAAACATGTTAGGATTTCTATACCGCATCGACAATACTGTGTGAAACAAGCCCACGGTAATTTTCACTTGTACTATTATTATTACCTTGGCTGTTATCATTAATATTATTATTTCCATTTTATATGCTGCATGTTTTTGACACTACCTCTATTGTAAATGTGGAAAATTTTCTGTGTGATTAATTTTATTTATAATTTGAGGAAATTAGATGCAATACTGTGATTAATGCTGAAAATTTCATTCTGTATCACAAGTACTGTTTTTGGAATAAAGTAAATTATTATTATTATTATTTGAAGTGATCATTACTGGTAGGAAGCGGCTGAATTCAACTAAAACAAACATACTGAAACTTAAACCAGTTTAGACAAATTTAGACCAATGAACTGAGACAGAATATTTATTAAACAACCTAGAAGCCCGACCTTATACAAGTAATATAATTGGTTAGTTGTCGGCTTAACTTTCCGAGGTTGATTTTACTTCCACATAATGCATTTTTGTATGGTCAAATTTAATTGGCCTTACCGACAATGACCAATATGTCTTCTATACTCATCCTTACAAGGTCAAAGGTTATTGGTGATCAGTATTTGTATTGAACCCTAAAGTCAGTAGTATTATTATTACGTCATTACTCTGAATGAATTCGTGCTAGTACTGGGCACTATCTATGAACACACAGCCAGATTCTCATCTTGTGAAGTCTACTATAATCCTAGTTTTCAGTATACTTTATGTTGATAAGAAGGTGAGCGGAGAGAAAGTAATTCCTACTCTTACTCTAAATGACTTAACAACTCAGAACTTTGTATAAAAGTGCAGCAGTTGAAGTTACAACACTTCGTAGCAGACGAAGTAGACATCAAAAAAAAAAAATTCAATTCAATAATTAATATGACCCGTCGCACAAGAGGTGGCTCTCGTGGCCCAAGTGGTCTAGTGGATAACGCTTTGGCGTTTGAAACTATGGGTACTGGGTTCGAGCCTCAGTGGGAACATCATCACTCACTGAGAAATGCAGATACATCCAGCTGACGAGTCCCAAATAGGACGAAATGCGCTTTATCCTGGATTCCACTACTAGCCACCATCCACCAATTGTAGACATCAAAACAGATGAAGAAAATAGATGAAGGAACCTACAGTGAACAAATACGTGTATTAGGGGGGAATAATTAGGTAGCCATAAATAAAAAGTCAACTGGATAGTTTAGACTGATACAGCTCTCTGAGTTGGGTCAAACTGGACACGCTGCTGATAAGCTCAACACCTGAAGAGCGAAATGGCCTTCCAGTGTGTAGATAACATTGATCTATTCCTCTAAGTTTCATTAACGACTAGGTCGGTATTTTCCAGGGTATGGTCGCACACCCCATGTCCAGTATCCCCTCATTTTCCTTGCTTAGGATCAGCTGAAAATCAGATAGCTAGCAAGGATTAGGGTGAAGTTAAAGTACCATAGCCAAAGCCCGAGCGTTTCAAAAGTTGACCCTTAAGAACCAATCAAATACAGGGACTGCTATGAAAAGTCATTCCAAATCAGATCATGCCTACCTTTTTGAACTTAGAGAAGGGAGACAGAGTATTCCAATTATTCCCTGGATAATATTTCTGTAAATCAGTACTGTTAGTTAGGGCCATGGCTTTTAAATTAAGGTTTAGTGTCTAGTGTTAGGGTTAGGATTAGAATTAAAGTTAGGATCGGGAGTTAGTACTGTAGTGAGATTTAGGAGTAGGTTAAATTACACTGTCAGAAATATCAATAGATCTCTAAGTACCATAACTTACAGTCACCTCTATGAATGCATCTATCGCGTATGGTATGATTTCTCTAAAGATCATCTGTGTGGTGACTTGGAGACATTCTTACAATGCATGAGCGAAAACTTCATGGTGTATTATCATGTTTTCAATGAATTTTAGCGCATTTTTCAACGGTTATGCGAATTTTTCGCATCTGAATTCTGATTAATTTTTCAAAGTCACTGTGGTTTTGTCTGTAATAGTTTAACTTTACTAGGATTAGCAACATGGAACTTTGGTAGCAATACAATACAAAAGAAATATGCAGAAGAAATTAGTGATGAATGGTACACACGTACTGGGGAGACCATTGAGTTGAACCTGGATGGGAAACTATGATTTAGGCGTCCAAGTGTATTATAGAAGAGATCATGTGAAGAGGAGCAGTTATGGAACTGGTCAAAATGTCGGGACAGAACAGCGTGAAATGGAAGTGTGCTCTTGAACCCATGACCCACTCAGAAAGGATAATCGCAGTCTGGATGATAACAAGAAGCAAATTTATCTGTGTAATCGTGTACGATTCTGAACTCTTATCAATAGTCTCCATTCAATAATTCTTAGAATTAGAAGAACTTCAGTTAGACTGTTTACACATCCCTATGTGGCTCAAATCAACAGTCAAAGGTTTCATGGATTGATACCATGTTGTGGTTCGACCAGCTTTAACTGATACCAAACTAGTCCTGTTTAAACTAACATTGCTCGATGAGGAAGGTGGTGGCACGGTATGTGTAGTAGATGTCCTAGCCACCTCAGTCAGTGCAGCTTCACGACCTAAATAACTGAACTAATAGCACACTGTAATTGTATGCTACAAATAACCTCTACTCCACTCCTAGAAAATATGCAGAGGGGAATAGAGACAGATTGGATACCCGCTAAGGAGACTGATGGGTGATATCACACGCCAGTCAGGTCATTGAGTGGAAGCCAGATGAGGAACGATGGATAAAATGTCTGAAGACGACATGAAGGGGGATCTAGCAAGGAGGAACTAGCAGATTATGAGCAGTTGTGGAGCCAATTAAAAAGGGATGAATTGGAGATACGTTGCTGAAGTCCTATGTTTCAGTCGGAACTCAAGGAAACGGTTGCTTCTTTTTTTGGATTGTCATCTTTTGTTAATACTTTTATTGAATTACTGCAAGACTCAAAAATGATAAATGAATCATGACATTTCAACGCAAACACTATTCGGTCTACTTTCAGTTAAAAAAAAATTACCATACCAAATTATAGAAAGAAAATTCTTCCATTTTGACAATCGGTTTTCAAAAAATGGTACACGCATTTTGACAATTCCAGTAGAAAATCTATTAAAACTAATTATATCATGGAAATATGTTTCAGGTAGTCCATGTGATGCAAGGAATTGTTAAAAATGAAAGGAAGGGATTTATTGTTACATAATGGATATGAAAATAATCAATCTGGATGCACATAAATTACTTGTTTTTTTTTTTAACTTAGATCTGTAGGTATTGTCTGTTTATTTAATTTCTCAGGAGTCAGTTAATTCATCACGTTGTCAAAAATCAAATATAACTTATGAACACATTAGTGTACAGTTCATTGAACATATAAACCATCAAATTGGTGTGCACATTTTCTAATAATGTCTGGCTTGCTTGGTAGGTTAGGAAAGAAAAATAATCTTAATAATATCTCGCTATCCCTGTCGACGTCTATTTTTGCGGATTGACTGTTACATGGTGGTCTGCAATACTACTACTAACATGCTAAACTGATCTGAATGTAACATTTATACATTAACGAATCACTGTTATTTGTGGATCTATACTCGATCACTACCACCGGAGATAACGCGTGGATAGAATCACAATATGTGATCTGCTTGATACCATAAATGGCAATCAAGAAAGCCAATTTAAATGCTGTTGAATGATATAAATACCTGAAAGTCAGTCACATCAACCAATAGTGTCTTCATGGGCAGACTGAAGTGATTTCAACACCCCAATGAGCAGGAAACACAAGTCCCCGGGTTTCTATCTATTACATACTAAAATCAAGCATCAAATAATTCTATAGATTATCTCCAGATGTTATTTTTGGATAAAATTGCATTAAGTGCTGCTTAAATCACCAGCCTATCAAAATTTTGTTTCCATTCATCATATTTACTGCATTTCATATTGCTTTGAGTCTCCGCCTATGTTCATGAATCGTTGCCTATTCAGACGCACATTTTCAAAAAGGTTTCAACCTTCTACAACGAAGATTTTGAAAGAAATGGAGGAAAAGTTTCGTGGAGCAATGAAGCATCCTTTGAGTGGGACAGTTTTTCTTTAAGGGATGATGCATTATCGATTATTACATCACTTGAGTATCTTGCACAAAGGGTTAAATACTATTGAAACAGAACAAGTCGAAAATTCTGCACTATTGTAACAGTAGAAGACGACAGACATGGTAAAGGAATGTGTATTTACAATTTGGTATCTCTATATAGCTAAATTATGTACATCTTATCTTCAAAGCACCATCTACACACATCTTCTGTCTTGTACTACTTCTCGCCTTCCTTCATACTGTGTTTCTTTGTGTTCCTTTCACGTCTTCCGTGTATCTATACAACGCTGTATCACTTACTTTCTCTGACATCAAATCTATCTATCTTCCTGCTATCTGATGGTTTTATGCTGATGGACGTTTCCCTACATACTACTGATAAATCTTATCAGTAGCACATGCCACACTATGTTTAAAACTAACTGTTCAGAAGAAAGTTATTATCATTATTATGGAATGTATGCTTTTTTTCAACAAGTGATATTAATTAGAGAATTATCGGAAATCATGGAGCAATGAAGAACTGTTTCATTCTGGTTTCAAACTTTTCAGAAATGAGCACCTAGATGTCCCGCAATGGGACGAATGAAGCTAGCCTGTTCACCATTCAGCCTATGGGCTACAGTTCACTTAGTCGTGAATTCTAATTACTGTTAACTTGTGATATAGCACTGCACACCAACGGCGTCAATCAATGTCATCGATTAGAATCAGTCTTCAAAATTTATAATGAAAATTAACTTTGAGATAAAAAAAATATTCAGAACATGTAAATTTAATACTTCTACGGTTAAGTGAATGTGAATTTTGATATATGAATTCGAAAATGTCTATTATAATGATAAATAATATTAGCAATGAAGCTGTTAATTATAATAATCACGTAATGCAAGTGTTTATATGACCTAATTTAATTTAATCCTCAGTTAATTACATAACAATTTAAGTTGTGTCACAGAGTTAAGATATACACGGAATGATCACGACAGTCAATAATTATTCTGTGTTGACTACTTCACGAAGCAATATCAATTGAAGAAACACTAAAAAATTAGTGAACACTGGACACCTGTTTTGGTAATTCTCCAACTGATGTAGTTTTGTGAAGAAATCTACATTGAAATGAATCCAAAACCTCACTAAATCCGAAATAAATATTTATTTACATGAACTAAACATTAACATTAGCTTAAGTCAGTTATTAGATTGTTGGGGGTGATCGGTAGGAAGAATCGGACCTAAGTTCTGTGCTAGTTAGAACTCTTCAGCAAGACTTATCTGAAACCTTGAAGGAACACATGTCTTTTCTGAGATTCTAACCTGTGTCACCCACTAGTGCAGTCAGAGACGTTACCACTGAGCTATTCAGGTTTACGATTGATCTTCTGTGGAACTGTATTAGATACTTTTGATTGGACGCTAGTCAGTAACTAGTGTGATGTGTCTGGTCCTTTCTTTGGTGCAGACTGAAGTCAATGAGTCAATTCTATCAGTCTTTCTAATGTGTGCCATCTAGCTCGAAACCTAGGTCCAAGGCTTCCTTTGACCGATTGCCTCCAACCATCTAATATCATCAAATCAATGTACACTGTCATGGCGAGCTACCTAGAAAGGTGACCACATTGCACACCTGACTGACAGAATTCAGTCTGCACCAAAGAAAGGACTAGACACGTCACACTGGTTACTAGTGTCCAGTCAAAGTTAAGTCAGTTATTTTCCCTGAACCGAAATGTTCGACCTCTGCGCGGATGCCTCGACGACGTCTGAGGATTAGCATGATGTTATTTGATGGATGATTGCTAGCAGTAGAATACATGATGATTATTTTGTTCTATTTGGGACTCGCTGTCTGGACGTGCCTGCATTTCTCTGTGAATGACAGTGTTGCCACGGTACCCATTGTTTCAAACGCCAAAGTGTTATCCACCAGATTTCTTCAGCCATAAGTTATGCCGACAGAATCTGTTATATACTAATAGTGTAAAACAATAGACAAGGGCCAGGCAACAGATCGTTTTATTATGAAAATCAACAGTATTTATACATCTTTCAACTACATTATTATAGACAAGCGCAGTCATCTGATTGGTTGTTTAGGTAGACAAACGCAGGCTTCTGATTGGTTGTTTCGGGATTCCTTGACAAATAGAGTTCTCTCTGCGAATCATATTTTGCCACGTTAACTTTGCTGTGATTGGTTGTTGATCAGGCTTGTTCATATTTTCTCACGGCCATATTAGTGACCTAGACCTTAACGTAGATTAGTGCCAACCAATCGGCTAGCAGCCTGCTCTCACCACACTCGCCCCCGTCAAATACGTGACTGAAGTCGGCTTGATTACTTGGTGCAGGCGTCGTTGGCTTGTCTCGCTGTATCCATTTCTGGAGCTCGCTGACGTTCACGCGCCTCTATTGTTCGCCATTGCGACTGTGTCTGCGTAACCCCATCTCGAGTGACCATATATGGTCCTTCCACTTTGGAAACTGTTTGCCTGACCTGTCGAACATTCGTCCATACTTCGGCCCACACCTTCATATGTGTTCGCCCGACCTCCCAGCAGCGTCTCAAGTAGCAGCTCCATCGCTGACAGATCTTGAACGCCACTCAACTGCGCAGAAGCCTTGAAGTCCTGCCCGAAGATCCATGTCTCCATCAAAACTGCAGGGTATAGGCTTTTCATTTGTCGGTAGGCAGCGACACCAAATGTAAAACAGAAGACAAGGGCGAAGCAACAGATCGTTTTATTATGAAAATCAACACGTATTTATACATCTTTCAACTACATTATTATAGACAAGCGCAGTCATCTGATTGGTTGTTTAGGTAGACAAACGCAGGTTCTGATTGGTTGTTTCGGGATTCCTTGACAAATGAGTTCTCTCTGCGAATCATATTTTGCCACGTTAACTTTGCTGTGATTGGTTGTTGATCAGGCTTGTTCATATTTTCTCACGGCCCATATTAGTGACCTAGACCTTAACGTAGATTAGCAACCAATCGGCTAGCAGCCTGCTCTACACACTTGGTGATGGAGGTGGGATTCGAACCCAAGCTGAGTCAACAACCAATCGGCTAGCAGCTGCTCTCACCACAATAGTACTGTTGTAATATGCCCTTAGTTCCGTTGATTAATTTTATCTTATATATTTATACATATAATGTGATCCTATTATCATGGCTATTTGAACTTCTGATGCGAGACAGTAAAAGCCGTCTACTCAACAGCCTGCCTTCTTCCTTTCTCCTGTCACGTGTCAGTCGTTCTGTACTGTGGTGTTTATCGTTGTGAATAGTGATCAGAGCAGTAGGCTTGCACATCTACTGGTTGAGAAGTCCATTAATGTAAGAAACTCGTAGACTACTGGGTTGTATTCACAGTCACATCAGAACCCGAATCAATCAACGGGAAAACAAAACTGGCTTAAACAAATAACATCTGATGCCCGTTACATAATCGGTGACTCTCTTATCCCAAATGGTCTAGTTGATAACGCTTTAGCAGTTGTAAACGACAGGTAATGTATTCAAGTTTCAGTGGGAACAAGATCAATCCCTGGGGGATTGTAGATACGCCCATCTGACGGGTCGAGTATACAACGAATCGAGCATCTTGGATTCCACCGCTAGTCTCCATCCACAAAATAACATTAATACTAATTATTACTTTAAATATGTGAAAATGATACATATTTTTATTAGAATGTGTTAAAATTCATAAAATTACTCAATTAAACATGAAATGTAAATGTATACTTTGAAAAATTTTGCTATGACAAGATACATTAAAAGATCTCAGTATATACTGGCATATTTGCTAAGCCATACATGCATGGATCACATAGGATTATGAGATTATGAAGTAGAATTTGGATGTGCTTTACGTAACCATCAACTCATTCTAAGCTTTTGTTGAATATACTAAATTCCGTGGGTCATTAATTATTTAAAGCGGATCAGTGATATTCATTGGTAATCTGAGGTATTATTAATCTGAATTAATCACCTGTTGTCCTATTAATATAAACAAAAGTGGACAAGAACAAAATCAGATGGCGACTTGATTAAGTGCTTATTGAAAAAGATTTACCGTATTTGTACAACTCATGACAAAAATAAAATATTAATAAACACACTAGTCATATTAATGTATGTGTAAAACTTGGGAACTGTGGTAGTAAGTAATTCCATACTAGTTTGTTTATTAGATATATCACACAGTGAGTGAAACAATATTATTTACTGGATGACGTTTCGAACAAAATTTATTGTTCATAACCATATCAACTGTAATCACACGACTTTGAAACTTGAGTTTTATAGTTTTCTTTATTCCCTCCTTTTTATCGTATGGGTAGTAGAATTTTCCAGATATCTGGGACAGGTGTTGACTCATTCGTATTACACCCATTTGCAGTTGATTCGATAAACAAAGCTTCTGTTATCAATCTCTCCCTCCACCCTGCTGTTAGATTAGATTTTAAAACTGTCATCCTATCCCATCGTATTGTATGGTTGTGTGTAATTGCATGTGGTGAGTTGTATAGCTGAACTATTCCCTAAATTTCTTATCTTATTCGGATCACCTAATCTAGATTTTGCTAGGTTTTTATGTTCGGATAGTCTGACTGCCTTTATCCTACTAGTTTGACCTATGTATTTTCTAACCTGACAATCATTGCAGGTAGGGTATTAGATAAACCAAATTGTTTTGTTTAATTGGCTCCACAGGATTGATCTTTTAAGCGACAAAGCTTGTTTCTAATTGGTTCTTGGGTGGTTTGAATGTCAGCCACTTTTATTCCTGCCATGTTAAGAATTCTCCGGCGTAAGGTTTCCGAGGTATGGAATTACTATTGATGATTTAGATTCCTTAGTGTTGGTGTTGTCTTGCGCATATTTGACGTGCATGCCGTCACTAATATTATTTAAAACAAGCAATAAAGGTTAATAAAGCAGGATTTAATGAATTCATCAAATTTCGGTAGAACTCGTCAGCTGAATACTCTACATACACGGATATATATACTTTTGAAATTACATTGGGAGATATAAGACTGATAAGTAAACAAACTACATAGAATTAATCATGCAGAAAGACACGTGCGAATGTTTTCCAGGTCATGTTCAAATAGATAAGGGGTGCTTCAACAATCTGGGAAAGACCAGTCGCCAATCCTCGACACTTCAAACTGCATATATCAATTTGAGTGTGTTTGTGGCAGCAAATACATAGGTCGTACGGAAAGGCGATTGTCTACTCGCATGATGGAGCATTTGCCAAAATGGTTGAAAACAGCTGAGTTCAAAGTGCCAAAATCCTCAATAACAAAACATCTTGTAGATTACGGACATGATATCGACGCAGTCAAGTCATTTACCATTGTCAGCAAACAAAGAAACAAGAAGATGCTTGCAATTGCAGAGGCTTGTGCAATTCGAATTTATAAACCAGCTCTCTGTATGCAAAAGGAGATGGTCGTAACTCTTAATCTACCATGGTAAAACGTTTTATTCTCTACTTGTTATTATTCTACCTCTTCTTCTTACTATTATTGTTATTATTATTACCATTATTATTATTATTCTTGATTCATCTAAAACTATGCTTTATCAGTAAGATTATCTTAACTCACTTCAACACTATTAAAACTGTTATTATAACTATTACTATTGATATTAGTCTGTTTGCAATTCTCCTTATATTCCCTAGTGACTAATTGTTTATCTAAGTGATGCAATTGAAGCGTAATGCAATTTATCTTAATTTTGATCTCTCATACTCTCTCTCCCCTTATCTATTTGAACATGACCTGGAAAACATTCGCACGTGTCTTTCTGCATGATTAATTCTATGTAGTTTGTTTACTTATCAGTCTTATATCTCCCAATGTAATTTCAAAAGTATATATATCCGTGTATGTAGAGTATTCAGCTGACGAGTTCTACCGAAATTTGATGAATTCATTAAATCCTGCTTTATTAACCTTTATTGCTTGTTTTAAATTCGTATCGGGAAATAAATGTTTTCAACTAATATTATTACTATTATCGTCACTATCACTACTATCATTATTTATTTTATTTTTACATTTCCCTACATACTTTCTGACTAATTTGTCAGGGTAACTATTAAGTTTCAAGGCTTCTTTTATGTGTATCACTTCCTGTCATAGGTTTTCCTTGGTACTACTTAGTTTTTACGCTCTACTAATAATGCATTTCATCAATTCTATTTTAACTGACATGGGAAGGGATAATCGGAAGTGGGTCTCCGCTAAACACCAGTGTTTAACATCCCATCTTTTTTTCCTTTTTACGCATCAATCTAACATTGTAGGTTCCCCTTCCTGACTTTCCAATTCACAAGTGAATTGAACTGCTCCACCTTTGAAATGATGTGTTCAAAAAATCTATCTATTTCCTGTGTTCTAAGTACAGTGAATGTGTCATCTACATACCTCCTACATACTTTTGAGGTGGGGGTGAACGTTTCAATCGCTATGTTTTCCCACCTATCCATGAATTCTTCTACTCCCTACAACAAATAGGACAGAACAAAGAAAACTATAAAACTCAAGTTTCGAAGTCGTGTGATTATAATTGATACGATTAAGAACAATAAATTGTGTCCTGTGTTGAGAGCAGCCTGCTAGCCAATTGGTTGACATTAATCTACGTCAATGTCTAGGTCACTAATATGGGCCGTGAGAAAATATGAACAAGGCTGTTTCAACAACCAATCAGAGCAAACTTAAACGTGGGCAAATATGATTCGCAGGTAGATGGCTCCACTTTCCGAGGGAACTCGAAAACAACCAATCAGAAGACTGTGTTTGTCTACTTGACTAGGCTATAATAATGTATGTGAAATTTATATAAATACGTGTTGATTTTCGTAATAAAACGATCTGTTGCCTGGCCCTTGTCTTCTGTTGTTACAGTCCTAATCGTCATTTAGTAAATAATACTGTTCCACTCACCGTGTGATACATTTAATAAACAAACTAATATGGAATACGTTAGTCAAAAAATGGAGATTCTTCCAGTGAGTTTGAAAATCTACAGTTTATTCCATCCCTAAGGAAGTTATCTTCATAAAGTTAGCATAAAATGGAGAATTAAATGGTAGGATTTTAAGATAGAGGTTAAATCAGGCCATCGGTGTTAGTTCTAACACTATTCAGTCCAGTATATAATTGCCAGAAAAGCCAAAACATGCTATACAACCTCCTATATTGCACAATGTGATTATTTCACATCCCATACTATATACCAGTCGATATGTTTGCGTGTGGTCAAACATCACTAGGGTGGAGTAATCACTCTTTGCATATCAGGGTAGGAAAACATATACACAAATGACCTGTAAAACAAATGAACTGTGAAACCTCGATTAACTCGGGCGGTAGATTGTCAGTCTCATCTATAACAAAATAACTTAATTGATATGAAACATGAGATTTATTCATTCAAAAAGTCAGGGAAGTCTACTGAAATATGATGAGTCGATAGATATTCGTAAACTTAGGGCCCCCTCCGCTGTATGTACAATTTATTATTACTGTTAATCTACCTTGGTAATCTATATTTGATTATATTACTATAAGTAGTGTAAATTTTTATCCTTTGTAATCTTATTTAATTGAATTTTAGATTTTCCTGTCGACTGACTGCACCAAAATGCTCGGTCTCAGGTTGACATGTCGGCTTCTTATGCAGATGCTTCGACGATGTTTGGGCATGTATTTTGAATTGAAATGGTGGATGGTGACTAGCAGTGGAATCTAGGATGCGCACACGTTGATAATGATACGTTGAATATATGATCCAACTCCAAATAAATCAAGTCACCTCAGACTATCATTTGAAAAAATGGAATCTGAAGTTCGCTAATGACTGAATATAAGAAGTCATGACTAGTAGTTTGGAGTGTGTTACTGATAAGATTTATCAGTAGTATATAAACAGACACCCATCAGCAGTAAAACATCAGATAGCAGGGAGGTAGATTTGATGTCTGAGAAAGTAAGTGATACAACGTTGTAGAGATACATGGAAGACGTGAAAGGAACACGAAGAAAGACAATATGAAGGCAGACGAGATGTAGCACAATACTGAACATCGGTGCAAATGGTGATTTGAAGATAAGAAAATGATACCAAATTGCAAACACATTCCTTTACCATGTCTCTGGTCTTCTACCGTTACAACTGTTGTCACTGCCAGGATACTTTCGGTTGAACACTAGTCAATAACTAGTGTAATTTGGCTAATACTATCCTTCGTGCAGATTGAATTCTATCAGTAAAGTTTGCAATATGGTCACCACTCTAGGTGGCTCACCATGATGCTGCACTTTGAATTGTTGACTTTAGATGGTTGGAGTTATTCGGCAGGAAACCTCGGACCTAAGTTTCGTGCTAGTTGACACTCACCAGTCAGCAAGGCATATCTGCTATCTTGAAGGAACTCATGTCCATCCTGGGATTCGTACCCGTGTCACCCAGTGGGTGTTCAATTAGAAACGTTACCACTGAGCTATTCGGGCTGACGACTGACCTCCTGTAGGACTGTACTAAATACCAAAAATTAAAAAAAATTGAATCTGTTTTCCACTAGTGACTTAATACAAGATGCAGTTTCTTGGAGTTGTAATAAGAAGTCGTGACCAGTAGGATCCTTTAATTGTTTCACTTTCATTCATTCAAAAGAAAAATTTATTGTTGTTACCCGTTTTTAATCCTGTTTTCTTACAAGTTTGATACGAATTGTCATTAGTGAGATAATTATTGGAAAGCCTAGGAGTACTGGACAACCGATTCGGCTCTCTTCATGAGTATTCATCCTTTAGGACTCAAAACCAGGATCTCCCAGGTAGAAGGCGAGCTCGTAGACAATTCAGTCACTGGGACCCGGAGTTGTAGTGAGAAGTCGTAACCAGCGGGGCCCACCAAGTCTGGTAAGAGAACAGATACTCACCTATGACACTGCCTAGTGGTTTAGCTACATATATCACGAATTTGCAGGATTTGGAGTTCATGGTTAATTGGATTGGGTCTCAGTGGCTGATTGGTCTACGTGCTTGCCGTGAGATGAGAGAATCCTGTGTTCGGACCTCAGACGGTGGATGCTTACTGATGAGGTGATCCAAACGAGAACAAAGCATTTGTCAAGTACTCCCTGGGTTTTCCAATTGTTCTTTAAATGACTGTCGACACGTGATCGAACCTGTAACCAATCAAATCCCTGCAAACCAATACTTGGTAATCTTGCTTTCTATCAGTTATTTCCAAATGATTATTCAACCCAACTCGATTGCATAAGACTATCCAGAATTTTTGAAACATTGTTATTCCTCATACGTCTTGATGTATTCTGTAACAAACTGCAATAGGTTTTGTTTTTCCCTATTCATCAATATTTTTGATAACGTCAGAGATTACAGCTTTTGAGAATTTTCAGAGTTATGTGTTCTGTGTTGGTTTATTACTGATATACTCGATATGGATGACTTTTGATCGTGATAGTTTGATTCAGGCGGCACATACTGTCGAGTCGAAAACAGTTCACATATTTGTCTATGAATACATATATATACTTTAGTTAGGAATTTTAATAAGCGTATATTATTGTGTTTTGAAGGGATCTACCAAAAGATTAATAAACAGAATATGAAGAAAAAGCATTTAAGATTAATTTTTAGCAAAGAAAGAAAGAAGGAAAAAGTTATGAAAACAATATTTGCACAATAAAAATCTACACTGGTATTAATCCAAATCCTTACAAAACCTTTATTTTCTACTTAGCATACACTTGTTAAATTCAAGAAAACTTGTTTTAATTTACGTGTTGTGAAGTGAATTTATTTTTTAAGAGTAATATTTCTCACTTAGACGTCTCCACTGAATTGTATAATCTGTTTTTATTGAAGAGTAGTTTACAAACATGTCACTTCCAATGAAAGTAATGAATAAGCAGAGAATTAATTGAGAGACAACAGAATTTGTTTAAATTCCGATAATGCGTATTTGCGTTAATTTAAACATGTTCTCTGTCTAAAATATTGTTTTTTTTTAATTCACTCTGTTTTATGTGTTGAATGCATGTTTAAACACAATAAACCAAATTATAAAGAATGATGAAAAGCTCATTAAAAAGTTGGGAATTTACCAACAAAAATGAAATAAACTGCTTCTATGTGAATATGTGTAGGTGCTTGTCATGCTGCACCTTATATTTTCTTGTACCTGAAGCTTCTTTATACTGTGTAATTAGAAATAATATTTATGAATTACTAACATGTACTGGTTGCTAGATCAATAATGATTGTATAACTCTGTTTAAAATTGCCTTTATGTGGTGACTGACAATTTCTATCTCTGTATTGTTTAAATACTTACTGTTGTTTGTTAATATATTTCTTATATGAATTGAAATATAATTCCGCCAAATGCAAATTCCTGAATTCATCCCTCTCTGTGTTGTTGGTTGAATTCCTTTAATTTGGTCATTACGATGTTTCGATGCATGGTGCATGTCCAAGAATGTCCGTGATGACAAAATTCCAGCTCATTTTATTACTACCATTGGGATAGATTCCTACAGCCTAGTGAAAACTCTGTCATTTCCAGATAAACCAATTTCACTGTCATATCATAAACTACGTGAACTTTTAACAAATCACTTCCACATAACAACTTTCGAAACACGAGAGAGGGATCAGTTCAACAAACTTGTTCGTGCTCCCAACCAGAAGATTAGAGACTTTATTCTTCAGCTTCAAAGTGTAACTTTGGAGATCAGCTGCATACTCAACTACGTGATCGTCTAATTGCTGGAGTCAATATTTCTAAGTTAGAGAAAGGGTTGATTCAGATTCCTTCCTGCACCTTTCAAACTGCTAAGGATTTATGTATTACATATGAAGATCTCAACAGTGAATATCTAGCTCCCACTAAGTCGGTGTCTGATTTCATGCTGTCCAAAGTTGATAATACAAGTGTTCATAAAAAGAAATCCAAACTGTCGTCCACATGTAATG
Source organism: Trichobilharzia regenti (assembly GCA_944472135.2). Lineage (NCBI taxonomy): Eukaryota > Metazoa > Platyhelminthes > Trematoda > Strigeidida > Schistosomatidae > Trichobilharzia > Trichobilharzia regenti. Next base: position 72,122,032 of record OX235262.1, read on the forward strand.
GAATACAGACAGAAAGCAAAAACATTAAACCGTGTTTTTCCTGTGGAAAGATTCATCTACGAAGCACTTGCCGTTTCCGGGGTGCTAAGTGTCATAAATGTGGTAAAATTGGGCACATAAAGTCTGTTTGCAGAAGTTCAAATACTTATGCTACTCGGAATTCTCATGATTCTCCCAATTTGTCTGGTAAAATGAAGTCAATGTCTCTTTCAACTTTTCACAATACTCAATCTCATCTAATGAGAACCTTCACTACAAGTTCAGTCTAGTCTAACTGTTTTATAATTGATACTGGGAGTACTGAATCTATCATTTCTAAGAAAGATTTACTATCGCTTTGTAAGCATGCCCAGATAGACCCTACTACTAGTTCGATCACAGGCATAACCGGTCATAAACTACCTCTTATTGGTGTTACTAACATTTCTTTGAAATCAGACAGTGGTAATTTTGTGAATATTTCCTTTCTTGTTAGTGAATATGGTCCATCTTTATTGGGATTAAAAGCCCTTAGATTGTTAAGTGTAGAAACCTCACTTTGCACTTAGCTGTTTCACTGATCTTTTTTCAGAGAATTAGATCTCCAATGTTCAGTGTATAGGTAGCATGAAGATACAGCCCCTCCATCTTGAAGTGTCTTCCTAAAGCGCCGATTAATTCCATATGGATTGTGAGATGCAGTTAAAAATGAGTTGGACAAGTTGGTTGAGCAGGGCATACTTATGCCAGTTGAATCTTCGAATTGGGCTACTCCCATTGTGAGGTCACTAAAGGCTGATGGAAAAACACCTAGAATTTGTGGTGACTACCGCCTTACACTCAATAGTTGTCTACTACAGCAAAGTTGCACTACGCACGGCCAGTGTACTCAGCTAAATAGCATCAGGTGAACTGGTATATGCATGTTGATGTGGCCTAATGTGACAGCTTGTTTTCCATCTGCTGGTCGAATAGTTTCTTGAAGAAAAATGTTACTCGTAGGTCAATGAAGAAGTATGTTTTACTGACAGATTTTGGAAGTTGTTTTCAAAGAATTTCCGCTTCACTATCACTTTTGATTTCTACATTCAGCAGTAGAATCTTTTTCGGGACCTGTTCAGTAGCTTCCTTTGGTTTCAGGGTCTTTTCTATGAATCTGTTTGGGAAACCATTTTCCATGAAGATTCTTTTTCGTCAACAGCTTCCTTGGTACAGGCTGTGCGGATCTTTTGGGTGTGAGTAGACGACAGCTCTCTTTGTGCTCAGTGGAACAAAACTTTGATAATTAATAAAGTGTCCATCCACTGTAGGCTTTTACTCTGTAGATCACAGATAGTTATCAGTCCTTCTTTGCAGTTGCAAACCAAGGGAATAGAACGTTGGGCCGGATTATATTTCGTGAGTGATGTCGATGTTTAAGTGGGCATTACTTAAGGTTTGGAATGGATTTCCAAGATTCAAATTCTCACTACAAATATTGTAAGTATCACTGATTTTCCTGTTATAGAGATGAAGCTTATTGACGGTTGTTGATAAGATAGTGTTCCTAAGATTCCTATGAAACAGTCGCTCAAGATGGACCCTGGAGGAGAACCTATTCTTACACCATCTATTCAACTGTAAATTTAGCTATTGAATCTGAAGTAAACGTTGAAAGTACATGAGAGTAACAGCTGCCTTAGATAATGAATCACTGTGAAGATATCAGTACTACAGGATTGAATGAAGACACACAGAAAAACATTTAGCTTCTGTCAGTGGGACATTGGTGAAGAGAGAAACAACACCTCAAGACACCATTCTTCTTAATTTTCCAAATTGTCATTTTCAACTGCATCGTCAAATCACCTTCCTTCACTGGTTCAAGGATATCTACCAGTCATTTTACGACTGAGTAATATGAAGAATTTATCATTTCTAGCATAATGTAGAGTGAGCTCAAATATTATTCAGGTCATGGATTAATAGCGATTAGAGTTATCATGGGGATTTACTGTGATAACTATAGCCTGACAGAATCATGCGATGCAATCAATGATATACATGTATATACACTGTCGTCATGATAATGTTGTAAGGTTTATTGTATGTAGGTGTAGCGATGCTGGGTGAAAAGAATGAAGGTAATTTAAGGTCAAATGAATCGATACGAAGAATAAAAAGGAGAATAAAACTGATATGGTAATAAGAAAAGAGAGAAGTTTGAGTATTTGTACTTTTACTGTATTTTGTTGTCTTAGTTTCAGAACATAAAGTACTAATGATTGTGAGTACACACATGTGTGATTGTTACACTTATGAAAAACGTAAATATCCTGTAATATTTCTTTTTCTATGATATGCGCTTTGCAGTACCCACAATCATTACATTCTGACCGGGGTGCGATCTTCGAGAATCAACTTATCGTTCACTTTTGCGACGCATTTGGTTTTCAGAAGACTCACATAGCTGCTTAATATTCAGAGGGAATGGACTGGTATGCTACGTAGTGATGAATCGATATGCCGACAATGATTCTAATGAAATGAATCAAGTTGCACAGGAAACATGTAGTTCCTGTCAATGGAAAACTAGTGAAGAGAAAGGCGACATTTGAGGGGACCATTCTTTTCCAACTACATGATCGGCATTCATAACTGAATCAACGAAATCAAATGTATCGCAGATATTGTATTTCGACCCGCCAGTTCACTACTGAGTGATACGGAGAACTTATCATATCTAATTACCATCCCGCCACACTTTTCATCCATATTTTCCACTTGGTTTGCTATTAATATGTTTTTCATCCCTATCCCTACAAATATCAGACCAAAGTCGAATACACTAAGTGGTATGACTGAGGAAACCTGTGTGGAAGAACACTGGAACTCTCTGAAGGTGATGTTCGAGGATAAGTGCACAACTGTCTTAGGAAGAAGAAAGAGACAAGACAAGGAATGGCTCTGAACGGACACCTACCTGGAAGCTAATCGAGGAAAGGAGAGGAGGATGGTGAAAGAGAAGATGATTCAGAGCAAAGATGAATACGATAAGGAGAAACTGAGTTCACCGTACACTGCACTGCACTGAATAAGGAAGGAAGTAAAGAAGAGTGCTAGGAAAGTCAAAAAACGATTCTACAACACACTGGCCGGCTACTGATGCAGAACAGGCCTCAGGTAAAAGAGATCTCAGGACATTATATTAAATAACCAGATCTCTACCCGGGAAAAGATCAACCCAGATGCTGAAACCAATGGAAGACGCTCAAGGGAAGCTGATCACCAAGGAGGAGGAACGAATCAAACAATGGGCTGATCACTTTAACGAACCCTTGAATCAACCATCACCTGCAACTCTCCCAGTAATACCACCACCACCAACGGCACGTGTAGAACCGTCTGTCAGTGGACACCAACCCCCAACGAAAGCAGAAATTCAGAATGCGAACAAACCATTGCAGTCCGGCAGGGAGGCAGCAGGACCGGACGGAATTCTTCCACTCCGAGACACTGAAAACGGACTCGGAGACCTCAGCTCACACCATTAATGCAGGTTTGGAAGTAAGGAAGGGTACCTACCGATTGAAGAAAGGCTGGCTACTTTGTTAAACTACCAAAGAAAGGCGACCTAAGCCTGTGCAAGAACTGGAGTGGAATAATGCTCTCTTCCACGCCAAGTAAAATACCAAGTCGCATCATTCTGAAGAGAATAAAGGATTCACTGGACACAGAACTCCACGTCACCAGCCGGAACAAGCTGAACTGGGGAAAGGCGAATCAAGTGCTGATCAAATTGCAGCTCTACGCATCATCACAGAACAAAGTATGTAAACCACCACCTCAACTTCCTTCATCGACTTTGAAAAGGCATTCGACGGACAGCGTCGACTGAGAAGTAATTCGGAAACTACTTCAACAATGCGGCATATCTCAAGTCTTTATCAACTTCATCCAACAGCTGGCGATATGACAATGCCATGTATCAGGTGCTGGTGGTCCAAAACGGAAAACTCAGCGAGGCGTTCTGTTGAAGTGCGTACAGGAGTAAGACGAGCTGGCTGCCTGCCTATTTTCGCCGATGATATTCCTTATTGTGGTGGACTGGATTACGCATCAGACTGCTGGGGGCACCGAATACACTGGACGACCTATAGGAAGTATCTGGAAGATCTGGATTTTATGTCTAACGTTACTCAGACTTGAAGACTTGGAAGCGAAAACCAACAAACTGGCTGAAGAGGTGGGGCAGGCAGCGATGAAAGGACTGAAGGTGAACGCAGAGAAGGCGAAGATGATGGAGTTACCCATGCACCAACAAGAACAACCAGCATGATTCACTATCTCTGGAATAGATTTGGGTGAAATTACTTACTTCATCTGTCTGGGAGGCATCGTTTCAACTGCGGGGGGATCGGATGACGTCAAGGTTGGCGAGAATCAGAAAGACAAGATACGCCTTCATTAACCTGAAAGAATTTTGGAAATCTTCTGCACTCAGCATAAGGAACAAGATTCGGATCTTCAACACTAATGTCAAGTCGGTCCTTATATACAGGTCAGAATCTTGGCCAGCGTGCCAAAGAAAGCATTTCCAACAGCTTATAGACCACCTTCGCTAGCTCCATGCTGAGAATCAAATGGCCAGAAAGAATTAACAACAAGAAACCCTGGCCAGCAACAAACCAACCAAGAGCTGATTGCTCAACAAATGTGCAGGAGAAAATGGAGACTGATCCAGTATACGTTGAGGAGACCGTCGAATGACATCGCGCACAGTGCAGACCATCACTCGAATGGAATCCCAATGGGAAACGGCGAGTGGGTCGTCGGTGCGATGGTGACATGGAGGAGATCGTGTGGTGAGGGGAAGATAAGAGATTATGGGCGATCGTAGACCCAGCTCAAGAGGACAGTAGAAAATAGAAGAAAGTGGAGATGCGTTGTTGAAGCCCTATGTTCCACTCAGAAGCCAAGGTTGAAATAATAATATAACAGTCCCTATCTGTATTCCTAATCGTTTGTTATGATTTGACCCTCTACCGGAAATAGTATGGAACTTCTTCTCCCCTTTACTGATACATGCTCGAATATGCAACCCAGCTGATGACTTCGTCAAGAAATCTGCCCATCCATGAAAATTCAGATTTTTGAAGTTATTGACTGGGATTTGTTATTCTTATTTATTAATTTAAGCCCGTGTGCCATGGAATTCGTACTTTCACTTCAGCCGTTCTGCAGGATATCAGCTTTTAGAAAGTGAGGAATATTGAATGGTAGGCTAGATTCTCCATCAGCAAATGAGAGTTTATATCCTCTAGCTTCTGATGTGCTTTCCTTGAGTAGACCAGACAGTTGTCCGGTAGCCTAACCAGAGCAATAAATAGACCGTCCAATATACGAAAACATTTTCGGGATCATAAACATTGGGTTTTGATGTCTGGTTAGCTAGTTAGTGCGTGCATGAACAGCTGAACGTTCCAAATGCTGTGGACGCTTGACCGAGACTATCAGCCTGACCAGTCAACTTGAGTGGTAAATAGATCTGTAAAATCTCTAACTAACAGCTTCGTTCGCATTCAGCATTGGGTGCAGAGCACAGTTATTAAGTGTGAATTGGTTAGACTGAATGCATTTCATAAAGTATCCTCGCTACCTGGTAGTCTATTGTGTCGAGTATAGTGTCATTGATGGACCATTCCTAGTTAGCTAAACACGCCAATTACTTTGAAATAATTGATCTCGCCGCATTCTACTTATTCAATTTGTTATTCATCGGTTAGAGTTTAAGCCTTTCACAGTTTATCAAGTTTCTGTGATGTATGGCGTTGCTTTAAGTAGTCAAGAGTTAGTTTGTAGGGATTTGATTTATTTAAAGTTTGATCACACGCTGACATAGTTTAGAGAACCATTTGAAGACCATGGGGTACTGGACAACTGCCTTGCCCTACTTTTGACTCGTAAGAAGTGCGTGCCTTTCGGGGTTTAAACCAAGGACCTTCCAGTTACAAGTTAAGCTCGTAGACCGTTTACCTGGTAGTCGCGCTAAAATCACAGAGGGTAGAAGTTTGAATTCGTGGGTCAATGCATTTGGTACCAATGACTAAATGACCAACGAGCTACCGTTGTACCAGAAAGTTCTGGGTTCAACCACCGTTGGGCACGTACTTCTGAAAAGTCCCAAAGTAGGACCAGATAGCTATTCAGTACTCTCTGGTTTTTCAGTGGTTCTCTAACTGATGTGTTCTGGTGACCGAACTTATACTTTCATTTAAATTTATTTGGTTGAGGATTTACTTGGTGTGTAGTGTATAGCGGTAGGTAGAACGTTATGTAGTGAGTGTGACTATGAATTATAGCAAACCGGAAGCATACAGTGGCTTCGTAAACCAAGCCTCGCACTTATTGTGTGAGTCACACCGTTCCTGTGAACCAACCATCGAGAAATAAAGCATTCTTCCCTCTCTGTGAGGCCAAAACTATCGATAACAAGGGCGAGTGCTACAATTTTGAGATCAGTGATCCAAAAAACAGCGAGGCTCCCAGTTTACAATCTATACAGAAGAATTCTCCGTAATTCATTCTCAGAAATTTGTGTGAATTTCCATACGTAAAAAGGTTACACCGAATCCTATACCTAACACATGCGTTAAAATCATAGGTGGTGATGTGATTGGTTAACTCAGGATTAGACTATTTGACTTCTGGTGACTTCAGATCGGATTCTATAAATTGCTCAGTGCAAAACATCTTGAGAGGTTTAGAGGAAATAAGCACTCAGGAAACACATAGGAAGTAAGGGGGAGTCGGCCGGTTAGTGAGGAAAGCTAGCCTCTGAAGTCACACGTTTATAAGAAATGAGAAAACTGGGGGAGAAAAGTACCTGCTAAAGCCTAATACAATCAATTAGTTATTCACCAGTAAGTAAAAGTATGAAGCGACAGGCAACAACCCAGAACTATTAGTCCCGGCATTCATCACTTAACTCTGGATGCTGACCCTCACTGTTTAAGTGGACTTGTTCAGCCGAAAGGTTACGGTCAGGCATCCATACCATTTTGCACTTCATCGTCTTGCGTTCATTCGTTCGTGCGCGATCCCTGGCTAGCTAAACAGTCGACCTCGCATTACGAAATGGTCCAAGAAATATACTCCGTAATATGGACGATCAGTTTCAGTGTTTCGCTTTGTCTTTGGTCTACACAGATCGGATACTATAGAGGCTGAGGGTATTAGATCTTGAGTTAGTATGCTTTGTACTATCCGTGAGCGTCAACATCCTCGGTCTCCAAACTGGTGAGCCCCATTGCGAACCTCCTCTTTGGTAAACACGCAGACAAGTCCGGTGGGTTCATTCCGTTCAGTATTTGTTCATGTGTCATATTTACTACTTTTGAAGCATATATTTCTCCATGAGTGAGCATACGCCTAAGCCCATCCATATTTGACCAACCAGCAACACTATTCAGCTAATGCCATTTTGGACAGATAATATGGAAGCATGTTTTCAAATAGTTGAGTCTGATTTCTTTGAACGTAGGATTCCTAACCGACGTTGAACACCACCCTTACAATGGTCTTGATAGTTGTTAAAATGTTCTAATTTAGATGGCAATATTCTTATCGTGAAAGACTGAACTACCGTCTCGAGTGAAGTTAAGGTGATAAGGCTAAGGACCACCACCATAATATGAACTCGAAGAGGAATCCAGTATATTTGCCGCTAGGCACAATAATGGGAATTGAACAGAGACGGTAGAAAGTTGGTACCTCTGTCAGTAATAAGACGCGAGTTTCTTCCAATGATATAATATATGGCCTGCATAGGTTGAGAGTGTTACACCTGGGAATATGTAATTCTCAAGAATTGAAATTGGCGGAGTTTTTTCTTCGTGTGTGAACGTTGGAGAACATCTGAAGGGTGAAAATCAGAAAGTGATTTAAGTTGACCAGTGGAGAGGAGAAACCAGATGTGGGCTTCTTAAAGTCACTTGGATTCTGTAAAATATCGAGACAAAGTTTTGCAGCGGTAGATAATTCCCCCAAATTATCTGTTCACGGCGTTTCTTGCTCAACTTTGGATTCCAACTTTGATTATTTCAGTCGAATTGTTGGACTGAAGATAAGTGATGAAGCGTCCATTCCGTTGAGCGTGTAGTCGTGTTACTTTCAGTCTCTGGTAAACGATCTCTGGCTAGCTAATAAATTGTCATCACTTAACATTTGGGATCCCAAACGGTATCTCGTATATTGGACGATCAGTTTTGCGTTTTGATTAGTCTTCTGTAGATGCAGAACAAATACCACAGAAGTTTGGGGATAAGAACTCGAGTTTGTATACTTCGCACCCCACTTAAAGGTCAGTATCACTTCATCTCCTAAACTGTTAGCCGGTAGGGGTATAGTGTATGGCATCAGACTTCCACTTACTCTTCAGTGGGGGCGGCAAATTACCTCTGCTGACTTGTCATTTGATGTAATGTTGTCTGTGTATATGCTTGAAGTGGGTGTGAGTATTAACGATAATATACCTGCATACAGTCAAATTAGTTTACGTCAAAAACATACCACTTCTACAGCCACGAAGCATGATAACATTTCTTATCGAAAATGTTGATAATTTGTTTTTTTTCTTTCTATACTTTATTATTGATTTGTGACATACGACAGCGGAATTGTGCTGCCTGACTGCTAAAAAGTTAAACCATCGTCGGGGTTGGGTGGGCATCTTAAACTTCGTTTCGTTTTCACTTGGCACGGTGACAACTACGAAATATGACCTTATTTCATGTAGATCCTGATGGTTGATTCGACAGTGAGAATAGCTATTCTGTCAAAGGAGAAAGCTACGAAAGCTCTCCGTTATCAAAGCCTTTTGTTCACGATGGCCAGAAGTCCCAGTTAGTCTCTGTCAATGTCCAGGTCTTACCACACTGGACCTAACGCTGCCCTTAGAAGACTTTTAGCAACAATATGTAATAACCAACGCGAAAAACTAGAACACAGATTGGTGACTCGAGATTCCCTTATTCTTGCGCCAATATGTAACCAACAATAAGGTTATTATACACAAGGCCTAAGAGTAAATGTTATAACAATAAATCACAATAATACCTTTGATAGTTTTCTCTCTTCCAACGAACAGCGAACGATTAGATGATGACTTCCGTATTGATGACTCCCGCGAAAAATATGGAGTTGGGTTTGAGCAAACAACCACGAATTGTTAGTTCAATCTTCAACTGCATTGACAGTCTCTATTCTTAATGTGACCTTGTATCTGTACTTATTGTAGTCGACTGTATTATTACGCTGGAAATGGATTAAAAGAAAGAAGTGCGGTCATTCTCCATTTAAGACTGAAAGTTCATCAGGTGTTACTTTTACTGACTCTATCAGCATTGACGCTCTGTGAAAATGTTTTACTGGTGGCAGTGAGTGATACGCAGTAACTCTTTCCTCATGTTGAAAAATTGCTGGTTGAGAACGTCGCCGGAAGGCTTCTGCGAAACACTGACCATTGTGCGTCTAGGCGCACTGATGGGCTGTATCTCTGCACATATATTATCACCTAACAGTTACCTGAGCTACTTAATATCATATATATATATATAACAGTTAGAGCTACCTCGGGGTTAAAAACAAGCTGCTGTGAATTCATTCCACACATCGGCCATAATCATTTGATTAGTGACTATTTCCACATAAATCCAGTCAGTGGTGAGTGTCTAGATCCTAATAGAAACGAAGCACTATGTAAAACGAAAATGGCTTTTAGTTGTCGTTACGTTAGCCGTTCCAAATTTTTGACGAAAGCTTACCCATAAGAATCGGATCTAGGCCTCGCATACAAGTTTAAGGCGTTGAAACGGACCTGGAGACAGTGAGGTAAGATTGTGGAAAAGGGCTTGCTTCGCTAAATATCTTTAAGCTAAGGAAACTGTCTGCGGAAGTTGGAATGATCTTCCAGTTTCACAGACACCTGAGGAGCATAACTATCCACCGCAGGAAATAATGCGGCGACTAATTGTCATAATCATCCATGAAAACCAAGGTAAAAGTGACATATTTTTCAGAGGATATTTAACTGATTGCTAATAGCACAGTATGGACAAATCGGACGTTCTTAGTCATGTATGTGACAGAAAATTATGTCTCATAGTTTTAAACAACTCACTAACATTGCACGTAAAAGTGACCGAATGCAGCATCAATGCCATGGACATGTGTACTCGCCTCTGCTCCCCTCCATTTCAGAATGTATACAATTGTAGCTTACTTTTTCGAACGAGTCAGCTTGCAAAACGGGTGTAATTAAATCAGAAGAAACCACGTTATTCAATCTTGAGGTCAGTTTACCACGAAACGTCTTCGTAGTTCCTGATACTACATACGTGGTATTACTTTTCACAAGCCAGCTACTAACCAGGAATAGTGGGTCAGTCATTAGAGTTCCACGAAGATGCATGCCTTGGCAACGAAAAGCGAATTCGAAGAAAGCTATATATTGGTTTAATACTATATCTTCGCCTCAAATTTAAAACCTTGCGTCCCATGCATTGTTTCCCCCCTGATGACTAGAGATGCCTCAAGAAACATTAAGAATGGTTCTTTGGATGAGTTGGCAAAATGGCACCGTCGAAAGCATTCACACTCCCGTAGTATATCTGGCTTCTTGGAATGCTACAAAGTAAGCGAAACGATGTCCCCTGAGGAGATGAAGGAAGCTCCTCTAATCAGTTCAATTTCAGCCATTTCTCCTGTTTTCCTGTGTTAACTGGATCAGCTGATGTACAGTTGTATTTTCAAGGGACATGAGTCCAGAAGTTGCTTTGTTCTGTGCTTGTGAATCTCCAAACTCTCTTCAAATCATCGTTAATAAGTACATCTTTTGACAACCATAAGTATTATTTTGCTGGTTCACTTTTGCGGGGATGTTCAGAACAGCTTGGCTACCAGATTAGGCGGGTCGGGGCCAAAGCTTGAATCCGGCAGGCTAGGTGGTCACACAGCAACAATGGTCAACGTTTCTAGTTGAGGCCGATGGAAAGGGGATTCAAACTCATTCAAGGAGCCTAACTAAGTGGTTTCTTAGACCTACCCTACTCTAACGCAGTGATAACAGCTCACCTAGAGGGATTGTGCGAATCAGCAGGTGCATTAAGAGCAGGATGTACACGAAAAGGAGACCATTCCAGGAGACGAATTAGTACCATGGAGTTCATGGTCTCCGTAAAGGAGCAGCTTAAGAGAGCAACATCTCTAAGAAGTGGGTATATTGCACCTGAGAAGTGGCCGTCCTATTATAGTTTACGAGTTTATATTACATACTTTCTGACCATAAATTCTGGCATATATGTTAAGAATGCTGGACAAGGCTCACCGTGTTACAAGGGCTGACAAAAAAGACTCGATCTCCAAACAGATTACCAACATACAATCTAAGAGCAGAAAGGCTCCCTAGAAGGAAGGGGTCACACCAAACAGTACACATTGGTGTCATATTAAATTACGAGATGACAGTAGGCCCTTCCAGGGAAGCTTAGTTAGTTGGATTCTAAGCAACCCTGGGAATCTATATCTATCCATGTTTCAATAGAAAATAAAGACCTAACAGTAGTATGCTCACTCAGATCATTTTTCGACTGAATTATAGCGGTCGAGAAGATAGACTGAATTAGAATCTGCATCAGGTTTCAAAGTGTTTCAAAATACTAGAACTGATCACTAGAAAGTTATAAGGTTTATATAAGCCTGTCAGATGGATATTGGATATAGGATAACGAAAGAGTTAAACAATCTCAGCAACTCAAGACATGGGTTATGATCAAATTGTCATAGCTGGTGACTTCAATGCCCCATCTCTTAACTTGGTGTCGGGAAAAGCCCATGATAGATTTGATCGAAATCTGCTGCATACCATCAGGAAGGCTGGATTCACTGAAAATGTCAAGATGGATACTAGATGGGGCCCTGATGGGAAGTCTTCTAGACTGGATTACGTGCTCACTAGTGACCAGCTACTAGTGGAAAACGTTCAGATCACGACTCCCATAGGTAGTAGTGACCACGCGGTCATAGTATTCGACATAGTCCTCCGCGAGCGCTTACAGTGGGACAATACACAGCCCTATCTGTGTTATAACAAAGCCAACTACACCAAAATGCGAAGACTTCTGTCTGAAGCAAATTGGCCTAAAAAATGGACAGAGCTAACAGTAGAAGAACACTGGAGAGTGGTAAAGGAAATCATTCACCAGGCGGTCTCAGACACTGTTCCTTTAGTCACACCAAAAGCTAGGAAGCAACGATCATGGCTAAAAAGGGGGACACAACGCCTTCTGCAGGCGAAGCGAAAAGCCTGGTTCGCGTGGCGACGATCGAAGAGTCAACCCGAATATGAAGTGTACCTTGAACTCAGGAATCGATGTAACATACGAGTCCGGAGCGATAGAAGGACATTTCAGGGAGACCTCGCCAATAAGCTTCTCGTGAACCCCAAAAGCCTATACAGGTTTATGGCCGAAAGAAAACCGACCAACCAGGGAGCATGCAATCTAGTGGGTTCTGATGGGAAATCTCTTACTAGTCTTGAAATGGCAGAGACATTCAGCCTAGCCTTTCACAGGCAACTAAACAGTAACGAGGATATTACCCCACAGAACATCCAGATTACATCGCAAAACCAACACGCGAAAACCTGCTGGGTACATTTCAAATTACCCCGGCTATGGTACTTGCAAAATTGGGAAGGTTGGCTTCGGGAAAGTCTTCAGGTTGTGATGACATCAGACCATCTGTCCTGAAGCAGTGTTCAGAAAGTCTCTGCCAACCCCTAAGTGATCTGTTCCAACACTCCCTTGATGTAGGGAAACTTCCATGTGAATGGAAACGTGCAATCCTATCCCCTATCTTCAAGGGTGGTGACCGGCAGAATGTGACCAGTTACAGACCAGTTGCTCTACTTCCAGTGGTATCGAAGATATTGGAAAGTCTCATTGACGACCACATGAGAAAATACTTCGATGGGACTAACCTTCTTCACGAAGCACAGCACGGTTTCAGGAGGGGAAGATCCTGCGTGACGAATCTTCTACTAGCCTGGAACGATTGGACACTATCCTGGGACAAAAAGGTACCAGCCCACGTGATCTTTCTCGACTTTGCGAAAGCATTCGACACAGTTCACCATGGTCTGCTCCTTCACAAAATAGGCAAGGCGGGAGTTTCTGGAGCACTTCTCGCATGGCTGAAAGATTACTTAGGCGAGAGAGAATTCTGCACCAAAGTCAACCGCATCCGATCATCCTGGCACACCTCGGCATCAGGGGTTCCTCAGGGTTCTATCCTAGGGCCGTTGATGTTTTTGATTTTTATCAATGACCTGCCCCCCCAACTAAACTGCTCTGCGCTTCTTTACGCTGACGACGTAAAGATTTGGAGAGCAATAAACTCATCGGAAGACTCAGATAGATTGCAGGCTGACCTGCAAACTCTGGGAAATTGGGCTTTGGCTAACGGAATGCCTTTCAATCTAAAGAAGTGCAAAGTAGTGCAACTTCATTCCGGCAGGTCACAGAGTGTAAATTACACCCTTGGTGGCCAGAACTTGAGTTGTGTTCCATCAGAGCGTGATCTAGGTCTTATTCTAACAGAAAAGCTAGACACCAGTGGAAATTACTCGAGGGACGTCGCCAAAGCCTACGCAACATTACACTTTATGCATAGGCAGCTGGGAGCTCTCACTCCCGAACTGTTCTTAAGGTTATATAAGGCATATGTGAGGCCACACCTTGAGGTGCATAATATCATTGCACCTCCGCTACTCAAAAGGGATGCTAACATTCTAGAAAGTGTCCAGAGACGAGCGACAAAATGGGTGATCGGCCTCCGCAACAAATCATATGAGGAAAGACTAAAGAAATTAGGTCTTTTCACACTTAGTTACCGTAGGCACAGGGGAGACCTCATCACCGTCTACAAGATCCTAAATGACCAGGCCCACCCAAATAAAAGCATCCTGCCATTAAGCGATTATAGGCTTCCACGAGGTAACCCGCTAAGGATAGCACACCAGAGACCAAAGACTCGAGTGCGATCACATTTCTTTTCGCTTCGTGTTTGCCGTCTCTGGAACGCTTTACCGGCGGCCGTGACTACAGCGCCATCTCTGGAGATTTTTAAGCGGAAGCTAGACAATCATGCAGAAATGCAAGGTTTGTGTCTCAATGGCTTATCCTCATAAAATTTGAAACCACACTGTCAATGGATAAGCGTACAAACTAAATCCCCACGACCTATTCTGCCTTCTCTCACTCTATCTTTTCCTTAGGTCACCTTTATTATTCCACTTATCTCAACCTATATTATCTACACTACAACCTATTATTATTATTATTACTATTCTGCTTTTATGACTACACCGAATGACCAACGGGAGTTAGGTCAAACTCCATTCACGGCAGCAATACAGTCCTAACATACTGCATACTACAAACCACATCTCGACCAATCCCCGCACCACTCCTCCTGGAGTCTACCAGAGCTAAAGCAGTCGAGTGGCGGGACTTACTACGCAGAAGCTCACCGAAGATCTGGAACCTCTACCTCACAATCAAGAAGCGAGCTCAAAGAAATCACTGGTTTATACTAGCTCGTAATCAGGATATTGGATTGATTGAGAGCGCGTCATTCATTGTCCGCGCTAACACTGGGGTAAGTTATGAGTTGGCGTTTTTACTGAAATATGACGTGAAGCCCATAGCTTATAGGTTAAAGCATTATTAGTATTACATTTAAGAAGTTCAAGTCACGACAACGACTGGACAACACTTGGTGGGAATCTAAATTTCACAATTTGTACATCCACTTCCTGATCATGATCAAGATGGTGCACCTTTCTGTGATGGTCATCAGGAACAGAAAGGCTTGGGGATGTCGACACACAAGCCACCCTTTAATATATGACACGCTAAGATTAAGTCACCTATTCCCTGGAATGGTAATATGGAGAATTGTGAATGTTCTATCGTCTTCTTTTGAGAAAGTTGATATGATTATGAGCAATAGTTTGTGCTTGAAACGTCATCAGTTAATATTACTGTACAACACTGTGTTTTTTATCAAAATAAAATCTTATCCATGAAGGGATATTCCTTACCCTTCCTATTTTCTGATATCATAAGAAGGGACATTGGCTATGAATTCAGTTTTATCATTAACAATGAACAAGGTTTTTGTTTTATTAGCGCATTTGTCCTTTACAACCGCACCTGATTCTTTGTCATGTTTCAGGGTATTTATATTGGGTCTGCTACATAATTCCTTTAAGGCTTTGAAATGGGTCAAGGTCAAATGCCTTTTGGCATGGAGGATTTCATCATGAACTGACATTAGTTGGAGAACCACTGGAAAACCTGGGAGTACTGGACAGCTGTTTCATCCTAGTTTGGGACTCCTCATCAGTACGCATCCACCGTATGTTTTTGAACATAGGACCTTCTAGTTACAAGGCGAGCTCGTAGGCCATTGAGCCGCTGGGACCCGATCCAATAGCCGACCCATGAATTCTAGCTTCTGCCAATTCAATTAACGCACTGTTTGTGGAGCTGATTTTGCCTTGTTTTTTAACTCTCTGTAACCCTTTCATTTTTGACGTAATTTTACATTTTCCTTCGTCCCTATGTGCACATCCAGGTTAGAACTTATTTTAATACGTAACTAATATTATTACTCATCTTCACTTATGTACCGATTATTACTGACAACTATGATTATGAAAACTCGTCACTTATCTTATAATCCTCTTATGGGAGAAGGTTGTTTATATATGCGATTTTACAGCAAAGAAAATGAAGTCTCTGAGCTACTCGTGCTTAATTGTGTGCATAGCTGCTTGAATGGAGACTACTCATGAATCAGTGATAATGTTAACAAATTCCTGATGAAGAATTTAGTGGGTCTCAGGCAATCGAGAACTTGTTACTGAACATATCTCCCGAAGAAAATGGAGATTGTTAGGATATACACTGAGTAGACATTGGAGTGTCATCGGACTCGAGACCATCGAGTGGAACCGGATTTTGAAACGTGTTTTGCGCGTTCGAGAGTGACATGATGATGATCGTGTCAGGAGAAGATCAAACCCTATGTTAAAGCCAAGTACAGAGGACCGCAGAGAATACCACAGAGTGGGAATGTACTTTTGAAGCTGTGTGTTCCATTCACAATCCAAGGGAATACTGATAATAATTTAGGTAAATATCTTGACCACTAAAGAATGCTTAATATTTGACGAGTTGCTAATAACAGACTGTGTTGTCTCTCATATATATATATATATATAGTGTGACGTATCTAGTCCTTTTTTGCTGCAGATTGAGTTCTACCAGTCAGGTTTGCAATGTGGCCACCATTCTAGGTAGCTCTCCATCACAGTGCACATCGATTTGATGATATTAGACAGTTGGAGGCAATCGGCCAAACGAAGCCTTGAACCTAGGTTTCGTGCTATTTGGCACTGATAGAATTCAGTCTACAGCAAGGAAAGAACTAGACACGTCGCACTAGTTACTAGTGTCCAATCAAAATACCCACTATGGTCCTACAGGAGGTCAATCGCGAGCCCGAATAGCTCAGTGCTAACGTCTCTGACTGCAGCACTGGGTGACGCGGGTTCGAATCTCAGAAGGGACATGGATTCCTCAAGGTTTCAAATACGTCTTGCTGACTGGTAAATGCCAACTAGCACGAAACCTAGGTTCAAGGCTTCCTGTGGCCGATTGCTTCCAACTATCTAATATCATCAAGTTAACCCATCTCGTTTATGTTGCTGATTCTTCTTATCTCAGGTATTGTTTTTCAAATTCCTTGCAAGAGACTGTTCCCATAACTTTTTTCCTAATGATCACAAATGTGAGCGAAAATACCACTTATGCAGATTTTTATCTCAAGTATGTTCATTTAGCTATTTTTAAACAAATGTTTTATCTAGCCATCTTCTAAATAATCAGTTATGCACATTTGATTCTTGGCTTACTAAAGACTGGTTAGCATGTTCTTCATGGCGTAACTGTGATCATGATGAGGATGACGGACGCATTGATTTAGATAACTTATTTAAATATATTTCAGGTAGATCATATTCAGTGTGATATTCCTTTTTTTTACAGATAAAAAGTTATGTGTAGCAGATTGTTCTCTGATTGAATTTGATACACATCCTACACAGGAAATCAGTGTTAATGATTTCTGTGTATATTGGAGAAATAAAATTCAAGGCAAAGATGATCGTATTCTTTATTTAAAAGATTGGCATTACTTTAAGTGTAATTCAGAAAGTAATTATTGGTTCACCCTGCCTAAATATTTTTCATCGGATTGGTTAAATGAATTTTGGGAATTTCGAAATGATGTTACAGATGACTTCAAATTTGTATATTTAGGCAGCAAGGGGACATGGACACCATTACATGCTGATGTATATCGTTCTTACAGTTGGTCTGCAAATGTAGTCGGTCACAAACGTTGGTGGTTCTTTCCTCCTGGTTAGTGTTTTTAGAATTCATAGTATTTGAGCATGTTTGTGCTATTTAGAATTTGATTTACTTCCTTAAATCAATAATTATCCCTATTTATAAAATCAAATTTATAACAAGATATAAACAAACTATCGTTTTCAATTAGATCTTCAAGCTTCACTTTAGTAAAAAACGTTTAGCCAATAAAGTGTTAAGTTTTTGGATCAGAGGAAGAGAGGATCAAGTTTCTTTAAAAGGCTGACTCAAGACTTTGTTCTGTTAATTGCATGATTAGTCGCCCTTAAGTTCATGTCTTGTCAATGACACTGACAAAATTCAGAGTTTTCTGAACACCTTAAGCAGCAATCTTCGAATGTCAAATGTAAGATGATGCTACAGAACTGGACTGGACTACAGTGACTTCTGGCTTAGAGATAGGGAATGAAATGGTAGATTGTGTTGACCACTTCACTTATTTGGACAGTCGCATCAGCCAACGCCAGGGGGTTGGTCGCTGACGAAATCTCAGCAGGGATACAGAAGGCTGGTTTGGTACATGCCAATTTACACCATCTCTTGTGTAGACGTGATTTTCGGTTGAGATAAGGCATCGGTCGTGTGCTAATTGAAGTGTGGCAACTTGGACTGCTGCGCTTCGGTGGAAAGTTCTCAGTTGAAACCAGTCAGTCAATGGGTAGATTTCATCAACTGTTTTCAGGATATCTATTAGCCTGCGAAATTGAATGTTGTGTGCACACCAGTTCATTAATTAGTCTATCGTTCGTATAAATTTTACGTGCTCTGAAAAAACAATATTTCACTAAGGGAAGTGTTCGTCTTATTTGTTTGAGATGTGTTCGTTGTTTGATTGTTCTGTCATCAGGCCTCATCACAGAAATATCAATGAAACCAAATCTGTTGTATAATTCGAAATTTGATGCTAGTCTGATATTTGGGGGGGGGGGTTAAGTTTAATAATGGTATGCATTTTGTATTATATGTACAGAAAACAATATTTTTCATCCTCTACCAGTTCGTCCAAGCAGCTATCCAGAATTCTGGTGGTTTGAGGTGACTCTGCTCTCTGAGGGGAGTTAAACCGAATACGCCGCTATTGAGCTTGGTCCTGAAAGAGTGAAACGGTTGTCCGGTGTTTAGCTCACTTTTATCTGGCTAGTATTTACTACTGGTTGATTTGACTGGTATCCAGCTGCTTATACCAGTCAATAAGTAGTATCTCGCATCATGCATTTATGCTTGATTTCTTGATTATCATTTATCGTATCACGGAGATTACATATTGTGTTCCTTTTATCCTGTATAATTAATTGATTATCAAAAGTTCTTTTGTTATCATTCATGTAAGGCACTTGTAATGGAAATGCTTCATTATTTGTGTTTCAGGAGAAGAAAAGAAACTTCTATTACCAAATGGAAAGTTACCTCCTGATATACGTTCCATTACAATAAATAAAGATGTGAAATATTACGTTATTGATCAGTATTCTGGGCAAGTAGTTTTTGTCCCATCTGGATGGTATCATCAAGTTGTAAATATGGTAAGTGTGTCGACGACACCTCTCTGAAAGTACTCATATTTTCATTCAAGATAAAAGTTTACTACTGATTTAAAGAAAAAAAATAAAATACAAAGCATGGACAGAAGATTGTTTAATTCATATTTCCTAGTTGTAGTGGGTTGGAATCGTGCTACGAACTGTGGGGTGTGAGACAAACATAAGTTAGATTGACGAAAAGACGTTAATATATGTGTAGAAATTCCATATTAGTTTGTTTATTAGATGTATCACACAGTGAGTGAAACAGTATTATTCACTGGATGACAAGGTTTCGAATACAATTTATTGTTCATAATCATTTCATCAATTATAATCACACGACTTTGAAACTTGAGTTTTATAGTTTTCTTTGTTGTCTCCTATTTGTCGTCGCTGGGGGAGTAGAATTTTCCAGATATCTGGCTGGACAGGTGTTGAATCATTCCTGTTACACGTATTCTCTCCAGTTGATTCGATAAACAAAGCTACTGTTATCAATCTCTCCCTACACCCTGTGACATTAGATTTTGAAACTGTCATCTTATCTCATCCATCCTACTGCATGGTTGTATGTAATTGCATGTGGTGAGTGGTATAGCTAAACTATTCTCTAGATTTCTTATCTTATTTGGGTCAACCAATCTAGGTTTTGTTAGGTTGTTATATTCGGCGGGTCTCACTGCCCCTGTTCGACTAGTTTGACCTATGTATTTGACCTAACAATAATTCCAACAGGGTATTAGATTGTTTTGTTCTATTTGGCTCCACTGGCGGGATCCTTTAACCGACAAAGCTTGTTTCTAATTGAGTTTGTGGTTGGTTTCAATGTGAACCACTTTTATTCCTGCCATGTTAAGAATCCTGCGTAAGGTTTCCGAGGTTCCTTCCTTGTATGGCAGGAATTACTACTGATGATTTAGATTCCTTATTGTTGGTGTCTTCATTAATATTGTTATTATCACTATCGCTACTATCATTATTTATTTCATCTTTACATTTCCTTACAT
Source organism: Trichobilharzia regenti (assembly GCA_944472135.2). Lineage (NCBI taxonomy): Eukaryota > Metazoa > Platyhelminthes > Trematoda > Strigeidida > Schistosomatidae > Trichobilharzia > Trichobilharzia regenti. Next base: position 72,142,078 of record OX235262.1, read on the forward strand.
ATTTCCTCGCTAATTTATCCGGGTTATTAAGATAAGAAGTCTAGAGAATAGTTCAGCCATAACATTACATGCAATTACATGCAACCATACAGTAGGATGGATGGGATAAGATGACAGTTTCAAAATCTAATGTCACAGGGTGTAGGGAGAGATTGATAACAGTAGCTTTGTTTATCGAATCAACTGGAGAGAATACGTGTAACAGGAATGATTCAACATCTGTCCCAGATATCTGGAAAATTCTACTCCCCCAGCGACGACAAATAGGAGACAACAAAGAAAACTATAAAACTCAAGTTTCAAAGTCGTGTGATTATAATTGATGAAATGATTATGAACAATAAATTGTATTCGAAACCTTGTCATCCAGTGAATAATACTGTTTCACTCACTGTGTGATACATCTAATAAACAAACTAATATGGAATTACTTACTACCACAGTGCCCAAGTTTTACACATATATTAATATGTGTAGAATGTATAATGTAATAATAATGTGGTATAATGTAATTCCATATTAGATAAGTTTATTTTAAATATCACAGAGTAATGCAGCATTGGTAACTGGATGACGTTTCGGGCATACATTATTGCTGCTCATAATGATATCAATTTAGTCACATAGTTTCACAAATTGTCTTATATATTCTCTTTCTGTTTCTCTAAATCCCCTTTGTTGTTTGTTGCCACTTTCTATATCTCCGGTATAGGCGTTGCGTCATTGCAATTGCATGTGCGCATGTGTTGAACCGATCAGTAAAGTTTCATTGATTAAACTCTCTCTTCACCTAACTATATTACCGAAAATACTCATTGAGTCATGAAGAAGATAAAAGACAATTCAGCGATGAAAATGTTCTTGATTGGTGAAATCATTTTCAGAGGCTGTACATTCGTATTTATATTTACTAAAAGTGTATATTAGTCCATTATTGAGTAATAGGGGGGTTGTGTGCGTGATATAATTAGTATAATTACTCAGAAGTGGCTTCAAAAGTAAAATTAAAAATTACGTAATGCTCAACGCACAAAAGAAGAAAGGGTTAGAAATCTGATCAGGTTAAGATTGTTATTGAGTGACAAGAAAAGTAGTTGAGTATCCACTTAAAATGGGTGAAGAGGGTAAGCAAATATACAAAAGAAACACGTGAGAGTGATAATAATGAATTAATTATTAAAGTAAAAGTAATCATTAAAAATTAAAAAAACTAGACATTTACAGTTAACTACTAATGGAGAATTTAAGATCATGGTAGAATAAGAGACTGGACAAACTTTTTCTGTATACAGAGTTCGGGGTTGTATTGACGAATTGTCAGCGCCTTCGCCATACACAAATACCGAAACCTGACATCCTTTCTACCATTCGGCTTTAACTTGTAGATAGTCTTGAAGGACTATTCTAGTAGAGATCCGCGGCTTGAGTTCACCGAGTGTTCGAGAATTTCGTTAGTAACTATATTGTGTTATTCTTTTACTAACCATGCTGGATAATGTTCAGATATGCGTTTGGAAAGTGTGCGCTTTTTGCGGCCAATATAACTAGATAACTTTAACTGTATTACTTTTTAATCCTCTCACCCTGCCCCATCGACCCTATTTTGTGATATAGAAAGTAGCAACAAACAAAAATCGAGGGATGGGGTAGAGAGAAAGGAGGAAAATATATATGTGGTGTTTCGCTATGGCTCGCACAAAGCAGACTGCTCGCAAATCAACTGGAGGAAAGGCCCCAAGAAAGCAGCTGGCCACCAAGGCTGCCCGTAAGAGTGCACCAGCTACGGGTGGTGTTAAGAAACCACACTACTCAGACAGAGAGATCGACTAAGAGTGAATGCCTACGGGACTCTGACCTGGCGAGAGAACGACGGAAGCTGGCTGGCTGTCATACCTCAATCGTCGCGCCACGACATGATAGAAGAATGTCACCAGCTAGCACATACAGGCGTGGCCAGAACAACCGACCTCCTAAGACAAAGCATGTACTGGCCAGGTATGAGAGAAGACGTAGCAAGATACGTACTTGGATGTCCACGGTGCCAGCTAATGAAAGGCGACCGGTGCATACGACCACCGCTTCAGTCGATTCCAGTTACGGCGATAGGTGACTTGTGGTCCGTAGATGTCATGGGTCCATTTCCTCAGACATCCAATGGTAATCAGTACCTCTTGGTGGTGACGGAACACGCGACGCGATGGGTAGACGCCGTAGCGATCCCAGACCAACGTGCAAAGACCGTGACAGACGCAGTCGTTAGACACATCGTTGCAGACCACGGCGTACCAAAGACAATACTGACAGACCAAGGTCCCTGTTTCGAGAGTGAAGAATTTACTTCCCGTTTGCAACAGCTGGGCATCAAGAGGATCAGAGCGACCCCATATCATCCACAAACGAATGGCCTAACGGAGAGAAACAACCGTACACTGAAGGAGTGGCTGGCCTCAAAGGGCGGGAACTGGGAAACGGAGCTTCTACTGATTTTACTAACACATCGGGCTACCACTCAGAAAACAACGAAGAAGTCAGCCTTTCAACTGATGTATGGTAGAAAACCACGATTACCGATACATAATGAGACCTGGCCCCTGCACCAAAAGTGGAGTACGACGAAATTAAAAGCAGAGAGGAAAGAGGCAGTCAAGAATGTAATACGGAAGCAGCGCAGTGATGTCGCGAAGTCTCAGATGAAAGAAAGGACGCAGTGCATTACCTTTGCAGTCGGGGACCAAGTGAAGTGTAGAGACAGGAGATATACAGTTGGAGGCGGGCCAGGTTCACAGAAACTCCTTCCAAAGTGGGAAGGACCATACACAATCACAAAAAGACGGGGTCAAGTATATACCATCCGAAGAGGTGACAAACAGAAACGAGTTAATGCCAGTCAGCTCCAACGATGGGTACAGTGGGACAAGCCGATCAGTAACAATCCTCAACTAGAGGATGTAGCACCCAGAAGGTCGGAACGTCTGCGTACGAAGCTATTTGACGGGGGGATGAGTGTGGTGAGAGCAGGCTGCTAGCCAATTGGTAGACATTAATCTGGGCTGATTCAACAACCAATCACAGCAGACTTAAACGTGGGCATATATGATTCGCAGATAAATGGCTCTACTTTCCGAGAAATATCGAAAACAACCAATCAGAAGACTGTGTTTGTCTGCTTAACTTCCGAGAAACAACCAATTAGAAGACTGCCTTTTTCTGCGTGCATAAGCCTTATTAATGTACATAAAATATATATAAATACGCGTTGATTTTCGTAATAAAACAATGTGTTACCTGGCCCTTGTCTTCTGTCGTTACATATATAAGACAAATCGTGAAACCGTGTGACTAAATTGATGTGATTATGAGCAGCAATAACGTATGCTCAAAACATCATCCAGTTACCAGTGGTGCATCACTCTGTGATGTTTAAAATAAACTCATCTAATATGTAATGACGAAAAGACAGTGTAAAGTCTTCACTTCACTAACGACTTATGTATCATGTCACAACAGACTCGAAGATCTACACTCAAAAACCAACAAGTCGACAGACGAAGAGGTGAAGACAGGACTTCAAGTGAACATAGCGAATATAGTAGAGATGAAGATACTCGACTAGACTATCAGCTACAGGCAAAAATCACCATCGACACGGGAAGTCATATCTTTCATTTAATTACCTGGGTCGTATTGTTTCAACTACAGGTGGTGGCATGGAAAAGGATATCTAAGACAGGGTAGGAAAGGCCAAACATACTTTCGTTACTCTAAAATCACTGTGGAAATCTTCTCCCCTCAGCGTAAGGCACAAGGTTCAAATTTTCAACACTAATGTCAAATCAGTGCTTCTATGTGGCTTAGAGACTTGGTTTACGTATGTCATGGAATGCAGATAGCTGGGACTTTCATCAACAACTACATTCTCTGGCTCAGTACTGAAGATCAAATGGCCTGATAGAAAAAATAAGCAACAAGGAATTCTGGCAGTGAATCAAACAAGACAACCTGTCACCTAACAAATATGTAGAAAGAAATGAAGATGGATTGGATATACTTTGGGAGACCGCTGAGGGACATCACGCTCTAGGCAAGCCGTCGATTGGAACTCAAATGGGGAATAACCAGTTGGGTGTGAGTTTGAGGGTGATGTGGATGACATCTTGTTAGTAGGAAATGAAAGCTCGTAGGCAATTGGGAAGCCAGCTAATAGTACATCTGCAAGTGCAACTTGTCAATGAACAATGATAAGATCAAAATATGTTTTCAGACGATTGTGCTAACTGTTCTCCAATATCCTTACGCACCATTTAAGTCTTAATCAATTCCATGTTAAATAAAATTTCAGTTTTGTGCTCTATTTTCAAATATTTTAATGCTTATAACGATTTAGTAATTATTAGTTAGTTGCTTATCTTCGTTGAATTTTTCAACAGCATTAAGTCTTTTATTAATATTTACATCTAGACAGATTGTATTTCAATCAATCATAATTGGTTCAATGCCACAAATATAAACTATGTTTGGGATCATTTAAAAGATCAATTAGAAGCTGTTGAAGAATCAACTAAAGATGTTTGCTCAATTCCTGGATGGCATGAAGAATGTCAGGTAATTGATCTTTATTATGATTTCAAAAAATTTTACGATTGTTACTGAACAGTGCATATAACTTTGTACACATGTCATCATCTTATCCAAGTGAAAGTGATTTTCAAACGTTGAATTTACTGAAGAGGGTTGTAACAAAATGAAGCTCCTTTTTCATGAAAATTTGGAATCATAAATGATTGAAACGCACCAGATACTGTTGTGCTGGATTATTAGATTCTAGTCTAAGTGTCTGATGATTTTAAACCTCTGTCTTTAAATGAAAAGGAATATCTTGAAGGTTTCACTACCAGTTGCGTAATTATCTTTCATTCCGGGTGAAAAGCAGGGGTTCTAGCTTAGGTCTTGAAATTTCAGTAACGTTGGTATTTTCTTACGAGATGGGGCTGACAGCCTCACACCCAAACTTCTTCTTTCTTTACTGAGCTTACTGCCGACTGAGCACGGTTTAGGACCCGGCCGACAACTGCCACCTTGCCGAGGTGGTCGGGATTGAATACCGCAGTGACCCAACAAACTAAACTGGCTGGGACTTATGTCCCTGCAGGTCCTACCATGTCAGGAAGGTTGTTTGGATAGCGGTTAGACTATAAGCAGTTACCACGGGGTACATGGGCCTCAGAATCCAATCGGATCAAATGGCGTATGAACCCATATGGGTTACCGACAACTATGGGAATACAGCTTCTGACGCGAGGATTCTACCATTGGACCACCCATACATGCATCCAATGATGTAATATTGGCTGCTACATTATGGCAGAAACATTATCTAACACATCCAGTAAGACACTCATTATTACCCAATAAGTTACAATCTTTTTACTGTTGTGTCTTAATTTCGTCACCTTGAAGTCTCCATTTTTATATTCCTAGCTATCACATTGTGATAATTAGATGTAATTAGCACTTTTCTTGCTTCGCTGCCTATCTTTATTGACCTGACATTATTGACGACCAATGACTTCATCGTATACAACTGACTTCTCTTAATCGACAGTGGTAGTAGAATACATCGAAAAGTTGCATAATCTGCAGTTCCACATCGTATTTTTCACTAGTACGCTTTTAAACGTGATGCATTACTGCACAATGCTCTGTAATAGCTAGCTAGACAATTTGCGTATACAATAAGAAGACGTAATTGATCTGAAACGTGTAATGTATTGGCGCAACACATTTCCGACATTCTAATCACACACGTACTTGTCATACACAGTTTTTATGGAAAGCAAGAAGGCATGAATAATTACAATACAGGTCAGATTGTGTACAGGTCAAGGTCACAAATAATGGCTAGGGAGACGCAAAAGGCGTGGGTATGACAAATCGCATATTGAAAAAGCAGGAGAAAAGCTGCAAAAATTAGTGCTGATTCATACATCTGCTTCATCTGTTTCGTCGGAATTATCTTTAATATGTCACATGAAATTCATTGCCTTCTGTGCATCCCTCGCTGGTAAAACAACAGCAAACATGCGTAAGAAGCTAGACAAATCACTTAATGACAATAAACTTGTAACTCCTTTCCCTGTCAATCCAGAGAAATACGTTGTCAACCTATCTTCTATAACACTTTCATCACTACAGGAACAAGCCTTATCACTTGCATTTAAGTTTTGCGTTCCTCAAAAGTATTTCTCAGAACTCGAAGTACACACACAATTTGAAAATCTATATGATCAGTTGAAGCCTCTTACTCCCGTTTCTGAAAATCATCACAGTTGGTTCAAAGCAAAGTTAGTGGACATTGCTCACCAATTTTGCAATAGTCGTACATTTCAGAAAAGTATCCTAACACCTGAGCACTTTAAAGCGCTAAAAAACTCAAACATAATACTGACATCGTAATCCTCAGACCAGATAAAGGGTCAGGTGTAGTTATAATGGACAAAATTGAATATAAAAGTAAAATGTTATGCATTCTTGGAAACAACGATAAATTTATGAGAGACTCCGGTCCTGAGGATGTTAAGAATTTACAAAATATGGTGACAAATAATCTAGTAAAACTTTTAAACATGAATGCAATTAACAGAGAGAAATTCAATTCATTAAAGCCCACACAGTCTCAATTACCACACATGTATGGTCTACCCAAAACACATAAACCTAACATTCCTCTACGTCCCATAATGTCAATGTGCAGATCTTTAACCCACAAACTTGCACAATGGCTAGTGGAAATACTACAGCCTGTTAGAAGAAGTTTCCGTAAGTTCTCTTTGAAAGACACTTTTGAGTTAATTGATTGTCTTGATAACGTTAATATAAAGGACAAAACCATGTTTTCCCTAGATGTTGAATCTTTATTTACAAATGTACTTCTTTTACAGACGGTTGGCATTTTATGTGACTTCATTTTTGACAACGATTTCCTATTACCAGTATCTACATCTTACTTAAAAGAGTTACTGCTTCTTTGTACTAACAATGTCAAGTTTACATTCGAGGGCGAGCATTATCGCCAGATCGATGGTGTTGCTATGGGAAGCCCCCTAGGTCCATTGTTAGCTGATATATATATGTCGCATGTTGAGAACCTAGTGGAGAAAGAAATTGGAAAAGTTTATTTCTATAAAAGATATGTAGATGACATAATTGTCATTTGTGATCAACCGATGGACGCCATAGAAATCCTAAACCAGATCAACAGAGCACAAAATAGTATATCGCTAACTTATGTTAAAGAGAATAATGGATGCCTGCCATTTTTAGATGTACTCATAACCCGCCGAGAAGATGGGTCAATAAAACGATCTGTCTACAGAAAGTCTGGACAATATCTAAATTACTATAGTTTCTGTCCACTACAGTATAAAAAGGCGTTGGTTAAATGTTTGTTCAAGCGCGTTCACCGTATATGTACCGCCGATACAATTGAAGAAGAAAGACAACATCTCACTGAAATATTGTTAGATAACAATTACCCACTGAGATTTATTAGACGTTACGGAAGTGTTAACCATACAGCTTTACCAATCCAATCAGTTCCCAAAAAGGATGTTTACATATCCTTGCCGTTCAGAGGTGATCAACAAAGTCTAGTCACTAGACAAAGACTAAAGGCCGCAATTAATAGAACCTATTATGCAGCTAAACTTATCTTCATAGAGAAAACGAGAACTATGCTGTCCTGTAAACCCTCACATTATCCGAACGATAGTGTCACATCCCACTGTGTTTATCAATTTACATGTATGTGTGGAGACACGTACATAGGGAGGACCCATCGGTCTCTGCATGTTAGGGCTACAGAACACATTCCAAAGTGGCTGCAACAACAAATGAAATCGCCAGATACAATTGACCCCGGAAATAGATGTCCAACATCATCTATAGCGAAGCACATTATAGAGACTATAGATTCAAAACTGTATTTGATAAGAAAGCAAAGCGTTAAACGGTTTGTGTAGCTCATTGGAGAATAGTTTTTATATTCTTTTGTATTCATTTTACACCAATTCTTTCATGATTTATAAATTCACTCACTTGGCTGTACAATCGCAATTATATATATATATATATATATATATATATTTGTATATATGTGTGTACATTAGGTTTGTCCGATAATAATAAAAATAAATTAGGGTTATTATAATCAAGACATTTCAAAAATGTGATGAGTAATCAATTATCCCGTCCAAAAGGGTTCAAGAACACTATCCCTCATGGCTACAAAAAGGTAATAGTGACTGTATAAGGGATGCCATAATCGAACATCTCGTCACCACTGGTCGTTCCGTCTCAATAAACGCCTCCTTCAAAGTGATCTACAAAGTGAAGATCAATTTGTCAGAGCCAATACTCTTTCGTCTCCTTTGTATTGCTGAAGCCTTAGCCATTAAGTTGGAGAAACCAGAGTTATGCTTACAAAAGAAAATCATCCAACCACTTCTACTCTCATGGTAACAACCGTGTTGACTTCTACTGACTTGATGTTTGTATGCTTGTGTTTTCTAACTCATTATAACACTTATACTTTTTTAGCACTCTTATATAATGCCATATTTTCCTTTGTTTCTATGTGCATCCTAATCACAACTCACTGATTAAACTACTCATCTTATTAAGTAACTGTAATACGCTTATTCAACTTCTTTTATGTGATGATTAACATGAGTAACTGTTTCTTTGACAACACATCACAACTACTGTCTTACCAATATTCACTCCCACCTTAGTTACAATTTGATTACTCATCACATTTGTAAAATGTCTTGATAATAATAATCTGTTATGTACTCGTCGCTAAGTTATTGTTATGGACTGGTCGAGAAACTAATTGTCCTGACGCGAGAAGGCGGAAATCAGAAGACCACTAGGTTTGCGATGATACTTCTATTGTCCAAACACAAGGAGACGAAAATAAATGGTCTCACACCAAAGTGATAAGTAAGTAAAGTAGTTGTGAAGTAAAGTAGTTCACACAAATTGTGAATGCGAATATATATAAATAATTCAGACAAGCGTGGGAAAAATCATTAGACAGTCTTAACATGAATGGCTAATTATAATGGAGTGTCGATCCAATTATACATAGCGAATATAGCAGACATGCCAACAAACATATATGGATATATGTCACCAAGCAACGGACTGTCAACAAACACTCATATTATATATAATATAATATAAGGAGAATACACATTATTAAAGGAGACAAGTCCATACAAGTGAAGTGGTCACAGACTAACCGAGCAAACAGAAAGAGAGACCAACATGCACACACACACATAAATATATATATGTGGATACATATCATAATCCTAACCTATGTATATGGTCTTAATGGTCTACGAGCTCGCCTTGTAACCGGAAGGTCCTAGGTTCGAACCCACACCGGTAGGTTCGTACTGATGAAGAGTCCCGAACTAGGAAGAAACAGCTGTCCAGTACTCTCAGATTTTCTAGTGGTTCTCTAACTGATGTCGGCTCATGATGAAATCCTCCAACCAATCAAACAAAATCCCTACAAACTAATGCGTTAATATTCTTATTCTTTTTAAACAAACCTAATGTACACACATACAAAAATAAATTGATATGTAATTGGGATTGTACAACTAAGTGAATGAATTTGCCGCCGATAAGAGACTCTTCACTGAACTACTACGTGTTCTATTTTCACTTTACTATATCTGGATGAGGATTATTCATGAATTTTTAAAATAAACTAGCCAAATATTTTATTCATCTCTATTTTCTATTTCTTTTTTATCACTTTTAGAAGTGTTTACGTGCACTAGCTGGAATAAATTTCAAAGAATTTTTCGCCTTATTAAAGTATATTTTGATTACTCGTTGGCCGAGGATTCATCCTGATGATGTGAATAAATTTATAAAGAAATGTAAATCAATACAGTATACCTCCTTGGATGATAATGTACTTGACAGTGTTATGGATTGTGAATTGTCTGCTTTAATTGAAACAGATTCAGGCATATTTTATACTGCATTGAAAAATCCTGACTATTGGAGAGAATATTATGCTGCGCATAGTGTGTCTGAGACTGACGACGACACAGTAAAGTGGATACGTGTACATGACTTTTGTGTTGTCATACAAGTTATTAAACAATTTGTACAGCATCGTATTGTAAAAGCTCTTAAACTTTGTTATAGTGGTGTATTACAGTCGTTTTGGGATAATTTTTAAATGTATTACTGGGATTATTATTATTACTAATTATTTTTTAAAACTTTCAGTTATATATGCAATGTGTACTACAACTTTTCTCTTGACAACTGGCAAGGACAGACGAAGTAAAATGACATCATAAACATTTTGCTTTCTGTTTTCTCAGGTGTTGGTTTTGTAGAGATTTTGTTTGATTAGTTGGAGGATTTCATCATGAGCTGACATCAGTTAGAGAACCATTCGAAGACCTGGGAGTACTGGGCAACTGTTTCGTCTTAGTTTGAGACTCTTCATCAGTACGCACCCACACAGCGGGGTTCGAACCTAGGACCTTTTGGTTACAACGCTAGCGAGCTCGTAAACCATTAAGCCACTGGACCCAATTCAATGGCCAACTCATGAATTCTACCTTCTGCCAATTCATGACATAGCACGATCACTTCGCAATGTCTCCTTCTTGGATGAGTTACTGACTCACTGTCAACCTGTTGTATCCTGCTGGTCACAGCTTCCCAGTAGAACCCCAGGTTAACTATCTGAATAGTGCCAGTCGCTAGTGAGCATCAGATTTATTTGTTTGTTCTTGCATTGTTCATGTTTGTAAGGGGAGAAAAATAAATGAAGTGGTTTTTTGAGTTCTTCCTCCAGATTACCTAATATTACACTGGGGAATTTTTCGGTGTGGTTGTCTCAACGACTTAGAATATGCTGATGACATTGTCCTCCTATAGGAAGACACTGATAAAATTCAAAGTATTCTGAACATTTTGAACAGGGGTCTCCAAATATTTGGCAGTTGATTCTCAGGACTGAACTATACCGACTCCCAGTTTTAAGGGTAGGGAGTGAAGTGTTAGAGCGTGTTGACTATTTCATTTTATTTGTGAGGTTGCATCAACCCTAACGGGACTGATTGCCGATGAAATCTCAACATGGATACGAAATGCTCATGTGACATTTGACATTTGTTAACTTACATCATGTTTGAAATCGACGTCATATCCAAGTATCGGTGAAAAGACATGTGTACTGTTCAGCAGTTCGCTCTGTTCTCCTCTATGATTGGGGAGTGGAGGGTTTGAAAAGATTAGCTGTCTTTGACCAGAGACGTTTGTGTTCTCTTTCCCGTGTTAAGTGCCATAATGGGGTGAGTAATATTGAGGTTAGGTAAGGAGGGAAAGTCAATCGATGAGGTTATGCAGGTGAGTCGGTCGAGACGGCTAGGGCATATGTTACGCATACTCAGCCACCGTCTTCCTCGACGAGCAATGTTGGCTGACAGAGTTAGGTTGGAAAATAATTAGGTGTAGTCAAGACACTACATCAGTCCATGAAGTCGTTGATAGTTAGTCTGGGCCATGTAGGAGGGTGTAGACTGACTGGTTGGAGTCCTTCAGACGCAACGAATCGATGGTGTAGACTGTTGATGATATGGCTCAAAATCGTTACCAGTAATACAGGTGCATCCAATTTTAGTAATCTCCTAGGTTCATGAAATCCCCCTGTTTTCCTCATGTTACTATTCTTTCTTCTATACATTCCTGTTTATTATATTTCCTTGGAACTTCTGCATTTTGTTTTACATTTTGTGGTATAGAGAGTGTGGCAACTTGGACTTCTGTGCAAAGTCCTACGTTGAAACTCAGACAGTCTCTGAGATAGATGGTTTACTTGCTATGCTTTTATTGTCTTTTTAGACAAAGTCAGTGCAGACTTCTATATGAAATGAATTGATCGGCATTCTCTCTATGAATGATATTATCTGTCTCGACAACCTTTCTAGTGGTTGGCTGTTAGTTCGTGTTAAGATCCATCGTTTTATTGACTTGTAATTTGGTTTTTTTGTCATGTGACATATTCTTTAATAATTGGTAGATCTGATCTGTGTTAATATATCTTTTGGCAAGTGATCAATCCGTTTCTGATGTCTCCGCTGTTTAAAATTCTTACATTTTCCCAGATAAATTTGTATTCGTAGCTGTTAGCATGAAAGAACATATGTCGCATCTTTTGATAGCTAGTTAGTGATTTGGACTCGGAGTTGATGGGAACGCTCATTTGACGAGTATAATGTTTTCTACAATCTATGGATTTTATTTAGTAGATGGTATTGATCTTGTCTTTTTTTTTTACTGAGGTATAGGTCTACATAATGTTGAATGAAGTGATTGTGTTGGTTTGTGTACGGTATTCATTCCGAATGATTTTAGTGTTATAGCAGTCATTTTAGAAATATTATATGTATATATATATTATTTCCTTTAATTCCTAGAGGAACATAGGGCTTCAGCCGCGCGTCTCCATTGCCTTCCGTTCTCTGACAACGTTTTCACCTGGCTCCAGATCTGCCTACACGCTTTCATCTCCTCTTCACATGACCTCCTCCAAGTCACCCCTGTACTGACGACCAACTCGCCGCTTCCCTTTTGGGTTCCACTCGATCAATGGCTTGTCTAGTGATGTCACTTGATGGTTTCCTCAGCGTATGGCCAATCCATCTCCATTTCTTTCTGCCTATTTGTTTCACAATCGGTTCCTGATTGGTTCGCTCCCAGAGATCCCTCGCTATTGCTGATCTTTTCTGCCCGGCCATCTGATTTTGATTATTGAGCGAAGGCAGTTGTTGATGAAGGTCTGTAGTTTGTTCGAAGTGCTCTTTATGACTCGCCAAGTTTCTGATCCGTATAGTAGCACTGACTTCACATTGGAGTTGAAAATCCGGATGTTATTTTTGATTCTGAGTGCTGTTGACCTCTACATAGACTTGAGAGTAATGAAAGCTTGTCTTGCTTTCCCGATTCTTGCTTTGATATCCTCATCAGTTCTGTCCGCCTGTAGTTGAAACGATGCTTCCCAGGTAGGTAGGTGAAGGAGGTAGTTTCTTTCAGGTCTCTCTCATTTGTGCTGATTGTTGTTTGTTGTTGTTGCTGTTGGCCAGGAATCTTCATCACCTCTGTTTTCTCTATGTTCGCCTGAAGGAAGTCCTATCTTTGATGCTTCTTCTGTCAACTTGTTGCTTTTCACTTGCATGTCTTCAAGTTTGTGGGAAATCAGACATATATCATCGGCGAAGTATATGTATATGTTCGGACGCATTTTTTGTGGTTTCTGAAGATGGTAGTTTGGTTCGAGTGTAGATGTTAAAGCCATACAGTTTACAGAACACAATCACATGAAAGTCCTCCATCTGAGTTACAAATCTTGTACACTCATTCGTTGGTTGTGAAATACTCAATAGTTATTTTGTTCACATCCGCGCAAAACGTTTGGACTGAGAAACAGCCTGAATTCACTTGACGTTTTATGTACTGCCTATGTCAGCTGCAGGCTCAACAATTCTTCGCTCATCTAAATTATAATAACGGTATCAGACAGAATATACGGACGTTATTACTCTCAATGATTATTCTCTTCCAAAGTTTCTAATTTAAGTAGACCAAACTTCATTTTGGTCATTAGGTAATAACGAATGTTATATAGCTAGTCCTTGGTTGGGTGCAGACTGAATCCTACCACAAAAAAGTTCGCAATGTGGTAGCCACTGCGGTGCACTCTGAATTGATGTTAGATGGCTGGAGGTGATTGTCAGGAAGCCTAGGATCCAGGTTTCGTACTTGTTGGCACATGTCATTAAAGCATATCTACAGTCTTGGAGGAATTTATGTTCCCTCTAAGATTCGAACCTCTGTCACCCAGTGCTACAGTCAGAGACGTCACCATTGAGCTTTCTATCGACTGCCTACAACCGCCTTTGTAGCTGACGACATAGCAAAATTGACTAGTAGAATTCAGTTGACTAGAGGCATGACATTAATTGCTGCTTAGTGACCAGTTAAAGTATCCATTGCAGTCTTACAGAAGATCAGTCGCTAGCCTGAATACCTCCACGGTAACGTCTCTGACTGCAGCATTGGATATTGCTAGTTTGAATCTTAATGGGGGGGGGCATGAGTTCCTTCAAGAAGCAACAAGCACAAAACCTAGGTCACGGAAGGACATCCTGCTGATTGTATCCAATTGTCTAACATCAAGATTAAACTGTGAACAACATGACTGTATGAACTGATGAATGAAATGTATGTCAAGAGATTTTCAGTTCATATTTTTACATCATTCTTAAAGTATGTCCTTATTTTAGTAACAATTTTAGTCTTCTCGGAGGGTAGAGGACAATGAGGCTAAATGTGGCTTGCGTGAAACCAAATACAAAACCTAACAGCATATATCTCCTTAGAGAAACAACTTCTTTCTCTTCACTTAAGGCACAACTTAGTCTGGAATTGACCATCCACTGTAAGAATATGAAACTCATCCTCGGATCACTGTTTTTTACCACTGTTATGTGTTGATATCCCAGAGATATCCTGGAAGTAAAGAAAAGGTTAGAAAGGTCAATGATACCTAAGTCACCACTCAGTATACGATAAACCCCAGTATGGTAATGAGAACAGATTTAAACTTTCCATCTTCTTGTCATATGGAACATTTGGAATTCCCTAAACTAGTTTCGTTTCTAACTCATGTACTCCTTCTTTAAGCATAGGCACATCATGGTAGTCTGTATATAGTACTGAAGATGACGTCCAACACAGTTTGCTTGGATTACCTTTTATAAGCATTTTAAAGCCTTTCAAAGTGGCCAGCGATCAGAGAAGCATTTCAGGGACAATTAAGTTGAATGAAATTTTGAAAATTTTATCTGTCTAAGTATGACGAGTTGGACATCCAAGTGGGAGAACCTCTGTATAATTGTGGTGCCAGTTGAAGACTACTGAAGAAAACAGGATAGATTGGAGATGTGCTTTGGAAGCCCACTGTTTCACTTATAATCTAAGAGAATAACTGTAATATAATAAAATGCATTCATTACTTAAGCGTATCAAATGACCTTGAGTGAACAAAAAGGATTTGAATGCTACAATTCAACTGATCAATAGTTTTAATCAATATTCCCTTAAACCTAATTTATTTTCCTACTAATTGTTCATTGAAGATAAGGTGATGAATTCAAAGTACGCTGGTGGAACAGTTTTATCACATTTTTTAACTGATGAAACCGGACCAAATTGTGGTGATTTTACATTTAATGAACAAGATCTCCTCTTATTATGTTGTCGTGAAATTAATTTAAATGATCAACCAGCTCAAGTAATGGTTAGTCATCCTAAAATCCCTGGTTTATCATGGATTATATTTTTTTATCAAACTGCACCAAATCAATATCAACCTAGAATAGCATTTGATTTTCCAAGTTATTTAAGAGCTGATTGTGAAGTATGCATTCAATTTGCTGGTATGCATTGGGTTGTTAAATATAAATTTGAAGGTAGTTCATGGTTAACGTCTACTCTGCCACCGAAAGCAATGAATGAACGTTGGGTTACATTAGGTACAGTGAAAAAAGTTGAAATACGCGTGAATATTACAAAAATATGGTTTAAATTTCCAGTCTTTACAGCATGTTGTCATCCAGTAAAAACAAAACGTTTTGTTCGACAACCAGATTTTACAATGCCTGATGATTTTTCTGATGTACAGTTGTTACCACAAGATCCAAATAATCGTCGGCTATTTTCACATCGTCAAGTATTAGCAATGAATTCACCATGGTTTGCTGAACGTTTTCATAATACCTCAGCATTGAATACAGGAGATATAGGACCAATTATATCAATACCATTTGATTATGAGAGTGTATTGAATTTTTTAAAATTTATATATCCTAATAGTGATATGGTGATAACAGCAGATAATGTTGAAGGATTGATGGATATGGCAAAAGAATATCAAATGCCAAATGTGATTAGAAAATGTGAAAAATGGATGTATAAATTTATGGAAGGTGGTTCAGCTGTATTGTGTTATTATTTAGCACGTAAACATGAATTACCACAAGTACAAGATGCTGCATTGCTTCATTTAGCTGAATATAATTCATCACAATTAAGAGCAAGATTAAATTTAGATATGAAAGGTAAATCACCAGATACACATGAAGTGTTACTAAGTGATTTATGTGTTCGACTTGCAGGATCTTAGTTAATAATAATGATAATAATGATAACAGAATGAACTTTCATGATAGATAATAAGAAGAACTGCTTAGAATTTTATTCAATACAGGCTGTTTTTGATCAATCTTAAGTGAACTTTCTCTAATATATGAGATTATTGTTGATAAACCAAAAAAAAAAAGAAAAGAAATGGCAGTACACTTGATTAACATTTGTGATTATGTTTTTGCTATCGAAACCATGTCTTGTTGAGGTGAACAGTTGTATAAATAATATAGCCATTAGTTAGTGAAGTGTGTCAATGGTTCAGGTGTACTACACCAGCTACATACATGGTCTGGGATCGATGCTTTGCCAACGTGCTCTTAAACCTCGTCGTGCTAGGAAAGAGGGAGAGTTAGGCGTGTGAGACTAGCAAGTCGACCTTGTGAAACATTAACAGTTAAGCTTGAAGCCTTATATTTCACTCGGAATGCGAAAAAAATTAGTGAGGTATGAATTGTGAACTTTATTTGTAATACGTATGTCTTGAAAAAATGTTAACGGACATTGATTAGAGAAGCAATATAAACCAGAGAATAGTGGATACTAATATTTCCTTGAAACTCTTCAGCATGACCTCCCTGAAGGTCAAACCAAAAACCTTCAAGATACGTGGTTAACTCGTTGACGGTTCGGCCAAAGGATCAATAATTCTAAGTCTTGTTAATTAGTGGTTTATGGTGGGTGGCAATTTCACTCAATCCCATTGGTGAATATTTGTCGTCACACTCAACTTAGTGGACCCCACTAGAACAAGTGGGCACTTCATCTCTGAGTCAGTCAGTTATATGTTTAGTTCCCACCGCCCCCCCCAAAGAAGAGCCGAAAACGGACCCAGTGACTGCAGCAGATATGTTCACACCATTATTGCAAAAGGTTTGGAAGGCTAGAAAAATGCTTTGCCTACCGGTTGTCAAACTACCAAAGAAGGGCGACTTAAGCTTATGCAGGGACTGGCGTGGAATAATGCTGTTGCCTACGCCAAGTAGGATATCAAGTCACATCATTCTGTAGAGAATAAGAGACACACTGGATGCAGAACTCCGCCAACCCGGAACAAGCTGGATTGAAGAAAGACAAATCATGTGTTGATCAAATTACAACTCTACGCATCGATATCATCGAACAAAGCATAGAATGCCAACCAAACCTCTACCTTAACTTCAATTACTTTGAAGAGATTTGGAAACTACTTCAACAATACGGTGTGCACTGCCCAAGTCTTTATCAACCTCATTCAACAGCTGGCTATATGACAATGCCACGTTTCAGGCGATCCACAACGGAGAACTCAGTGAAGCGTTCGGAGTGCATACATGAGTAAGACAAGACTGACTGTCTATTATCACCGATGATATTCTTAATTGTGGTGGACTGGATTATGTGTCAGACTGAGGGGAGTTAGAAAGCAGGAATTCGTTGAACTGACCAATAGGAAGACTCTAGAAGATCTGGATTTCTCGGATGACTTTTGTTTAATGTCATACAAACTTGAAGACTAAGAGGCAGGCGAAAAGCTACAAACTGGTGGAAGAGGCAGTCAGTGAAGACAGGACTCCAGGTGAACACAAAGAAGACGGAGGTGATGAAGAAAAACAACGAGCTGCAACAACAACAACAACAACCAGCACCAATCACCATCAATGGGAGAGATTCGAATCAGGTTACCCCCCTCATTTGTCCGGCTATGAAGCATCGTCTAAACTACATGCAGTCGGAACGGATGAAGATGTCAAAGCTAGCCAACTAGAATCGGAATGACAAGATATGCATTCATCAACCTGGAACCAGTTTGAAAATCTTCTGCACTAACTTGGCCAGCATAAGGAAGTAGATTCGGATTTTCCATACCAATGTGAAGTCAGTCAGTCAGCTCTTCTATACAGGTGAGAAACTTGCACTACGCATCACGAAAAGGATTTTCAACAGGTGGCTGTAGATTTTCCCCAACAGCTGCTTTTGCTGGCTCCCTACTGAAGATCGAATGGCCAGAAAGAATTAGTAAAAAGAAACTGGCGATGAACAAAACAACCAAGAGTCGATCGCTTAACAAGTATGTAGGAGAAAATGGAGATGGATCGGGCAGGGCAAGCAATGCAGGCCATCACTCGAGTGGAATCTGAATGGGAAGCGATGAGTGGGTCGTTCGTGCGAGAGTGACATGGAGGAGATCGTGTTAGTCGTAGGCGGAGATGATAGGTTTTGGGCGAGGGTGGACTTAGGTGAAGAGGACACAGCAGAAAGTAGAACAAAGCAGAGATGTGTTATTGTGAAGCCCTATGTTACAATCGGAACCCAAAGAAATAATAATAAATGATAATGTTTTGCTTAATAAGTAAGCGATTATGCAACAGATATGACTGTCTTGGATCCTAGAACCAAGCACTTACAAGTTGGTTTGACAGAAGATGCTGAACAAGCCAGTTCAAGTACTCAAAAAATCCAAATTTAATCTCAGACAATCGAGTAAGTAGTATGAAAATGGGTAGTATGTTCAGCGATTGTTTTGCAGTATTAACAAGAATTCTAATGTAGAGAATTTCAGTAATCCCATGGGAAACTGACTTGGAAAACAACTACATATCCTGCTATTGCATACTGCACTTGTTTAATGAAGTTAAATTGTTGCAATTTCAGATTTTTTTTCATCAGTTTTAGTTGTCGCGCTTTGGAAAAAAATGACCCCTGATGGAAGGAGAAAACAAGGACGAAGTAGTAGTATGAGAAAGAGGATAATTTAGTGAATTTGAGTGTGGTACTTTGAATAGTACAGCCAACATTCTTGTCACCCCTTGCATACGTGGACATTTCCTCAACTGCTCTTGACTGATAAAATCAAACGACTCTTTCATGTCAATACATATGGCTGACGTTTGATAGTATTCAGAACCAGAACCTATTGAAGACTTGAAGATATGGTGAATGCATCCAAAAATCTGAATAGCGTTTTCGATTTTGCATATCATCCAGCACTACTTAATCTTTGCAGAACCATAGGATGTAGAATTTTAGATACTGCGTTAGTCAATCTGATTCGATGTAGATGTTCCATTTGGGACATCATATGATACTGTTAATCGACTGCTTATCACAAAATAGTCCGTTTGTGTCTATGGCTCAAAATATAATGACCGAATCCCAAGTATTTTGTTTAATTCATTTTCAACTTTCTTGTTGGTTAATTGGGACGAAGTATTCGGTCTCTGTTGATATGTCGACTCCTTATCCGGATGCTTCGATGATGGTTGAGGATTTAACTTGAAGTAATTTGGTCTGAATTCAGAAAACTAATCAATGCCTTCTTTTTTATAACTTACCGAACCCCCACAAGTCATATAGTCAAACTTTATATTGCAGTAATATGAAAAGATGGTTTAGTTTTTTTCATATGTGATACTACTCGGAAGTAATAACTCATATCAAGAATACAAAACTACTTTAACAGTGTTATCCGGCAGATATACGGTCCAAAAGTTTCTCAGGTACAAAATGGTTTTTGTACAACAAAATTGATTAAACAAATATGACTGTTAATATATGTGTAAAACTTGGACACTGTGGTAGTAAGTAATTCCATATCAGTTTGTTTATTAGATGTATCACACAGTGAGGGAAACAGTATTATTTACAGGAGGACGTTTCGAACAAAATTTATTGCTGTTCATAATCATATCAATTATAAACACACGTCGTATGGGTGGTAGAATATTCCAGATATCTGGCTGGACAGGTGTTGAATCATTCCTATTACACGTATTCCCTTCAGTTGATTCAATAAACAATGCTTCAGTTATCAATCTCTCCCTCCACTCTGAGACATTAGATTTTAAAATTGTCATTTTATCGCATCCTATTGTATGGTTGTGTGTAATTGCATGTAGTGAATGGTATAGCTGAACTATTCTCTAGATTTCTTATCTTATATGGGTCAACCAACCGAACATAAAAAGCTAGCAAAATCTAGATTGGTTGACCCAAATAAGATAAGAAATCTAGAGAATAGTTCAGCTATACCACTCACCACATGCAATTACATACAACCATGCAGTAGGATGCATGGGATAAGATGACAGTTTCAAATCTAATGTCACAGGGTGTAGAGAGAGATTGATAACAGTAGCTTTGTTTATCGAATCAACTGGAGAGAATACGTGTAACAGGAATGATTCAACACCTGTCCAGCCAGATATCTGGAAAATTCTACTCCTCCAGCGACGACAAATAGGAGAGAACAAAGAAAACTATAAAACTCAAGTTTCAAAGTCGTGTGATTATAATTGATGAAATGATTATGAACAATAAATTGTATTCGAAACTTTGTCATTCAGTAAATAATACAGTTTCATTGTGTAATACTTCGAATAAACAAACTAATATGAAATATGACTGTTAATTACTTGAAAATCAAAGATGGAATCTCCATCTCCCAGTCTGCATGAATCGAAACAGAACAAAATGAATGTCCTGGAGACAGCCTATGGTCAAGCAGTCATTTCATAGTGTAACCTTCATTTCACTCGAACAGGATTAAAATCGTATAACAAGCTCACTACCATGAATAGTTCACCATCACACAATGGTAAAGTGAAGTATTAAAATAGAAATGAATCAAAGACACAGAGTAATAATGAGGATTAAGTCAAAACAAGATGTGCAAATGTTTGAATGACGATACACCGGTGGGTGGGGTGTAAGAGTAACAAATGACACAGTGATTAGGAAGCTTTCCGACCATGCACATGGTCTCAGGTTCGATCCCAGCCAACGCATACCTGATATCAATGGTCGGCCTGCTAAATTTAGGCTACCGATATCACATGCTGGCAATTCCTTAGTTGTACCAAAATACTGTGTGGAATCAAGCTATAATAAAAAAATAGTTGAAATATTGAGATAAGTGTCAATATTATAAGTAGATTGTTCAAGGTGGGATTTTTAGATCACTCATACTGCCAGACAAAATCGAATGCAGTGTCTGAGATCTATTTAACTCCTTGTCATCATTCAGATTTCAAACTTTGTATTAATGTTCATCTACATTTCTATCCACTTTCAGTTTCAGAATGTTTCCCTTTTTTGTGTGCTTCTGTAAAGTGTGAAAACATGAACTACTGCTCCCCTCACGTTTTCAGATTTCTGCCTTTGTTAAATCAATCAGCTATTCATCGTTAATTTGATATCGACAATCAAAAACTAAAATAATGTCTCTGTTTGTATTCGAAATTTGTGTTAGGTAGGAGCAGGTAATTGGGACTGTGTCACTCCAAATGCATGCGTGAGGTATTAATATGATAAGCAAACATTTAGTGGTACGTCGATATTTCAGTGATAGAATTCTTGCCAACCAGGTTGCACGCGATCCGGGCTGACGTAATCCTAAACAACACTTGGGTAGTAGTAATCCCACAAAAGAGGAGAGGTTGAAAATGAAGCTAGCAACCTCACCCACCATTAATGAAACCTCAGAGCTCAAGCTCAAAGCTCCGTTTATTAGTCAGAACTCAAGAAATTGAGAAAAACATTTGGTGATCAAAGTCTCCTTCTACTTAACCCTATTATTCTCTAGAATTGTGGCTATGTTCAACTCTATCCTGTGAGTGAATACTAATACACATGCACTGTAATAGCATATTTTGTTTTCTGAATTAATTATCTCTTTCTTTGTTATATCAAGCTACAGATAAGTAGATCTGTGTGTATTTTGATAACCAAACTGACACCTATCGATTAGTTTTGTCTTATCGACTTAACCTTACACTCATTGCAAATATTAAGTAGATGAGGTCATTTTATTTGATCGGATTAATAGAATTCATAAGCCTGAAGATTTTGTATCTGATTAATTTTGCAGGTAGGAATTTCAGTCTAATTCTTCTTTTATTAAGAATATATACCTCAGGATTTTGGGTATTCTTTCTTTACCATGGTAAGTCTATGGAGGTTTACAATTTACGCCTATTTCTTTGTTTAAACTTTCTGATGATGTACTGGTCGTTCGAAATCTTGTTTCATTTTGGCTCAGCAGCCTTCATTGAGTGATATCGAGTGTGATAAAGAAGCGATTGAATAAGGCGAGAAGAACAGTCTTCGCAGAATAACATGGTACTTTCATTTATTTTGTAGGCATCTCATCAGTTGCTTACAACCCAAATAATTTTATTAAGTTTTTGTACAGAAAAGTTTTAACATACTTGGAAATTTTACACGATATCAGTTGACAAGAGGTTCTGGAGTTGGTGAACAGTGCTCAAAAAATTACGCTTATGTAGTTTTTGCACAGACAGTTCAAGTTTAAACAAAGTAAATGTATGCATACAATGCTAAAGGAGTTATGTAATAAAAACGAGAGGTGTATAAGGTGATGAGTGACTAATAGATTAGGTTACAATGTACTGAGTTTAACTCAAATCATAGAAACAAGAGACAAACAAAATTCCAGTATATCAAAGGGGGTTGAAGTTAAGGCCAACGATTATGTAATCAAAAGAAAAAGAGAATGTGAAGTAATTAGAATTTGACAGCTTCTTTTACAAACATATAAATTCCCATCTTCTATTCATTCTACTTTTATAACATGCCACTTTGTGGTTTAAAATGGAATTAGAGTTTATCTATGAAAAACTAGAGATATGTTCCGCTTTTTCTAACACAATGAAACATATTGCGAACTGTATATGTCTTCACTATTGCTATTAGGTAGGACATACTGTATGTCTATGTTTCGACAGAGAAAGAAAGACCAGATTTGCAATATAAAATAACATCATCATTCTGTTTCACAGGTTCTTATCAGCTGTAAACTACCTGAAATTATAATGGTTATAAATAATGACATTTCATACTTCATGTTTGAAAGGTAATAGAGAAAGCGATATGAGATGAACGCAGATGCAGATGAAAGCGTCTGCAAGCCAAAACTGAAGACAACGATTAACGTCGATGTTTATGTCCTGAATCGGGGTCATGAAAAAACAGTAACAAGCTTAACCTTGAGGAACTCACCAACCAATCACAGCAGACTTAACGTGTGCAAATACGATTCGCAGATATATGGCTTAACTTCCTAAGAAACGGTCACAAGTAGCACAGAATAATCTTCAGCAAGATAACAACCGATGAGAACAGGTTGTTTCTCCGTTAAAAATAACGCTAATAATAATGTACATAAAAATCTATAAATATCTCTTGATTTTCTCATTAAACAATCTGTTGCCTGGCATTTGTCTTCTGTCATTACACTACTACTATCGCTATTACTATTGTCATTGCCATTATTATTCTCTGAGTGAAAATTACTCACCAGTAGCACAATTCCATTTCATCCTTTCCCCCTCAGTCCTAATCAGCTGGCTTCAGTATAGCACCCATGAGGAGTCATACCTTGCCCATATGATTCTTTCATGTCATCCTTGAACCCACACCCAACTCATCATTTTTCCATTCGGGCTCCCCATGAGAGTCTGCCTAGTGTGAGATACCGTTCAACAGTCTTCTAAAAGTATGTCTAATTCATCTATATTTTTCTCTCCGTATTCGTTAGGTGATAGGTTTTTAGTTGGTTCATTATAAGAGTTCCTTTTGTCGTCTGACCAGCCAGGTGATCTTCAGTATCGAGGCTAATAGGGGTGCAAGTCTTCACAAACACGTTGGAAATGGTTTTGGTCACAAGTGAACCAAGTCCCTCAGCCATATAAAAGCTGGAATTATTCATCTCTTATAGCTAGTTGAAATCTGTTATCGAAATATGAAAAAAAGTTAAGTTGACACTATCATGAAGCCCGATTTCGCACTGTATATAAATGCACGACATGAAAATAGCTTCTGATGAAGACCTCATATAAGATAATAAAAACATAGTTATACAATACTTTATAGATTCCTTCACATCACCAAGTAGCAGGTATGTCTTATTGGTCGATTTTTAACAGTATCACATTTTAAGCTGTTTGTAAAATCATTCATATAAAGTTCTTCGAAAAAGTAATTGATCAGGAATAATAATGAATATATATGAAAATAACAAGGAGTGAGGGGTAAGATTTCTCGAACATACTAAAAGTTGCAGGTAATTAAATTCACTTATGAATTGCAAAGTCAGGAAGAGGAACTACCAATGTTAGATTGTAGCGTAAAAAGGAAACAAGATGGGAAGTTAAACACTAGTGTTAACAAGAGACCCACACATTCAAACAGATATTTAGACTTCCAATTATCTCATTCTATGTCAGTAAAAATAGGATTGGTCAAATGTTTGAGTAACAGGACACGAAAACTAAGTAGTAACAATGAAAATCTAAGATAGGAAGTGATGCATATAAGAGAAGCTTTTAAAGTTAATAATTACCCTGGTAAACTAATCAGGAAGAATATAGGAAAACGTAAAAATAAATTATAATATTAGTGATGGCGAAAATAATAATAATATTAATGACGTCATGCATGTCAAACATGCTCAGGATAATGACAACACCAACAATAGGGAATATAAATCATTAGTGGTACTTTCATACAAACAAAACCTCGGAAACCTTACGGAGAATTCCTAACAATGCAAGAATAAAAGTGACTGGCATTGAAACCACCCACAAACTCAATTAGAAATAAACTTTGTCTGCTAGGGGATCAATCCTGTGGAGCCAATTAAACAAAACAATTTAGTTTATCTAATACGCTGTTGGACATCGAGGACGTGACTATCATGATGTCACCAACGGCAACAAAGGCCCTGATGCAATGGGAGGTGATCTCGTTCAGGATAATGACCGTCAGATTCAACTCCAAAGGGAGGAAAGTGTCAATTATACAATGTTATGCACCCACAAACAACGCAGACCTCGAAAAGAAAGAAGAATTCTACAGACAGCTGCAGGCAGCAATGGACAATACTCCAACTGGTGACATTAAAATACTCATGGGATACATGAACGCCAAACTGGGACCAGACAACACAGGAATGGAACTCATCATGGGTAGAGAAGCTCTCGGAGAAATGAATGAAAATGGAGAACTCGTGGCCGACTTCTGCGCCTCCAACGAACTAGTGATTGGGTGGCAGTGTATGCAAACAGAAAGATATCCACAAGGCTACATGGGTGTCACCAGATGGGCAAACCAAAAACCAAATTGGCTTCATCTCAATAATGCTCAAGGAAGTGGAGTTGCAGCCTACTGGACTCAAAAGTCAGAAGAGGAGCAGACGTTGGCTGAGCCCACTATCTCGTACAAGGGATAATCCAAATCGAATTAAAGGTTTTCAGGGAATCAGGAGCTGCAGATAGACCACAAGCCAAGTTCAACACTCAGAAACTGAAGGACCAGGCTACCAAGGACATCTTCATTGCAAACATAGTGGGAAAAAGCTGAGACACAAATCAACACTAGTGAAGAGGTCGACGTCGAAAAGCACTGGGACAACTTGAAAACGGTTTCGAGCCGAACCTGCATGGAAGTTCTGGCCAGAAAAAAGAGGCAGAGAAACAGTGGCTCACTGAGGACACTTGGAAACTAATAGAGGAGAGAAGGATGGTGAAACAAAAGATTATCCAGTGCACCGATGAGCAACAAAAACAGGATTTGAATGCAAACTACAATACAGTGAACAAAAGAGTGAAGAAAAGTGCCAGGGAAGACAAAAGAAAATATTATGAAACCA
Organism: Trichobilharzia regenti; assembly: GCA_944472135.2. Lineage (NCBI taxonomy): Eukaryota > Metazoa > Platyhelminthes > Trematoda > Strigeidida > Schistosomatidae > Trichobilharzia > Trichobilharzia regenti. Next base: position 72,168,032 of record OX235262.1, read on the forward strand.
TGGCAAACGAAGCAGAACAAGCTGCAGGCAAAGGAGACCTCGCCACACTCTACCAAACAACTAGGCACCTATTGGGCAAAAGTTCGGCACAGATTAAGCCAGTGAAGGACGACAATGGAAAGTCAATCACCAAAGAGGTGGAACAACGAAAACACTGGGCTGAACACTTCAAAATACTTCTAAATCGACCGCCACCTACAACGCGATCAACAGTATTAACAACGGAAGCAGAACTATTAGTGAACATCGACCCCTCGACGAAATAGGAAGTCCTGAATGCAATCAAGATGCTAAAAGCTGGGAAAGCACCAGGACCAGATGGAATCCCAGCAGAAGCCTTGAAAATAGACCCAGAGACAACAGCGGACTTGATGACGCCACTACTGGAGAAGGTGTGGAAAGAGGGCAAAGTACCTGAGGATTGGAAGAAAGGATACTTATTCAAACTACCAAAGAAAGGAGACTTAAGTCAATGTAAAAACTGGCGCGGAATTATGCTCCTGTCCATTCCAAACAAAATACTAAGCCGCATCATCCTGGAGAGAATCAAAAAGCCCTAGATGAAAAACTTCGTCCGGAACAGGCCGGATTCAGGAGAAACAAATCATGTATTGATCAAATCGCCACTCTACGGATCATCATTGAACAAAGCTTGGAATGGCAGTCACCTCTCTATCTCAACTTCATCGACTTTGAAAAGGCCTTCGACAGCGTCGATCGAGAGGTGATTTGGCAACTACTTCGCTATTACGGGGTGTCATCGACAATTATACATCTCATCCAAAAGTTATACGACAATGCTGCATGCCGAGTAATCCACAACGGGAAACTTACGAAAGCCTTCGAAGTGAGGACGGGAGTGAGGCAGGGCTGTCTACTATCACCAATGATCTTCCTGATTGCAGTAGATTGGATAATGCGACAGACACCGACAATAAGGAAACAGGCATAAAATGAACCCACACAGTTAACTTGGAGGATCTGGACTTCGCCGATGATATATGTCTGATTTCCCACAAACTGGAAGATATGCAAGTCAAAAGCAACAAGTTGGTAGAAGAAGCATCCATCGAAGATAGGACTTCAAGTGAACATAGAGAAAACAGAGGTGATGAAGATTCCTGGCCGACACCACCACCACCACCAAAAACAACAACAGACAACAATCAGCCCGCATAAATGGGAGGAACCTTGAAGAAACAACCTCCTTCACCTGCCTACCAGGGAAGCATCGTTTCAACTACAGATGGACAGAACTGACCAGGATATCAAAGCCAGAATCAGAAAAGCAAGACTAGCTTTCAATACTCTTAAGTTTGTGTAGAGGTCAAAAGCATTCAGCATCGAAAATAAGATCCGAATTTTCAACTCCAATGTGAAGTCAGTGCTACTATATGGATCAGAGACTTGCACTGCGCGTCACGAAGAGCATCTCGAACAAACTATAGACCTTCGTTGACAGTTGTCTTCGCTCAGTACTGAAGATCAAATAGCCAGAAAAGATCAGCAACAGGGATCTCTGGTAATGAGCAAACCAACCAGGAACCGATTGTGAGACAAATAGGCAGGAAGGAATGGCGATGGATTGACCATACTCTGAGAAAACAAACCATCAAGTGACATCACTAGACAGGCCCTAGAGTGGAATCCGAACGGGAAGCAGTAAGTTGGTCATCCAAGGGTGACTTAAAAGAGATCATGTGAAGAGGAAATGAAAGCATATGGGTAGGAGCGAGGTGAAAACGTTGGCAGAAAACAGAAGGCAATGGAGATGCGCAGCTAAAGCCCTATGTTCCTCTAGGGATTAAAGGATATAATAATAATAATACCCTGTTGGAATGATTGTCAGGTCAAATACATTGGTCAAACTAGTGGAATGGAGCATAAAAACCTAGCAAAACCTAGATTAGTTGATCCGAATAAGATAAGAAATCTAGAGAATAGTTTAGCTATACCTCTCACCACATGCAATTGAACACAACCATACAGTAGGATGGATGGGATAAGATGACAGTTTTAAAATCTAATGTCTCAGAGTGGAAGGAGAGATTGATAACAGAAGCTTTAGTTATCGAATCAACTGCAAATGCATGTAATAGGAATGGTTCAACACCTGTCCAGCCAGATATCTGGAAAATTCTACTCCCCCAGCGACGACAAATAGGAGAGAACAAAGAAAACTATAAAACTCAAGTTTCGAATTCGTGTGATTGTAATTGATGAAATGGATATGGACAATAAATTGTGTTCGAAACGTCATCCGGTAAATAATACTGTGTGCTGTATCTAATGAATATACTAATAAGGGGTGGGAGATTAGAAATAGATTGAACTAAAAGGTTATATCGAAGATTAAAATAACGAATAGTAAGCCGAATCCTGTCTAAACTTATTAGTGGTTAAAATAGATGACCCAGTGCTTTTTTTGAGAGATATACCATAAAATAGAGGCTTATATCTCCTTGAGACCCATCCAGGAAACGTATTTCAGGCTTATCGCAAGGTTTTCAGAAGCCCTATTGATGAAGCAATTTATTCAGTGTTTATGTCTTCATAAACAACTCATCATCACATTAAACCTTCTTTGGTAAACTTTATTTCGATACCAGGATGCGTGTACCATTGTCCCCCTTCTTTGGTTTATTTATCTTTATTGTTTGTTTGACCATTTAACTTCACCTATGTCTGTTCCCTCGCTCTTAATCGACCCTCATGATTCATGTTCACATTCATTCAGACTGAGTCTAAACTTCATAACAATGAATGGTAATAACAAGAATAGGGAGGGGTGGGGTAGGTGGCTGTGTGTGTGTGTCAGTGTATAAGTGAATTATGAGGGATCAATTAAGAGAAATTAAAAATTAAAAAAAATCAAACCAGCACTTGAGTGTCAGTCTGATGCACACCAGCAACTTGGCCTATTCAGGTAGGTAGGTAGTTACCTCGGTTCTAGTGAGAAGCTGTGACGAGTAGGTTACAGCAGATACGGTGTGAGGACAGATACTCGCGGATGACACTGGGCAGTGGTTGCGCCATAAGTAAATAACACTGCATCAAACGTGTGCTTTTATAAAATAAATTTACTCCATGTTGGAATAATTTCGTTGTGCATTGAAGGTTTTGTAGCGATTACATTGATTTTCCGGGGTAAGGCTACTAGCCCTACGTCCAACCATACCTCTTTTTCCAGGTTTAAGACTGACTCGAAAACTAGTGAACTAGTAAGCACCAAAAGACTCATATATCACCCATTATTTGCAACGAGTCCAGAAATACCACCACCAACCGCTGAGCTACCAGTAGAATTTCAATTCACCGACAAAAACACAAGTCTTGAATGGAATAAAGTTACTGAAGGCCGACTGGTAAGACACCAGGGTGGGACGGAATTGCCTCTGAAGATCTGGAAACGTATACAAAGACTACGGTGGGTGCACTCACACCACTATTTCCGAAGGTTTAGGAAAAGGAAAGACTACCTTGTCAAATTACCAAAGAAGGAATACAAAGGCCTCTACAAGAACCGGCGTGGGAATAATATTGTTGTCCACTCCATGTAAAATACTAAATCGCATCATTTTAGAGAGAATAAAAAAATGCACTAGATGCAGAACTTCACGCGCTGGAACACAAGCTGGATTGAGGGAGGGCCAACCTCATGTGCTGATCATATTGAAACTCTATGCATCGACATCATCGAACAGAGTATAGAATGGCAGTCAAACGTCTACCTCGATTTCGTTGACTTTCAAAAGGCCTTCGACAGACAGCGTTGACTGAGAAGTAATTTGGAAACTACTTCAACAACTATATGACAATGGGATTTATATCAAGTGATCCACAAAGGATGACTAAGAGAAACCTTTGAAGTGAATACAGGCGTAAGACAAGTCTACCAATTATCGCCGATGACATTCCTCATTGTGGTGGATTGGATTACAAGTCAGACCGTGGGTAGTAAGAAGACAGGAATAAGTTGGATCAGTAGGGAAACCCTAGAATATTTGGATTTCGCTGATGATTTATATCTATCTCTATGACACAAACCGAGTCCTGGGTCACTAACTGGTTGCATTTCTACTTTTCAAACAGAATGCAGTACACCGTATACAAAGGCGAATCCTCCTCTGCTGTGCTCACTGAAGCTGGTGTCCCCCAAGGTGCTGTACTCTCCCCACTTCTCTTTTCCTTCTTCCTACATGACCTACCATCTTCAAATGACATTAACTTTGTCAAATATGCTGATGACCTAACTGTATCTTTACCTGTCAAATGTCAAAGTGACTGCTTTAAATTAAATGGCTTCTTATCAGAAATCAGCCAATGGTCCGAGGAAAAAGGTCTCACCTTAAACCCCTCCAAATGCCAAACAGTCAATTTCACCTTTACAGTTTACAGTTTACAGTTTACAGTTTACAATTTATTTAGGATAGTAGGCTATATGCCTGTGTTAATCCTTTCGATTTATTTCATACAGGAGGTCCAATCTCGCCTTGAATGAATCAACGGATGGCGCTGATACGACATGTTCCGGTAGGGAGTTCCAATGGTTCACAATTCGATGCGAAAAACGGATTTCCAGACGCAGACGATTCGACCGTGGTTTTTGAACCTTGAGGTGATGTCCTCGCAATTGGTTGGTGCTAGAAGGAAGAAATAATTTAGATAAATTAGCTCCAAAATCATTTCTTAGGATACGGTATGCTAGTATTAGGTCACCCCTAAGTCGTCTGTATGACAGTGGAAATAAACCCAGTCGACTTAACCTCTCCTCATATGACAGGGTTGAGAAACCCTTTATTAGCTTAGTTCCTACTCTTTGCACCCTTTCTAATAAGTCTATTTCGTATTTGAAACACGGGCTCGCTGCCTGGATCCCATATTCCAAATGAGGTCTGATATAAGTCGGATATAATATACGAAATATATCAGCGTCAAAGTTCGCAAAAGCCTTGCGTATGGCCCATAACATTCTAAAACCCTTAGTGGCTGCAGTTCTACAGTTTGTTGCTGTTTTCAAGTCATGCTGCACAACCACTCCCAAGTCCTTGTACTCAGTGACCACTGGGAGAGTAATGCCATTCATTGAGTAATTGTGCACGTGACTATGGGATACATGCATAACTACACTCTTGCTTAAGTTAATCTCCAAGGCCCAGCGCTTACACCAATCACTTAACAAGTTTAAATCTTCCTGCAAAGCAAGTTGATCACTGTCATCGTGCAAAGCCCTCCATATCTTGATGTCATCAGCAAACAGTAAGCAGGATGACTTAACTACCGATGGAATCTCATTAACATAAATCAGGAAAAGAAGTGGGCCTAGAATTGTACCCTGAGGAACGCCACTCTTAACCGATTCCCATGTTGATAAAACCCCGTTAACTCGTACTCTTTGTCTTCTGTCCTTTAGAAAGTCTTGAATCCAGTCGGTAACCACTTTATTGATTCCCAGACTACCTAACTTTACTAGAAGACCTGAATGAGAAACCCTGTCAAACGCCTTGCTAAGGTCTATGAATATGGCATCCACCGGTATATTAGCATCAGCTGAGCTTGCCCAACTTTCTCTGGCCAAAAGAAGGTTGGTCAAGCAAGAATGACCTGCTCTAAAACCGTGCTGTTCCACAGCGAAAAGTTTGTTCCCTTCAATGAACTGAATGATAGCATCACGAATTATTCTTTCTAGTAGTTTAACAACAATACTGGTCAAACTAACAGGACGATAGTTCTGAACTAAGTTTCTAGATCCGGTTTTGAAGACCGGACTAATGATGGCATCTTTCCAGTCTCTTGGACATTTAGACTGGTCCAGAGACATATTGAAGATTACCGACAATGGCTCGGCTATGCTTTCAGCCAATGCTGTTAATATACGTGGGTGGAGTTCATCAGGGCCACTGGACTTACCAGGATTGAGCCTTAGAAGCCACTTTAGGACAGTATCCTTTCCAATGTATAAGGGTGCCATTTTCAAGTTACCTTCTGGAAAATTTACAAAGCTGGTATCAATTTTATCAGAGAATACTTGACTAAAGTGCTTGGACAAAGCCTCAGCCTTGGTCAAGTTATCCTCAGCCATGTTTGTCTGGTCATCTTCAAGCATAAGAGGTGGGATAGCATCACTCTTACGTGTTCTTCTCTTGATATATGAGAAGAGTCTTTTTGGGCAGCCTGGTGAACTTTTAACTAACTGGGTTTCGTAAGCTATCCTTGACTGGTGGATCAAAGTTTTACACTGGTTTCTGGTTTCACAGTATTTCAGCCGGAACTGCTGTAGCCCAGTAGAAACAAAGAGATTCCAGAACCTTTTTCTCCGTCTCAGGAGTGTTATAGCTTGTCTATTTATCCATGGTGGCCGATTTGTTGGCCTTTTAGGAACCCTCCAGGGGATGAGATCAGTGGTAACCCTCTCAAGTGTATTCTTAAATCTATCCCATTCATCTTCAATGGATGAGACAATGTTGACTGACCAGTCGGCAGTTGAAGCACGCTCCTTTATAGCCACTATGTCAGCATGCCAAACACTAGGCCGGGATTTGGGTTGAAAACTGACTAAATTGCCAGCCCTTAAGTTAAAATCTAACACCCCATGATCACTGTTTGCTAGAGGTGGATGAATAACTAGACCATCCACGTCGTCGTTGTCATGAGTAAGCACTAAGTCCAGCAAGGAAGATCCTTGGGTAGAACCGAATCTTGTACTACCTAAGACATGTTGTGTCAGGGCATTTTCCATGGTTGTCAAGAGTAACCGGCTGTCAAACTTATCAGCGGATCCTGGAGATGTGACAGCTACCCAGTCTATATGAGGTGCATTAAAATCACCTAGAATAAGACAGCTACTGTGTTTACTCCATTGTTTGAGGTGATCTAAAATGAAGTCATCACACTGACAATAGGGACTTCTATACAGAACTCCAATGAGTAGAGTGCCGGTTGCAAAGCTTACTTCACAGCTAATTACCTCACCTGTCCCACTGTCATGAGCTTCAGATTTCACGGAACGAACATGTAGGGAGTTGTTGATGTACAGAGCAACCCCGCCACCTCTACGACCCTTAACTCTGTCGCTGCGCAAGCAACTAAATCCGCATAGCTCAGGTGTGTCATCTAATCCCGAAACCAGCCATGTTTCAGTAATGGCCACAATACCTGGGCTAAGGTCTTCTACTAATACACCTAGCTCGTGAAATTTGTTCCCGATACTACGTATATTAGTGTACACTACCTTCAGGCTTCCTATGCGGTCTGGCCTATCCACACAGGTCTTGGAAGCATACGTTTCCAAGACCTGACTATTTGAAAACCCACCAGTTTAAGGTTAGTCTCACCATTTTTGCGTCTTGTTTCTAGCTGGGACAAAACTTCTTTTCGTTTAAGTCTGTCTTCAAGAGATAAATCAGGTCTGGCTGAAATTCCTGACCCGGCAAGGTTGTGTACATTAGCCAGTAGATGATTCCGTTCATCAGGAGAACCTAAGACTACTTTAAGCAACCTACGCTGATTAGAACATTCATCATCTCTTTTGCCTATTCTAATCAGCTTTTTAATCGATACTCCAGGGAAATTCGCTGGGAGCATCTTCCTTATAATACTACTCACTAATTTAAGGTCGTGATCGTGCCTTTTCACGGGATCAGATTCTTTGGACTCTTCCAAATTTCCAACAATTATGTTAGAGTCTAAGGAGAGCTTGTCGTATTTAGCAGTGGCTACGTCCTTTCTCACCACTATTGATGCAGCCTGGCTACAGGTGACAGACGTTTGCCTACCATCAATATTACTATATTTCTTTCGACTGCTTATTTTTGTTACCCATTTATCATCTGCCTGCAGTTGCTTCTCAGGGCTGCTGCAGTTTTTGATGGTACAATCAAGATCAGTGTCTGCGCCACCTTCATGGTGAACTTCGCTTACGGTGTTCTCTGGTTCTGAGGTGCTGTTTACAGCTTCCGTTTTTTTACCTTTTCGCTTACTAAGACGCTTCGAACGCCTAGTAGGTTTTACTTCCGGGGTAACTGGGATAGTAACCGCCGGTGTGATAACATTCATGATGGCACTTACTGCTTCATCTTCAGACGGGCAGTCCGTGTCACTCTTACTAGCCACGCTATCATCAGGAAGTTCCATGGCTTTAGACAGCAGTTCGTGAGCCTCCCTTATTAAGGTCATCTTTGGAGAGCAACACATTCTGCACATCCAGTGGGATGTTGGAGCAGTACAGCGTTTGTATGCAGCTGGACGTAATCCAGTACACATCTTATGATACCATTTTTCACAGTTATTACACTGTATTCCATCATCTACCAAAAAGTAACACTCCGCCCTATTACATTTATGTGGTACTTTTGACATCATGAAATTCTACTGGAAACAGCCAAGACAATTTACCCAATATAGAATATATAAGTGGTTAAAATCAAAACTTAACAGACAAAAGTCAAGTTAAAGTTTTTTTTAAATGTTCTTGAAGTGAATAACACAACAAAACAGCGATTTGTCAAAAACGTGAAATACGTGAAAAAAGCACTCCCTTTCAAACAGCGCGCACAAATCTGACCTAAACGAACTGCTTAGCACTCACGAAGTGTGCAACATAGATGGCACTGAAATTGAAACCAAGTGGGAAATTAAATACCTAGGCATCACTCTATCTTCTGATCTTTCCTGGTCGTCTCATATCTTGACGATTTCTAAGAAAATATTCCGTCTTACCTTCTACATCAAGAAGTTGAGACATTCTGGTGTAACCCAACCCTTACTCCTACAATTTATTAACTCCTGTGTTCTGCCTATTATTCTCAATTGGTCCCCTTTAGTCTTTCCTGGGCTATTGAAGACAAACTATACCTTATTACGTAGGATGTTAAAGGTTGTCAGCAGGGTAAGCAGTTTGCCACTTAGCCAGCTTGTTAATATTCTGGTGGACAGGCACATGAACTCATGTGAAAAATGGGCTAAATCCATTTTATCTGACTCACAACACACTCTACATTCACAACTCTCCCCATGTATCTCTTCAGGGAAAACCAGAAGCCTATATAGTAAGTACAAAAACTCATCCATACCCTACCTAGCTCGTGTTCTGTGTGATAAAGAAAGCATTAGACGTGAAACCTTTAACTTATTAAATAGTCAGTAGAACAATAGATCTCGTCTTTCCAATTCACGTCATTTATAGGTACTACGAATTTTCTCTCTACTTTGTTTAAAAAAAAAAAAAAAAAAAAAAAAAAAAAAAAAAAAAAAAAAAAAAAAAAAAAAAAAAAAAAAAAAAATTGTTCGTTCTTTCACACTCTGTATATCTCGACCATTTTTCTGTCGCTTACGCCAGTAAATATGCTAGTAGTATCTACTTTTCTAACACCTTCAAACACTCTGTTTAAAATTCTGGCTTTGCTACCGACATGTTAATATGTTGTTGTCAAAACTGACTGAGATAACTTTAATCTATGTAGAACTTTATTTATTGTTAACGTACTAACTGGATGCAATATTGTAGTAAAATGCTGAGAATTCCATTCTGTATCACAAGTACTGATTTGGAATAAAGCTATTATCTTATCTTATCTATCTAATGTCACACAATCTTGAAGACTTACTAGAGAAAACCTAACTGGCAAGAAAAGTAGCGAAGACATGATTTCAAGAGAACATAGAGAAGACAAGGTAATGAAAATAACCATTCATGACCAAAAAAAAACCAACACCAATTATCGTCAACGGCAGAAGTTTGAAACAGGTTACTTCCTTAACTTATCTAGGAAGCGCAGAACCACCTAAGAACCTATCGCTGAACAAATATTCCCAAGAAAATGGAGATGGACTAGACATACGCTGAAGAGATCCACTAAATGTAATTATACTCCAAATTGTCGAGTGGAACCCTAACAAGAAACTCAGAGTTGAATATGGATCTGACGGTGACATGGAGGAGACCACGCTTATAGGCACTCATGGGTCTATCCAAAAAGCAGTGCAGACGACACGAAGAAATGGAGATATACTTGTAAAGCTTTTTATTCCACTTGAAATCCGAGGGATTAATAATAATTGTAACAATTGGGAAACGAGAAGACAGGGATATCCTAGACTGACAGCGAAGAACATAGAAGACTGGATTTCGCGCGTGGATGATTTATGTTTGATGTCACACAAAATCGAAGATTTACAAGAGAAAACCGACAAACTGGTCGAAGAAGCAGCAAAGACAGGACTGACTCCATGTGAACATAGACAAGAGGGAGGTCATGAAAATAACCAGCCAACAGCAACAACAACAACAGCTGCATCCAGTGCCAATCGCCATCAACAGGAGGGATTGAAAGAGTGTTACTTCATTCACTCACTTATCTAGGGAACATTGTCTCAACTACAGGCAGTCGGAACGGACGAGGATGTCAAATCGAGCGAGAATAGGGAAAGCGAGAAACACATTCATCAACCTGAAACCAATCTGGAAATCTTCGTCACTCAGCCAGCATCAACAACAAAATTCGGTTGGATTTTCAATACAAACAACGTCAAGTCAGTCAGTTCTCCTATACGGATCGGATGAGAAACTTGGCGGGCGGGTCACAAAGAATATTTCCAACAGTCTGTTGCAGACCTTCATCAACAACTGTCTTCGCTGGCTCTTTACTGAAGATCAGATGGCCGGGTGGGAAAGAATCATCAAGAAGAAACTATGGCTGGGAACAGACAAAACAAGAACCAATCGCCCAACAAATATGCAGGAGGGAGTGGAAGTGGATCGGACACTCGCTGAGGAGACCGCTGGGTGACATCGCGCGTCAGGCCATTGCTCGAGTGGAACCAGGCCGAAATGGAAGCGGGGAGTCTGTCATCGGTGCCAGGGTGACATGGAGGAGATCGTGTGAAGAGTTGAGGAGTTGAAAGTGTATAGACTATATATATATATATAATAATAATAACAATTGAATATTTTTAAGAGTCTATTTTTACTACTGAAATATATTGTCAAGTAGCACAAAATTTATCACGAAAACAAACAGACACCTCTTACTTCAAGTTTTTATTTATTTTATTTTTCAGTTCAAACATTATTGTGATTATTGAGTTTTGTCGTTTAAAAATACAATAATTATACAGGCAGAAGAAATAAAGAAAGAATGATTCATTTCGAAGTAAATTCATCAGTTTCCTAAACTATTTATATATTTGTATGTGTGCGTGTATAATATGTATTATTTGAGCATATTTGTTTTGGCGTTATAGCGTGTGTCATTCTACTCCTTTTTTTGCTGCCATTGTTGCTGGTCACTTGTTACATTTGTCTCTATTACTGATTCTCTTTGTTCTTTCCTCTGTTTCCCTAGGATATATGTGTAACTGTTTACAAATTGAAATATGAATAATGATTACAACATGTGTGGAAAGAGAATTCATATATATATATATATATATATATATATCGTTTTGTTATGCATATATATATATCTGTAATAAACATTTATTTCTGCTCTCTGCAGACAGTTTTACAGGGGAGGAAAACATAAACAGAAGGAAACGGGTTTTCTTTGTATTAATATGCACTTGTTTCTTTGGTTTTTACATTTAAAAGTTGTGAATAATAATAATAATAATAATAATAATAATAATAATAATAATGGTAATCGTAATAGTAATAGTAATAACAATGTTTTTGTATACATGCGATCATAGATGGGATTTACAGTAGTACTGTTTAGAAAGGTAATTTACAGTCCCAAATGTATGTATATGTATATATATGCTTTATTTTGAAGTATCCGACATCTTGAATTAGTCAATGAGTACGTCAGTGATTGTGTGAGTGAGTGAGTGACATTATTGCCAGTCAAGGAGAAAACCAAAAAAAAGGATCAAACCAACCCAAAGTACCTCTAATAAGTAAAAAAAAATGCAAACAAACAATACACTGAGGGGAGGAAGAAGAATGGAAGGAAGAAACGAAGAAAGCAAATCAATAGTTCTCCTCTGCTATGAATTTCTTTTTTTTTCTTTTTCAATCTCATAGATTTCAGTCATTTTTTTCAACATTTTCAGAGAATGTAGCATAATTTTCAGGCATATTTATGCTTTTTTGTTCATGACTCACCAAATCAATTATTTGTCTTCTTGGTCGGCTATTCATACTTCCGCTACTCCCACCACTACCACCAGCACTCAAAATAGTCGATTGTGTTGATGTATTCATTATGCTTTTCATCGCATTATTTTCATGACTTGATGATGTAAATTTATCATGTAATCCTGATGTTGATGATGACATCATTGTATCCATTGGAGTAGTTGACACTATGCCCTCTGGTGTCTTTAATCCCGGTAATACTGATGTTGAACAACCGGAGACACCTGTCACTGGTGTTGATGACGCTAAATCAATAATTACATTCTCTGAATATCTTGTATGTAGTAATTTTAAACGATCATTATTATTATTATTATTCACTCTGTTATTATTATTAGGATTAACACTGGAATCACTTTGTTTTGAATACTTACGTAATATATTAGTAGAGTGGGTAGTGTTTACACTAGCTGACGTTTTTCTACTAGAATATTTCGTCTGATTTGTAGACTGAATGATATTTGATCGATTTTCATTTGGTATTGAAGATACATTCTGATAACTGCTATTATTATTACTGCTATTACTAGTGTTATTATTTAACTGTTGGTTATCTAATACTACTGATCTATTATTAAGTAGTGCAGATAATTCTTCTTTTAGTTCATTTTTCATTTCATTTTTAAATTGATTCCAATCATCAATATATAACCCTTTAGTAGCTATTCTATTATTCCGTTCATTTAATTTTAATACATCAATTGGTATATCATTGATTGACGCGAGCTGCATAAGATCTTTATAGATATCTTTTGGCTCTTTATCATAATTTAATGAATATTTCTTCCGACCACCTTCTTTAATCTTTGAGTCACTTGATGTGGATTGAAGGTGGTGTAGTTGTTGTTGACCCGTGTTAACATTTTTCGTACTATAGTGTATATTTGCCTGGTCACTTGAGTCTATTACAGAAGTTGGTATTGATGGCTTTGTTTTGTAAAGTTTCCTTCGATAATCGGTTAAATCATCAACTTTAGGATATGTTGATGAGGATGTAGATGGTATTATCATTGATGTTTGTACTATCGATGTTGTTGGCAGTGTTGTTTGTGATGTTTGTGGGTGTATTGTAGCATTTTGTAAAATTGTACTCTGTTTACCCAGCTCATCAACAAGTTCTTGTTTTAAAGTTTCCAACTGGCATACAGCACGTACAATTTCACGTTTTCTATCTTCGCGTAATTCAAATCTATAAAGTCAATATATGCGATATTTTAGAACAAAATCATGAAATAATTTAAATCTGATTAATCTAATTTATAAATATTATAGTTAACAAAATAAAATAAAAGTGGTGATTTACAAAGGTTTGATTGATTTCACGTTCGATCATGAACTGACTTCCCTTAGAGAACCATAGAAAACCAAAGTGAACTGGATAAGTATTTCATCCCAGCTTGGGACTGTTCGTCAGCTTGACTACGTCTGTAATCCATCCACTCATTTGCCCATGAATTCTAACTTCTGTCAGTTTGTAGTATATGGCAATAAGCCCGGCAAGAGTTATGGATTCTGTCTGTATTGGGCGTATGCTCATAAAGAGCCCTGAACAACAGCACTTGAGTAATGGTTTTCAATGTTTCTCGAATTGAACTTAGTTCATGAATGAACTCGAAAATAAAATCAGTTATGATTCTGGTGAAATACTACATGTGCATCTTCATGTCTAACTTAGATGCTTTGCCGTCCTAATAGTGATTAAATCGAAACTGATATCATTTAGAGGAGTGTTGACAACCAGGGAGTACTGGAGAGTTGTTTTGTGCTAGACTACCAATGAATGACTGTCTATGGGATCGGGATTTTAGAGTTCTAGTGAGAAACTGTGACCACCAAGTTGGCTCCAAGGTCAAATGCTTGCTGCTGACATCACTGATGACGCTTAATATCACAAATTAGGAATTGGAATCTACCCTACTATCTGAATAGTCAGAGAGTTCGCCACATAACATGAATTCCCCTGAATCTATACCAGGTGAGGTGATGAGTGTGTAAGGGTTCCAAATTGGGACAAACTAGGACTGTTCAGTACTCTATAGTTTCTGGTGGTTTTCTAATAAAATGTTACTTTCTGATGTAACTTAAAACCAACCAAACCCCTTGCAAACCAACACCTGGGTAGGGTTATTTGCTTTTCTTATTTGTGTCAGATGTTCTACCAATTTAACTGATCATAACGCTAAAACTAGTCTATCATACAAACATTTGTAAATATTTAACTTCAGTACTGGTATATATAGGTTGTTTCACAATTAATGAGGAATTTACTGGCCTGAGGAATTCAGGTAGTTAGCTGGATTTGTCTACTTATACATACATCAGTAGTAAACGAGGTGAAACTAGTGTTATGATCATTCAGCTATTTAGTTGTATACACTACTTGTAGGGTTCACAAATACCTGAGTTTCAGTCACTACCATACATTTACAAAGTAATATGAGTTGTTTACCTTAAACTGGATATATCCTGTTTAATTTCTAAGAGATCATCTTCATTCACACCATCTTGTCGCATTGTTTTCTTTGATTGGTGTATATATCTTCTGACAAGTCGTCGCATAACTGTCTGTAAATATAAGACAAAAAAAACACAACAAGATTAAACAATAAACTGGTGATTTACTTATCATTAGACTTTCAGTAGAAATAAGCTACAAGAATTCCAGTAGCATAATTGAAAGTAAAAGAGGCAGTTTTCTGGCAACGAGTTAGAATGTCAGTCTGGTTGTGTTTGTGCTGTGTGCAGCTGACAATAATAATAATTCTGAAACAGTCTTGAACTGCGGAGAGATCGGTTAAGTTGAGGATAAAAAAGATGAAGATCTTTGTGACACATTATGGCAAGAATGAAGGGAGAAAAAAAGAAGCAGAATACGAAGATAAGAACAACAAAGTTCAACGAAGAGTCTCTTTTCGGCGAATTCATTCGCCTATCTCTGCACAATCTCATTCATATATAATTATTTTGTGTGTGTGTGTGCACATTGGGATTGCCAAACAAAAGTGAAAATTAGTTGGAGTTACTGTTTACATCACCAAAATGTCTCTAAAATGTGATGAATAATCAAGATTGTAACTAGGGGAAGGGGTGAAGATTGGTAAGTGCTGAGAAGGGTTGCGTAATATGAAATAGGATACTAATGGAGATTATTATGTCATAGGTAGAAAGAGTAAATAAAGGGTTGGTTAAGAAGAAGGTGTTACTAAGATGCCATACAAAAATTAAAAAAAAACACTGCTTACAAAGTAGTAGAGCTCTGAATTATACCCAAGGTAGAAGGAGTGGGTGGAGAAGCTTCTTCTGTGTGCATAAATCAGGGTTTTCGAACCGGAGCGCTTAGGCCTTGACAATGAAAAGTGTGCGGAAGCTTACCGTTTTCGGGAAGCTTCTTATGACTTTGTAGATGAATAAGATAAGAAATCTCGAGAATAGTTCAGCCGTAGCATTACATGCAATTACACACAACCATATAATAAGCTTAGACAGGATGACAGTTTTAAAATCTAATGTAACAGCTGGGTGGAGGGAGAGATTGATAATAGAAGCTTTGTTTATCGAATCAACTGCAAATACATGTAATAGGAATGATTCAACACCTGTCCCAGATATCTGGAAAATTCTACTACCCCAGCGACGACAAATAGGAGAGAACAAAGAAAACTATAAAACTCAAGTTTCGAATTCGTGTGATTGTAATTGATGAAATGATTATGAATAATAAATTTTGTTCGAAATGTCATCCAGTGAATAATACAGTTTCATTGTGCAATACTTCGAATAAACAAACTAATATGAAATATGACTGTTAATTACTTGAAAATCAAAGATGGAATCTCCATCTCCCAGTCTGCATGAATCGAAACAGAACAAAATGAATGTCCTGGAGACAGCCTATGGTCAAGCAGTCATTTCATAGTGTAACCTTCATTTCACTCGAACAGGATTAAAATCGTATAACAAGCTCACTACCATGAATAGTTCACCATCACACAATGGTAAAGTGAAGTATTAAAATAGAAATGAATCAAAGACACAGAGTAATAATGAGGATTAAGTCAAAACAAGATGTGCAAATGTTTGAATGACGATACACCGGTGGGTGGGGTGTAAGAGTAACAAATGACACAGTGATTAGGAAGCTTTCCGACCATGCACATGGTCTCAGGTTCGATCCCAGCCAACGCATACCTGATATCAATGGTCGGCCTGCTAAATTTAGGCTACCGATATCACATGCTGGCAATTCCTTAGTTGTACCAAAATACTGTGTGGAATCAAGCTATAATAAAAAAATAGTTGAAATATTGAGATAAGTGTCAATATTATAAGTAGATTGTTCAAGGTGGGATTTTTAGATCACTCATACTGCCAGACAAAATCGAATGCAGTGTCTGAGATCTATTTAACTCCTTGTCATCATTCAGATTTCAAACTTTGTATTAATGTTCATCTACATTTCTATCCACTTTCAGTTTCAGAATGCGGATAATGTTCTTTGACTCTCTTAGCTAAAACACTCATCAAACGACCTATATATCTCGCTTCAAATGAAGGAGCGAATTGGCAGATAGACATGGAAGTGGTCAGATGCCTATTATTTTCTGGTATGAGTATTTTTCAGTAAAGTTGTGCGTTGATTAGATCGTACATCATTATTTAAAAAAAACATTTCAATCGTATTAGTTGATAAAATTCCATTCATAATTTTGTGCCCACTCTCTATTGCCCTAACATTTTAGAAATGTAAGTATTCCTCAAGAGACCTATGCTGAGATTACATTGGTGATTAACTCATATTTAGTATCAACGTAGCTGCCGCCTATAAAACGAAGTAATCATCAGGCTTAGTCTATCGGCTTCCTGCTGTACGCGATGGATCGTGACTTGTGCCGAAGGGTATTGGAAGTTATAAATGCCTTTCACAATCCGTCAATGTTTTACTCTTGTGATTTATTTGTATAGAAGGTAAGATGATATGCATTCAGCGAACCTACTATGTAGCATTTGTGTAACGGCGGGACACAATATTATTTTAACATAGCAAAAATATTCATTCAGATATCTATAAAACACAAAATAATTGAGCAAAGAATATCCTTTTCGATAAATTCCTCTTGTGGCTCTACAATTATATACATGTTTATATACACAGAATATTCAAGGTTGGTAGTTAATAACAATATTAGTGTTTTTTAAATAATATCGATTTGTAAAGTATGACCAATGGAATTACAGTTCACTAAAAATACTTAAATTATAATAGTAATAAAGATATAATAGCGAGTAGAATATCAACTAAAATTAGGAAATTTCTACAAAAATTGAGAATCATTCAAACCTAGATGGCCAAGGTAAGGACAGCGTCTGAACTAACTTCTTTTGGACGCACCAATTAGGCATTTTATTATTTGAGAACAGAATTATTCATTGGCAGCCCATTGCATGGATGGACATAAGCAAAATACATCTACCACCATATATTAAAACCACAATCTGTGTATGTTTTGCGCATAGCTCTGATATTTGATTGGCGGCCTGCCTAAGACTTTGGCTACCGAAGACTATTCAGTTTGTTTAAAATCTAACAAAATATGACCTCTATTAATATTATTTGCGTCGGTGGCACAGCGGTTAGGACGCTCGCCAACCATGCACATTGTCCAAGGTTCGATCCCCGGCCACAGACGCACTCCTTTACCTCGCTAAGCCAGAAATAATCCTGGTAAAGAGGAAAGGTTGGGCATGAGGCCAGCGACTCCATCCTGTAAAATAAACACTGCCACAGAAACTTCAAGGCACTAACTTGAAGCCCTATGTTCCAATGGGGAACGTGCAGGAAAAAAATTAGTATTGTTTACTGTAGCGAGTATTAAAGACCTGCTGATAAACAAGTCTGTAGTAAACTTGTGAATAAGCATTATCCTGAATGGCAGCTTATCCCAGTACATGGGATGACCATTCATAAATGGCGTCGTCAGTTAACAAAATTCACTCCTGAAGTTTTTATAACTGGCATTTATCAAAAAATCATCTCTCTAAGGTGAAAAAGATGAGATATCTTTTTGATGTAGTTGTGTTCTCTGAGCTAGCTAGATGGTTCATTTGAGAAGCTTCCATTGCCGTACTAGGCAGATATCTTCAGTGCATACTTCAATTTCAATTGAAGTGAGCTTTTAGATTTCTACACGAGTTTATTAGTCATCTCTCCTGGTGACCTTGAAAGTGGGTGGTTGCTTTTGTGTGTTTTCATTTCCTCTAAGGTACTTGTAGTGGAATTGATTGTTTTTTTTTACTTGAAATTTGACCCTTTGTGTGTGAGATTTCCGTCTTATCGATTGGTAAATCTTGTCAATCAATAGACACATCGACATAGACAAGATTTACCAATCGATAAGACGGAAATCTCACACACAAAGGGTCAAATTTCAAGTAAAAAAAAACAATCAATTCCACTACAAGTACCTTAGAGGAAATGAAAACACACAAAAGCAACCACCCACTTTCAAGGTCACCAGGAGAGATGACTAATAAACTCGTGTAGAAATCTAAAAGCTCACTTCAATTGAAATTGAAGTATGCACTGAAGATATCTGCCTAGTACGGCAATGGAAGCTTCTCAAATGAACCATCTAGCTAGCTCAGAGAACACAACCACATCCAAATCACCCACCTGAGCTACAAATCTTCTCCATCATATCTAGATGAAATATCATAATGGATTAATTTGCGCTTCAGATCAGATAGAACTGTGTCAGTTAATTTTTTATGTGAAGCTCCTGAATGGACAGAAAATACCATGCAATAAGCTCCGCTGAAATTTCTGTAAATTACATAAATACTGTTTCAGAATTAAAGATACTATTAATATTACGCATTGTTATGATGTTATCGAAAGGTATGTGGAAAACTGTAGGACTCCAGAGTGGTAAAATATCTGAGTGGATTATTTAGCAGAATAAGTGATTTGAAAGAAATGCTCCATAAACAATCTGTTTACGGTACTGATACTCATTTGAATATTTTTCTACTAATTTTGTAATTATTACCCTTTTCTCCTGACCTTGTAACATTTTTCTACCATTCGAAAATATTTTTTGACCTGATTTTTATTATTTAACTTTTTTTTGTTGATCCTTATTTTTTAATGCTTCAATTTACTGGTGTTTAATGGTGTTTCTTTTTATAGCCACGCCATTGTTTGAACGGATTCAAGGTTGCTCTATGGAATGACAGCATGACATTGGATTACTTGCTGCAAATAATTTCGTGCTGTTTGATTCTTGCATACAGAGGGGGGGGGGTGGAAACTCCGCCTTTTTGTGAATATTCTTCTTAACTCACAGATATCTTGTAGTCATGTTCGGCATTTTGGAGACAGTTTTGTAAATTTTTGGTATACATATTATTACTGTTCATAAGCATCACAGATTCTATCACGCTACATCATGTTTTGACATTGTTGACAAACTGTACTGAAGAGCTTAACGACTTAGGTTTTTGAGTCATTACAGATTTATTTTATTCCTTTGCGTTTCGGATGGAACATAGGGCTTCAAGTATGAACTCTGAAGTTTCGATAGCAGTGGTTTTTAACGGGGTGGTGTTGCTAGCCTCACACCCAACCTTCCTACTTTATCCAGCTTACAATAGGCTAGGAGAGGTAAAAATGTTCGCCAGCTAGGAAATAGGAGTTCTGACCACATACAAAGTCGGCTAGCATACGCGGGTGTCAATTTTTCGAGATAAGATAACAGTCGATACAGTTTGGAGTCTTATTTCTTATTTGTTCCAAATAACAGGGAACAGTTGTCATTTTAAGCGTTTAGTGACAATGACATTTGGGATTGCTTATGCTTTTTGATGAGTAACAGCGCAGTGCAGCACGCTCACCCCAACTTGTTTGGGAGTCATCAGCTGTATGTGTTTACGATCCCTAGTGATCGATGGTGTTTCTAATGATACGTGAACCTTGAACCCATTGTTTCAAATACCAAGGTGTTATCTACTAGGTAAAGTGGGCAACAAGAGCCAATTCTTGAGCAAGTGGCTAAACAGGCACAAACTATTTAGGTTCAACATAACCATGGCTAAAATTTCATATATGTGAAAAAATACATTAAATTGAGAGCCATAAAAATGACGTCTGAATCTCACTTTCGTGCATTACTGTTTACTTATCTGTCGCTAGTAATAATTTTATTTTGTAGACAAAAACAAGCCATTTTTACAGGCGAGAAGATATGAAGATTATTGTTTTAATTGCAATTAACCATGATACCAAAATTTCTTTTGGAATTTCGAATAAACATTAAGCTGGTATAAGTGCGAACAGTCGAAATAACAAAAAAAAGTTTTTTAAATGTGAAGTAATAATAACTGCGGAAAGTTACTGTAAAACAGAGGGTCGCCAGTGTTGAAATGGCTCAAAATTCAGACCCACTTCATTTAAAAAGGAGAATTCAATGACTTTTTGAACTTTTTTAACGTCCCGGCCGACGCACTCCTCTTTACTGCGTCGGTGGCGTAGCGGTTAGTACTCTCGCCAACCATGCACATTGTCCAAGGTTCGATCCCGGCCACAGACGCACTCCTTTACCTCGCTAAGCCAGAAATAATCCTGGTAAAGAGGAAAGGTTGGGCATGAGGCCAGCGACTCCATCCTGTAAAATAAACACTGCCACAGAAACTTCAAGGCACTAACTTGAAGCCCTATGTTCCAATGGGAACGTTAACGGAGAAAAGTACACAAGAGAAGATTGATCTATTAAAACAATCATATCTGATGAACTTTCGTTATTTCTGAACAGATTACGATTTAATAGGTTGTATCGAGATTTTTATACTGGACAGTACAAACTTGAAGTAAATAAAATCCCTGCTAAGTAACTTTTGAAAATCGGTCTGACGATTGTTAGTGGCTGACTACAGGACAAAGTTGCCTGGATTTCTAGTGGGAAGTCGTGACCAGTGGAGCCCATTAGGTCTGGCATGAAGACAAATGCTCACCGATAACATTGGCTTGTGGTCTCGTTAAAATCATGAATTGGCAGGAGTTAGAACTCATAGACCGTTGATTCGTCTCCCAGTGGCTGAATGAGCTGACCTGATAAACAAAAGGTTTTGGGACCGAACCGCAGTGGGTGAGTACTGCCAATGACTATCAAACTAGGACGGGGCAGATTTCCAGTACTTCTTCGTTTTGAATGGTTCTCTAACTGATATCGATCCCCCTGGGACAAGCAAGCTTAAGACAAATCAGATCCCTACAAATTAACTTTTGAGAATAGGATTTTAAGAGGTAAAACTCTCAGTAAAACCACAACACAATCATTCTTGGAAAAAGTCGACTTATCTGTGATTAGTCATGTTGCTTAGCTGACACTAATGGTATTAAAAGATGAATGCTTTTAATCTAGTAACTCCTTTATCTGACGGAATCACGCGCGGATGAGTTTTACGTACAAACATTTATTTACTTTAAGCTACTGAGATCTAGGGAAGCGGTTTACAATCAATACTTTACGTAGACCATCGTATTTATTGTGAAAGTGTGGATATTCAGTCAAAACTTAGTCCATTATAAACCTATTTCAGTTGCTAGGATACAGAAATCAACAGTTTCAAAGATTTATCAACAAAATTTAACTTTCTGATTAAATAAATTTTCAGAGATTGAAAAGCAACTATACCATGTAAAAATTAGTATAAGATGGGGGGGTGAGGAATCGTTTTGCATGGGAGAACATCAGTTAGAGAATCACTAAAATCTAAGGATCATTGGACATCTGTTTATTAGTAGTTCGAGACTCTGCATCAGTGCTCATCTATGATTTCAGGAGGAATCAAACTGAGGTCCATTGACCATTTGTTTCGAAAGCAGAAATATAGAATCTTGGGATAGGGAGCAGTTTTATAAGAGAGAGTGACGCAGTATAGAGGAGTGAAGGAAAAGCTCTCCAGAAGAACAGCTTTTTCAATAAATCAGGTTCCTGTCTTCTGTGCTTCGAGGTTGTTATAGCGGTTGGGCTGATTTTGCTGGTTGCTAGCCCCGCGCCAAACTTTCTGTCTTTTCCAGGGCTTAGGATTGGATAGTAAACTAGAGGATTAGTAAAGTAGGCGAAACCATTGTAGAATTCTGCTGCATCCATTGTAAAGAGCAAGATTCGAACTTTAAAACACCAGTGTGAAATCAGTGCTTCTATATGGTTCAGTGACTTGGTGCGAGCTTCCCGGAAAGCATTTCAAAGAGACTGCAAACTTTTCCGATGATCGGATGACCAAACTGGTTTAGCAACAAGGAATTCTGGGAACTAATCAATCGACAAACTGTCGTTCAAAAATGTACAGAAGAAAGTGGAAATGTTTTAAACAAACCAGGGGACCGTTAAATGAAATCACATGCCGTACCCTCAATTGGAACCCCAGTGGGAAACGACGAATTGGGCAAGATTCAAAGGGTAACATGAGGAGGATACAAAAGCTTATGAGCGATTAGGAAGCCATTTGAAGAGGACTGCAGATAACAGTTTGAAATGGCGATGTACTGTTGAAGCTACTTTTTCCACTCGGAGCTCAATGGAATAACAATAATTACATATCATGTTCATTGTTAATTTATTGAATAAACAAGCTTTTATTGTACACAGAGTTTTATTCAGCTTTAAAAGACGATTTGCCATTGGCTGTGAAAGTGTAGAAATGAGTATTTCAACCTTGAATATTTCACACATTGTGTGAACGCTTACAAATTCCATGCTTATTAATACCCATGAATTTCACTTTATAAGAACTGACAGTGAAGCAATACATATGAGACAACAATTGACATTTACGCATAATCGAATACATCCTTATGTACAAAGACCCAGTTGGAACTTCTCAGCCGTAAAAATAATAATAATAACCTAATAATCAAGATGAGAGATTTCTTAAAATATTCTTTAAAGGTGAACTTCCTATTCACCTCCTAATTAATGGTTATTTTACTATTCATCTTCTCACATAAAATTGCTTTCTGTCCTACCATTCCACATTTCCAGTTTTGAAATCAATTTTTATTTCTTCTAATTAGAGCGCTCAGTTCAACTTAGTTGCTCAACTTCTTAATTTAAGCCTCAACAAATCCGCATCTGGTTATTGATTTTCTACATAACATGCATTGTTCCTAGAGGGTGTGAAAACACACAAAACCAACCAATCAAATTCAAGATAACCAGGAGAGATGACTAATAAACTCGTGGAGAAATCTAAAAACTCACTTCATTTCAAATTGAAGTATGCGCTGAAGATGTTGCCACAGTAGGGAAATGAAAGCTTCTCTAATAAACCATCTAGGTAGCTTACAGGACACAACTACATCAAAATAGTTCCTTTTCAATCTCCTAAACTTTGATAGTATTTACTATTTTCAAATTAATTTGCAGTTTTCGGTGTGTAGTTTCACCACAGTTGCCTTAGAAAATCAAAATGACAGTGCGTATGAGATCTACTTGATATCATAGATGGTAATCATGAAAGTAGGCAAAAGCGTATGATGATACCTATTACTGATTAATTTGTATGAGTAAGTTGGATGCTATTCCCATCAGCCAGTAGATTTTGCTAGCCAGATCAACCGCTCTTTTGGTCGTTTGAGATCGAGGTCATCAGAGGTGTAGCAATTTCAGCAGGGGCTTAGGGAGACAAATCGGTTTAAACTACCCAAAATCTGGCTAGCTACCTGGGGAACTAGCCGTCCGGTGTTCGGATCACTTTGATGCATCTACTGATTGATGTGAGAGTGGTATCCAGCTACTCATATCAATCATCAAATTACTATTATTGTCTCCTTTAATTCCTTGAGGAACATAGGGCTTCAGCCACACGTCTCCATTGCGTTCGGTTCTCTGACAATGTTTTCACCTGGCTCCACGTCCGCCAATATGCTTTCATCCCCGCTTCACATGACCTCCTCCATGTCACCCTCACACTGACGACCAACACGCCGCTTCCCATTCGAGTTCCACTCAAGCCATAGCCTGGCGTGTGATGTCACTTGATAGTTTTTTCTGAGTATGGCTAATTCCCCTCAATTTCTTCCTGCATATCTGTTGCATAATTGGTTCCTTCTGGGTTGAATCGTTCCCGAAGACCCCTCCCTATTACCAACTTTTTCTGGCCATCTGATCTTCAGTATTGAGCAAAGACAGCTGTTGGTGAAGGTCTGTAGTTTGTTTGAGGTGCTCTTCATGACGCATCAAGTCTCTGATCCGTAAAGTAGCTACTTACTTACTTTACTTCGGCTATCTCCTACGGGAGGATGAGCCGGCTTCATGAACCATGAAGTTTCATGGGAATTGGGTACGAGTGATGTCCCCAGCATCGCTCGGCCTTTTGTTTGAGAGTGCAGCTCTAGCCTTTACACAACCAAGTGTGACCTACAAGGCAGTAGGAGTGGAGTAGGGAGTTCACTATCCATTGGCAGCCGGTGACCGGAGTCCGGTTCATTCGCCTTTTTGAATGGGGCCAGTCATCCAGGGCATCCAATAAGCCCTTTGTCCATACGTCTGCCGGTGAACTCAGGTGAGCTTCATACGCCAGTCGTTGGAGGTTTGGAATCAGGGTTTAGCCATCTCCCCTAGACTGTCATCCAATGGACAGTCAACCCGGTGAAGAGCGCCGGGCATCCGCTTTTGCCCTCTCACTTTGGTGAAAAACACCTCCGCCACGTGAAGGCAGTGAGTAGGACTTCCTCAGGAGAGGCTATGTAAGACGCTCGGTCATATGGGAGCATTTCAAGAGGTGTACGGAGGGGTGGCCAACCCGCAGCGCAAGACACCCACCCCCGACCATCCTGAGGCTCCGTAAAGTAGCCCTGACTTTACATTAAAGCTGAAAATCCGGATGTAATTTTTCATGCTGAGTGTTGTTGACCTCCTCTGCTATTCTCACCGGTTCCGCCTGTAGATGAAACGGTGCTTCTCAGGAATGACAAAGAGGTTGCTTCTTTCAGATTCCTCCGATTTATGCTAACTGGTTTTTGTCTGTTGTTGTTACTGTTGCTGTTGGCAGGGAATCTTCATCACCTACCTCTGTTTTCTCTATGTTCACCTGAAGTCCGATCTCCTCGAATGTTTCTTTTGCCAACTTGTTGCTTTTCACTTGCATATCTTCTAGGTTGTAGGATATCACACATATATCATCAGCGAAGTTTTATGTTTGGGTCCATTTTATGCCTGTTTCCTCGCTGTCCTCCGCTGTCTGTTACATTATCCAGTCTAACGCAGTCAGGAAAACCATTGGAGATAGTAGGCAGCCAGCCAGCCTTGTCTTACTCCCGTCTTCAATTCGAAGGATTTCAGGAGTTTCCCAATGTGGATTCCTTGACATATAGCATTTTCGTACATCTGTTGGACTAAATGTATGATAGTTGGCGGCACTTCGTAGTAGCGAAGTAGTTTCAAAATCACCCCTCGATCGAGGCTGTCTGCTAAAGGCCTTTTCAAAGTCAATGAAGCTGAGATAGAGAGGTGACTGCCATTCCAAGCTCTGTTCAATGATGATCCGTATTGCGTTGTGATTTGATCGATACATGACTTGTTTCTTCTGAATTCAGCCTGTTCCGGTCGAAGTTTTTCATCCAGTGTGTGTTTGCTTGAGGAGCATAATGCCGTGCCAGTTCTTGAAATGACTTTAGAATCTTTGTTTGGCAGTTTAAAAAAGTAGCGTTTCTTCCAGTCATCAAATAGTAGTTAGTATGTAACATCACACAGTTATGCTGTTAAAGTTTATTTAACCAAACTGTGTATTTTTGTTAAGGTATTTTCGCAAATACAACTTTCTGCATTGAAACTAAATGAATGTTATTACTATATACAGTTGTACAGTGAGTAAATATAACGACTATGATTCGTGCAACATTTTCAACAGTCTGTTTAATAATGTTTAGTGATATTTTTATGTATTTAAAAGTGAACAAGTCAACTGACGCTGTAAACTACTTCTTTCATTTACAGTTTTAAATGAAAAATGTAACAATTCAAACATTAGAAATGCATCGCTTTATACTTTATTTACTTTGAAAGATCTTTTTACCTGTATGCACAGGTATATGTATATATATACATATATATGTAGTGATATTTTAATGCATACTTGAAAGGATCCCTACTACATTTAACACCTGTTCCACGACTGAATTACAAAAACTGAACAACTTTTAAAGTGAATTCCTGTTATTCTCCTCTCTCTCTCTCGCCCTCTCTATTTTTTGTATTCTGTATCCTGCAGAATTATTTATGATGAAAAGGAATCTTCAGCTAATGGTACATTAGCTTTATTCCATCTGTTTCAGCTTCTAGTCCAGCGGGGGCGGGAAGGCTGGTGAAGAGAAAAAGCTTGGAAATTGAAGGGTAAATATTAGGCTATTTTATTTATCCTATAATGTATATTGTTGCTGAAATCTCTGTGTGGAGAGATGTGAACCTGACTGAATTATTGTTCTGTGAAGCTGATTATTCATTTTAATTTTGTATTATATAAAAAACAGCACGTCAATTCCCATCCATGGGTGACGTCTAAAGGAAGTCTTCTGATTCACTTATCTAGGTAGCATTGTCTCAACTAAAGACTGATGGTATAGATGAAAATATCACAGCCAACCAGGAAAGAGGAAGGAAGACAGACCTTCTACTTTACTCAGCAAATGGAAAAGTATCCGGATTTTTAACACTAGTATAAGATCCATCGTGGATTCTATACGGTGTAAAGACTTGTGCGCATTGGTAAAAGCATTTCCAGCAAGCTACTGTAGGCTTTCATCAACAGCAACTGCCATTTTTCCCCGAGCTACTGAGGATCAAATGGTTGACCAGATAAAAAAGATAAGGAGCAGTGAGCTTAGGTAACAAACCTAACAAATATTTGGTATAAAATATAGGTGGAATCTACACACACTGAAGAGACCACGAAGTGCTGTTGTAAATCACGCTGTCGAGTGGGACCAGAATGTGAATGAAGCGGTCAATACTATTCAGTGGTAGAATTCTCGGCAATCACATTCTGAACATGGTTCAGGTTTGATCCTCCACAGATTCACTCCCTAATTCCTGCTTAGCCAGTCGTAAGATCATTGAAGACGGAAGGGTGTGTTTGAGGCTAGCAACCTTACCAATAATAATGAAACTTTATAGGTTAAATTTTGAAGTCCTATTTTCCACTAGGATCACAAGGGAATAAAAAATAATTAGTTAAAAAACTTGAAATAATAATATCACTATTTCTGCGTTATTTCACCATTCAATATATTTTTCCTTCACGTTCCCCAGTGGAACATAGGGCTTAAAGCTAGTGGCTTGAAGTTTATGTAGAAGTGTTTTATTTTACAGGATGGGGTTGCTAGCCTCATGCCCAGCCTTTCCTCTTTACCAGCATTATTTGTGGCATAGAGAGGTAAAGGAGTGAGTCGACCAGGAATCGAACCCAGGACCATATGTATGGCTGGCGAGCGTGCTAACCACTGTGCCACCGACGCACATAGTTCTTCGAGTTAGATTGAATCAGGCATTAATAACGGTAATAATAATAATAATAATAGTGTCTAAATATTTATATATCTACGTGTTTATAAGTAATTATATATGAGTAATATGACTACATCTCCATGCTCATTTTTGCTTTCTTCCAAAAAAGACATATTGTCTAACTGTTTTCCTGGAGGCTTTCCCTAGCTTGCATCATTTCATCTCTCCGATTCCCCCCCGAGGACTAAGTATGGTTCTCATATTTTTGTTGTGCTGTGAATATTCTGTAGAGTAACAAATTGATTTTTCGATGTAGAGTCGCTAGCCTCACGCTCACTGTCCCTTATTTCAGGGGGCAATGACCGGCCAGAAAACTGGCGAACTAGTAAACTAGACAAGAACTTCAAGTGAACATGAAAAAACGCAGATAAACAACCAACCAACCAACAAAAAGCACCAATCACTATCAGCTGGCGAAATTTGAAAGCGGTTACTTCCCTCACTTATCTACGAAGCATCGTTTCAACTACAGGCACACAGAACGATTTCCAAACCAGAATCGAAAAGACCAGATAGACCTTTTAACAGTGTGGAATCACTCTGGCAGTGTGCTGCACTCAGCATAAAGAAAAAAATTTCAACTTTCAACAAGAATGTTAAGTCACTTCTTCTGTATGCATCAAAGACTTGGTTTGTCACAAAAAGCACTTCCACCACGTAGCTACAGACCTTTATCAGCAGCTATTTACACCCAATACTTAGGATTAGACTGTCAGCCAGAAAAGAAAAACATCAAGAAACCTTGAGAAAGCACCAACCAAAAATCTATTACTGAAAAAAAACATTCCAAAGAAAATGAAGATGGGTTGGATACATACTGTGAAGAGGCAGTTGAGTGACACAGCACGTCAGATAATCGTTTTAGTGGAACCCGAATGCAAAACAAAGAGCTCGACGTCCAAGCGTGATATGGAGGAGACTGTGTGAGGAGAAGGTGAAATCTTATGGGCAATCATGGGGTTATTTTTCATTAGGCACTAGTCAGTAACTAGTGTAATGTTTGAATTCTATTAGTCAAATTTACATTGTGACCACAATGCTAGAGGGCCATTACACAAAACTATCCAATGCAGTCTTACAGGAGGTCAATCACGAACCTGAATAGCTCAGTGGTAACGTCTCTCACTGCAGCACTGGGTGACGCAGGTTCGAATCCCAGAAGGGATATGAGTTCCTTCAAGGCTTCAGACACGCCTTACTGACTGTTGAGTATCAACAAGTACAAAACCTACATGGAAGGCTTCCTGTGGCCGATTGTCTCCAACATCCTAAGAACACCAATGTTGGAGTTATTAGCTGAAGAGTACAGTTAAGAACATGGTTAAATGTAGGTGTGCTTTTGAAGCCATATGTTTCATTTTGAACTCAAGGAGATAATAAAAATAATTACAATGATAATGAATACAAATGAACCATATTGATAGTGCATATGTTTATGAGAGTCATTCATCTTTCTTCTATTGTTCCTGTTCAAATATATGAGGAATCTATAGTCCTAGCACTACTGCTGTTATTCCTACTACCATCATTTATCCTCGTGTTTATAATGATAACAAAAATGTGAATAAGACAAAAACAGATAAGGCAGGAGGAATTAATAACTGTAACATAGCAACGCCCTAAAGATAACAGGATAATTTACTTTTTTTCATTTATATTTATTGAGAATACTTTTATATATATCCTAGTAATAACAATAATAGTTTAAAAACGAGGAGAGAAAAAATAAATAAGTAACCAAATTGGAAAAGATGAACAATATACTTTTCTTTATAAAATGAATATTTTGGTATAGATTTGTAGAATTATAAATTAGAAAGGGAGGCGAAAAATGTTGAAAAGAAAGTGTACAAATATTTATCAATAACGGTGATAATGAAGGCTGAATTGAAGAAGAGGAAGCTGGTAAATGGAAGTTGAAATAGAATGAACAAGAAAGTCATGAAATAAGTGAACAGAAAGGCAATAAAACAGAGAAATTATAGTATTAGTCTAATAGGTAATTTATGCGCATACTGGTTGGTGATTTATTGATTAAATTTTCAATTAGTCAGTGGTTAATGATATTAGATGTCTGGAGACAATCGACACGAATCCTTTGACGTAAGTTTTGTGCTTGTTGGTACGCAACAGTCAGTAAGGCGCATCTGTTACCTTGGAGGAACTCATTTCCCTTCTAAGATTTGAACCTGCGTCATCCAGTGCTGCAGTGAGAGACGTTACCACTGAGCTGTTTTGACTCCCGATTGACCTCTTGTAGGACTGTAATGGATATTTTGGTTTGACACTAATCAGTAACTAGTGTTATGGCCGCCTAGCATTTTGTGGCCACAATGTAAATTTGACTGGTAGAATTCAATCTGCGCCAAAGATAGGACTAGACAGATTACACCAGTTACTGACTACTGTTTAATCAATAATCAGTGGTTATCATGACTAGATAATTATATAAGCCGGATACAGATGAATTCAACCAACTCGAGTGGAATAAAGAGCTTCAGAAGCACATCCGAAATTCACTGTGTTCTATCTGAGGTCTTTTCCATCTAATTCAACATCTGGGCACATGTTTCCACTCCCTTCTCATCCTCCTCACATGATCTCTTCCATGCTTTCATCGGACTCTTGTACATCTTGTCGTTTCCTATGTAGTTTCAACTTAATAGCCAGATGTGTGATTTCACTCAGTAATCGTCTCAGCTTGTCTTCAGTCTATCTATCCTCCTCTGTATATTTTTCAGACAATGGTTTCTTTGTCAGCTTGCTACTCTGCCATAGTTTCTTATTGCTTATCCTTTTCTTTGATTGGGTATCTAATCGTCAGTGCCAAGGCAGAAAAGACTAACTGTCAATGGAAGTAACGCAAATGCCATTTTTGTGGATTACATAGAAGCACTGACCAAAGAAATTAATCTTGAATTTCTCGTTGATTGATGGAAACCAAAATGTTCGACCTCTGTTTACATGCCACCTGCTAGTATGGACGCTTTGATTATTTCTGAGGATTAATAGGAAGTAACTTGGAGGGTGGCAAATAGTAGTAGAATTCACAATAGTAACCTAGGTAGTCTAATGGATACGTTTAGGCGTTTGAAGCGATGAGTACTGAGTTCAAGTCTCAGTGGGAACACCATCACTCAATGTGAAATGCAGGTATATCCAGATGATGAGTTCTAAATAGGACGAAATGAGCATCCTGGATTCACTTCGCTGCTAGTTACTGTTCATCAAAGTCATGAATGACTTGGCACTATTGTTGAAATTAGGATCTTGTTCCTGGTGTTGAGTGGAATTGATTTTCACACTGACTTTAGAGAAATGATGGTCTGTTTTGATTTTCTGATACCATTTTGAATGCCTTCAACATCGTCAGCCATGCCATCTGTAGTTGAATGGATGATGTCCAGGTAAAAAAAAGAGTTGATTTCTTTTAGATTTCTCCCATTTAATGCTAACTGATGTTTGTTGTTGTTGGTGGTCTGTATTCTGTATGTTCACTTGAAGTCCAGTCTTCACTACTTGCCTCTTCTACCCACCTGTTGTTTTTCGCCCGCAGATCTTAGATTTTATACTTATTTATTTTTATTTTTTATTTTTATACGACAAAGATATCTAATAAACGGAATCGTTTTTATCAGAAACAAAATAAATTAGTAAAAATCCACTTCATCACCATGAAGTAAACACCTTTAGCCACGACTTCTCATTGTAAGTTTAAAATATCCATCATTTAGCCACTAAAGATTTGAGGGTCGATAATTTGGAATTATGAATTTGTAGAGATTCTGTCTATTTGCAATATTGATAGTGATGTTTGGAGTAAGTTCGTAGTGGTAATTAATCAAGAATTGAATTCTCAGCTTAATGGTTTAATGGTCAACGAACTTCTCTTGTAAGCTGAAGGTTCTGGTTTCTATCCTTTATGGAGGTTATAGTTGCCAGATGATGAAGAGTCTGAAATTAGGACGAAACAGTCATTCACTGCATTTTAGTTTCTAATGTTTCTCAAGGCAGATATTCTTAATAAAAAGCATTTATGCATTTATGTCATTGATTTACTTAGATACATCTACAAGAATAATTAATCATTTTGTAATAAATCTGTATCCTTCTTAATCTACCTCTCACTTTTAGCTGTCAATATTAACAGATTGATGTCAGTGAAAAGAAGCATGGTCAGATTAGTCAATTAAGTTTGATAAGTAATGAAGATAAATTGTCCTTCTCACTAATCTTCAGCATTTGTAAGAAATCCATTGTAAGCCCCACCGTTATTTAATGACATAGATGAAAGATGATTATTAACTGAAGTCCCATATATATATATATATATATATATATATATATATTTATGATTGAAGAGATAATTATGGAAATTGGAAATGCCCATTCACAGTGTCAAGATATAATGTCTTAAATTTGTTTGGTAGCTACCCGTAAAAAGAAGTTATGAGATATGTTTCATTTGATTGTATATATCATCCTTTGATATGCCTTACACTACTGTTGATAATCTCGGTAGTTATTTTATAACTTAGTAGATGGTGAATAGGAGTGAATTTCAGGATGCGGATTTTCTCTTGGGTGTGCCTGAAATCCTCGGTGAGTGATGATGTTCCCACTGAGACTCTAACTCAGCAGCCATCGTAACAAACAATGAAGCCTTAGCCACTAATCCACCCCTTACGCTTATTGGGATTAGTTATAATTCATTTTTAAATTAATCTGCATTCCCCACTGATTGATTAAGTTGTACGGAAATGTTGTGTTCCTGTTGACATTTCAGCCCCGAGTATAGACAAAATCCACATCTTCGATTCCACTATAGGTTAACAACCATCAACAATAACTTTACGCTGATTCTCAGAGACCACTGTATTGTCTGTACTAAGAGACGACATATCAAAAAAAGGCCAGACATTTTGGTCTAATATAATCAATCTACGGAAGGTGATCAATAACCTAGCTAGATTATTCTATTGAAACCAAAGAAAAAATTACATATTGGTAGTAAACGTACTGAGTTATTTAGAATAGGCGAAACATTGATGAGTACGGTAAGAAATTACACGATTCATAATCTGACACAAAAAAGTAAAGATTCAAGGCAGCCTGGTAAACCATTCCGCCACTGGCACCGATTCCCTGGTCAACCATAAATACGAACTTTTACCAATTCGTAATTTTACCGCGACCTCCAGACAATATCACCGGTGTGAGTCAGTCTTCCCAATCGATTTGCTAGGTCCCACTAGCCATGAGAACTCATTAGAACTTCAGTCAACTTCTTCCTGCAGTCAGTCACTGGCGAGAATCAGTTTAGTTTTTAAGAGTGTCTTTATAGGGATTTGATTCTTTTCAGGTGTGATAACGCAGGGACATCAGTTAGGAAACTTTTTAAAACTAGGGGTTAGTGCTTCGTCCTAGTCTAGGATTTTTCATCAGTACGTACCCACCAGCGTTGGAATCTAACTCCTCCTGTACAATCTGACCCATCAAAACTATTTTGATGCACACTAGGGTCTGGCTACAAGGTGAAGTTACGTTAGGTTCTAGTGAGAGGTCATGATGAACACTGGAGTCCACCAGATAGTGCGTGAGGGCAAATACTTACTGATGACATCGGTTGGTAATCGTGTTAAAATCACGAATTAATAGAATTTGGAATTCATGGGCTGGTGATTGAATCGGGTCTCAGTGGTTGAATGGTCAAGGGTCTTGACTAGAAACCGGAACCTCTTGGGTCTCATACATACTCCTGTATAGTCCCGAACCACGATGAAACAGCTGTCTGTTACCTTCTCAAGGTGACCTCTAAGATCCGCAATAAGTACAAGCAAAAGAGTGAATTTCTAACATAACTAATAAAATCTATCTATGCTTCTGCATAATTCACAGACTTGAGGAAACAAGCAAGTGATACAACACACTAGACAGATCCTGGAGTGGAACCCATATGGGATATGACGGATTGCTTATGCGTCGGAGTGTGACACCGAGGAGGTCATATGAGGAGTAGAAGAAAATGAAAGTTAATAGGCAGTCGAGGGGTTCGGTGGGGGGGAGGGTGGAAGAGGACATTTGAAAATTATATTGAAGAACACAGTACATTAGTGCTGTACTACTGAAAACTCAAGGAAGAAAAAATAATAGTTGTATTGGAAATAAACAGTACAATAAAATTCCGAATTATTTGTCTGAAAATAAAGTTTCCCTGTAAATTATTTATTTCACTTAGTTTAATCTTTATGATTCAATAATGAGGTTAACAATAAGCATAGACGACTAACAAATAAACCCATGACTAGACATAATAAGAATATTAAGTATCAATTTGAGCACCTGTCCAGCAATTTTGTAATAAATTTGAATCATCAAAAATAAAATGACGTCATCAGATGCCTGTTGATGATAAGTTTTAAATTTAAGAGTAAAATATAAACTGTTCCATTTTAATTTAATTAGTTTATGATTATTATTTTTTTAAAATAACCATTTCTATTGCTGTCGTGATTATATTGCATGGTGAACAGATTGCTTGCTAACTAGTTGATGCTTTATACTTTTAGTCAGGATAGCGTCTCAGGGTTTGTGATGACATCAAAAATCAAAGACAAAAATTTCATGCATAATTTATGAACAGACTATGAAATGTCACTGCCAAGTTCTGGAACATAAGGCCTAAAGCTTGAAGCCTTCTAGTTTCAGTAGCAATCGTACTGTGTTTTTCATGGGATAGGGTCGCTTGCCTACCTCGCGCCCCCCTAACCCTTAGTTTTTATCGGGTTTACTATTAGGTAGGAAGTGAATCAGCTGGAAGTCGATCTCGCACCACGTGTGTGGTTAGCGAGTTTCATAACACTGAAACACTGACACATGAGCTTCCAAAGTTTACAGCTTCGATTTTCAGAGTTTCAATATTTATAATATTTGAAAAGAAATATCTTAAGATACATTTTAAGCTATACGTATATAGTAAAGAAAGAAAACATATTTACAGGATAATATGGGCTCGCTTTATTTCGTGGATTCTCTTCAGTTGCGTGCATCCTCCAACAAATCAGTTATATACAATTCAAGTTTATATTTTCCCGTCTATTGATTAGACTGAAATATTCGGTTTCAATTTGACATGCTGCCTTCTTGTGCAGATGTTTTGACAATGTCTGTGCATGTAATTAAAAGTATATTGGTGGATAGTGACTAGCAGTGGAATCCATGATGCGCATTTCGTCCTATTTGGGACTCGTTACACAAGAGGTGGCTCTCGTGGCCCAAGTGGTCTAGTGGATAACGCTTTGGCGTTTGAAACCGTGGGATTTGGATTTGAGCCTCGGTGAGAAGATCATCACTCACTGTGGAATGCCGGTACACCTAGATGACGAGTCCCAAATAGGGCGAAACGCGCATCCTAGATTCCACTGCTAGTCACCATCCACCAATTAACTTCTAAAACAATTATATCTTACAAAATAGCATCTGAAAATGCTCTTTACATTGACTTCAAGTTATAGATAGAAAGTATAAGCAACATGATTTCAGAGATGATGTTAGTGGTCAATTATTTAATGTTGAAAGTAGATAAGAATCTTGCTCATTTCAACTCCCACTGTATTTACCAATCCATCTGTACTTGCAGCAGCAAGTAATTCAATCTGACAAAGTAATATAATCTATATGGTACCTCTTAAAAACTGTGCGGTCAGATTAGTAGATAAGGGGTAGTCAAATTACAGGAAGATATGAACTTAACTGAGTGGAGAATGATTGATCCCATGAAGACGAATAATTTAATGAAAAATCCATAAATCGCAATGCTTGCAGTAACATTGGGATGGAGGCACAGATGTAATTTTAAAAATTGACACAGGTAGGTGGAGACAAAGGATAATTAATGAATCTTTGTTCATCGAATTTGCATCTAACACATGTAATACGAATGAAACAACGCCAATGGTAGAGATATAGCAAATATTATTACTAATAAAATTAAGGGATAAGAAATCATGGAATTAGTCTGAGCAAAGTTTGAAAGTTAGCTGAACATCTTGATACCCATATGATTATGAGCAATAGAATTGTGCTGGTAACATTGTCACTGTGTGATTTCTTATCAAATAAATTTATTTTATGACTAAAATAATATTCTACGGCAGTGCTTAAGTTCTCTTCTTATATCAAGGAGAACGAAAGTTTAGCAAGTGAGTTGTTCAGCTATAATTAATAGAGAATTTAATTACGACACACGTGGGTGCATAGACAATAAAAGTTATTTCACTTACTCTCAATACACTCATCTCATAAACTGGTCTGAATCCAGCTGAATGGTTTGCTAGTATAGCTCATACTCAGAAAGTGTATACATATGTATAACAACAATAACAATAATAATAATAGTTGCATTATACACCAAATCAAAAATTCACCGTATATAAAAATCGTTAGTGATAATTAATTCGCTAACCTGATAATAAGTTTTTCGTTTGCTCTGCTTGATTTCTTTCATGGAATGCTGAAAAAAGTAGTTCAGAAAAACAAAAATAAACATTTTTGAGGAACTGTTTTCTGTCGAAACACTATACTACTTTTAACCTCCGAAAAAATAATGGTAAACTTGTCGCCAATATCTTTTGAAAATTGTGTCAGTATTATACTTAGGGCTGAAAGGAAGATACTGATTATCGAGTGAAGATATGTCCTTGGTTGAGTGGTAGAGTGCTTGCCAACTATGCCACACATACTCCAGGTTCACACTTAAAAGTATGTACTACTGACTGAGTTGAGTAGCATATACATTCAAACTGAAACGAGGCATCAATCAATGAAATCCACAACAGTCGGTTTAAGCCAGCCAGCCAGCCACGTAGGGACTTGTAGACTTCCTGACTGGTTGAGGTCCTCAGGACGGTAAACACAAATGAAGGCTGGAGACAATTGGTGATATGGCTCAAAACCGTTCTCAGTGGCTGGTGCAGATGCATCCACTCCTTCTAACTTATAGTACCCAATGGAACTATATTGTTCTTCCATATTACTATTCAGTTTACTGCCTCTATTTTGCGTTTCTTCTACTTTCTTCTCTTACTTTGTGTACTACGTTGAGTGTAGCGATTTGAACTGCTGCAGATCAGTGCAAAGATGCATGTTGAAACCAGTCTGAGTGCAAGCCAGTCAGTCAGACATTTACACTTTTACTCTGGTTTTTTTGATTATAATTTATGGTATAAAACAGATCAAATGTATTATGGTCTGAATGGTCACGGTTTCCAAAAGAAACTATGGTGGATGAATCACCTCGATTCGTATAAAATTGCGAACTTGGCTTATGGTATCACCGGCTCGCTTAAGTAACTGGCCAGAAATACCGTGGTTTCAAATGATTAGGCTCCATGAGCTCCGTCGAGTGAGGTACACCTCTGATGAGCACGACCTCGAATGGAAGAAATAGACGTTAGAAGTTTGCGTCACATCTACCTGACTGGCTGGCTGCCAACACTCATTGGTATGAATGCTATACAAATACTCATTTCAACCGATCAGTAGTATAAAGCTTTACGTATTTATACTTTCTTGATTACAGTTTATGGTATCAGGCAGATCACATGCTATAATGTGAATTATCTTGACTTGCAAAGGAAACTAGTACTCGGTTGACACAGCCCTGAACCTCACTTAGCCTGTAGTAAGCTACTAATGAGGTAGGATTAAGCGTGAGGCTAGGAAACCCACCCCATGAAAAAAAACAACAACTTCAAAGCTCAAGCTCGAAGCCCTATTTTTCACTCGGAATACATAGGAGCAAAATTTAACATAAGTATAATATCAGATAAGAAGGTATGAAGACTAAAATATCTATTCTTCTGCTATACTTGATGTCCCGCGAATTCTAAGTTCTCTTCAGTAATCTAGGACTGGTTTTTAATGATTCTCTAACTGACATCAATCTGTAATCAAACATGAAATAAATCAAATCCCTACGAAGAAACTCCTAAAAGTAATGTGATTCTCTCTAGAGACTGGCTACAGGATGAATTTACCTCAGACTCTGGTTTGAAGTCATGATGAGCAGTAAGCTCCACCAGATGGTGTGTAAGGACATTGGTTAGTGCTCACGCTTAAATCGCGAATTGTTAGAATTTGGAATTCATGGGCTTGTGAATGAATCAGGTCTCAGTGGCTGAAATGTCTGGGAGCTTGTTACTGAAGGGTTCAAAAGTAGAATGGAACAGCTGTCCACCATAGAACTCCAGATATAAAATACAATCACCAGCCAATATCATCACTCCCAGACTGTTAGACTATAGTAATAACTAATTCTCACTGGAACTCTTGATACTTTCATCCTGTTATCAACTACTAGTGATTGGTAGATTTATTTTCGAATACTGATTTGCTAGGGTTTAATGGACTTCAACTTACATCACAATGGTTCTCCAAATGAAGTCATTTAGTAAAAATACTAATCATTCTAACTTTCATCTTACGACATTTAATTACTACACTCCTCAAACTGTAATGCTGAATCACTTTTAGGATAATGAAATGATATTCATAAAGAAAGAACACAACTTTGTCTTATTCTACTCACATCAGTATTCTATCAAAAAAAGTGAATTTTCAAGAGTTGATTTGTAAGGATTAAATTTGTTTTTTACGAGTTTGACCATGGATTGATATCATTTAGAGAGCCACCGAAAACCACAGAGTACTGGACAGCTGCTGTTTCATCCTAGATTGGGAATCATCAGAAGTAAGCACCCAACTAGTCAAGTGTGAGGATAGATTTTCCACCAATGATATTGATTGGTAGTCGCGCTAAATCACGAATTAGTAGAAGTTAGAATTCATGGGATGACCAATGAATCAGGTCCTATTGGCTGAATGGTATACGAGCTCGCCTTGTAACCGGAAGGTCTCGGGTTCGAACCCTGGTGGTAGGTATGTACTGCCGATGGTTCCCAGACTACGAGTATGAAACAGATGTCTGGTAGTATTCCCTGGCTTTCAATCGTTCTCAAACTGATATTAATCCATGATTAACTCGTAAAAAAATAAATACTGATCTTTTCTCTCTATCTCTGTGTATACTCCCCTCTATTTTTCATAAAACTAATAAGTTATTCATTTGATTCATTTAGTAAAACTGACTGTCTGAGTACATTTTATTATTATAATATCTAAATATATACGGACATAGAATAAAGTAGAAATTGGAAAGTCTAGCTACTTATTGTAGTAGTAATGGTAGTAATAATAATACAAATGAAAGCTATTCAATGGGTAATTTAACTTAACACTCAAGTTTTACTTCCATCTCTCTCTCTCTTCCTTCCTTCACTCCTTCCTCACTTACTTGCTTACTTACTTACTTACTTACTAATTCACTTACTTAATTCAATGATCACTCTATCAGATATCGAAAAATAAATGAAGGCAGAATATTTCTTGGAATAAATTAGTGAATGAATGAATGAACAAAGAATGTGAATGGTATTACATAATCACGTGATCAAATATTGAAAGTGATGATGAAAAGTCTTATAGTCTTTTGTCAGAATGTTAATTTAATTTCCTTACTAGGCATATATATGGCTAACGTATATGTATATATCCGTAAGTGTACCTTATACTTAAGTGTTTTTTCTCTTGAATTTACTGGAGACTGTTGTTGTTACCGTTGTGGTCCTTCACGTCGTCAGTACTTCTACTCCTACTGTTAGTAACAGTAGTAGTCTTTATTACTCAACGTCGGAGTAGGCGGGGGAGGGGCTCGTAATACCTACCTTAAGTATTTTAAGAGGAGAAATAATAGACTCAAGAAAAAAAGATAGTTGAATTGCCACTTGATTAATTATTTCATTTTACCAGACAAACTGTCTGATGGTATGATGAGGATGATGATGAGAAGGAGAATGTGGTGAAATGAGAAATTTCGACTGACTGACTGAGTGATTGACTGAGAACTATTCACTTAGAAGTATTTTACAATATTTTTGATAGATAGCTGAATAGAAGACGTGAAGTAGAAGTGAAATCTATTATGCAGCAAGACTGTGAAGAGTTAGTAGACAATTACACTGTCATTAACTTTAGGTGCAAATGTTCTCTGGAGTTTTTTTTCAGTTTATTATTTTAGCGTTAAATAAAAAGTATATTTTTGATGCTTCAACGTTTAGATTAAGTGAATAAAATTCAAGTATTATAATTTGTAAAGCTTCTTATTTTATTCCGATTCTGTAGGATTAACATTCATGGTTAATAAAATAGTTGTATAAAACTATTTACTGCTGAACCTTTCCTAGTTAACTAGCTCGCTAGTTTTCTAGCCGATCCCAAACCCGGGTAAAGAGGGAGGATAGGGCCTGGGGCTAGCAAACCCACACCACCTAATCTTTCAAACCACTAGAGAAACTTCAACACACAGAAAATGTTTTAAAAATACAAAAACTTCAAATAATAACAATCTTGTTCTTCCATCGAATTGGAGAGATTAAATGACACAGTGGGATGGTAAAGGCCAACTTTTAGGGAGCCGGTGAGTCAGCCGATGTGTCTTCTCTCGATAAAAGCAAGAGTAAGAATGGGTACATGGAATTTCCGTACAATTTACGAGTCTGGGAAGGCTGCCCAGCTGGGTAAAGAGATGCGAAGATTTGGCTTTGAAGTACTGGGTATCTGTAAAAGCAAGTGAAATGGATGTGGATTGACAACATTGTCAACGGGAGAGTCAATAATCTACTCTGATCCGGTCAATCAGACGACAACCACGAACACACTGAGGCAGTGAGTGACTATCATGATGTCAGTAGTGGCAGTCAAAGCCCTAATGCAATGCAGTCGAAACCAATCTTCTCATCCAGGATTATGACATCAAGATTCAACTCCAAAGGAAGGAAAGTAACAATTATCCAATGTTACTCACAATGCTACGAACAACGCGGAACAAGAATATGAGGAGGAGTTTTACAGACAACTACAAACAGTAATGAACAGCATTCCAAATGATATCAATATCCTCATGGGCGATATGAATGCCAGATGAACTGGGATAAGATAATACAGGAAAAGAACTCATCCTGAGTCGAGAGGCTCTCGCTTGGGGAAATGAATAAGAACGGAGAATTGTTTGTGGACTTCTGCGCTTTCAACGATTTGGTGATTGGAGGGAGCGAGTACACAAGAAATATACGCAAAGCCAGCAACTTGGATTTCGCCTGACGAACATAACACCAGTCAAATAGATTTCATATCAATGCTGGTCAAGGAAGTGGAGACGCAGCTAGCCTGCTGGCTACAAATTCGAGAAAGGGAGCAGATGTAGGGGAGCTCAGACCATCATCTAGGTAGTTGAAGGAACCTTCAATGTGAAGCTGAAATCTCTCAGAAAAACTGAAGACACGCCACAATTCAAGTTCAACACTCCGAAACTGGACCGAAGGTCGAAACTACAGGTGTTGCCTTCGCTATAGATCAGATCAGAGCAAAGTCGGAGACACTACGTGGCATCATTGACGAAACCTGTGGGGAAGAACATTGAAACTATCTGAAAGCGATATTTGGGGAAACGTGTACAACTGCTCTAGTAAGAATGAAGAGACAAGACAAGATATGGCTATCAGCGGACACCTACCTGGAAGCTAATCGAGGAGAGGAGAGGAGGATGGTGAAAGAGAAGATGATTCAGAACAAAGATGGACAATGTACACTACACTGCACTAAAAAATAAGGAAGTGAAGAAGAGTGCTAGGAGAGAAAAACGACAGTTGTACGACACACTGGCTGGTAACTGAAGCAGAACAGGCAGGCATGTAAGAGAAACTTGAGAACATTATATGGGATAGGCGGGCTGCTCGCTATCCGGGAAGAGATCAGTGGAGCTAAAGGGAACCTGATCATTAAGGAGGAGGAAAAAAATCAAACAATGAGCTGATCACTTTAAAGGACCCTTGAATCGGCCACCACCGGCAACTCACCCAGAAATACCGCCATCACTACCAACAGCACCACACGACTGTCTGACAGTGGACACCACTCCTCCAACGAAAGAGGAAATTGTGAATGCGATCAAGCTACTGAACACCGGCTGGAATGGCAGCAGGACCAGGTGGAATTCCTCCCGAAGCACTGAAGACTGCCCCAGAGGTTATGGAAGATGTTCCCATTCCATTACTGCAAAACGCTTGGAAAGAAGGAAAGGTGCCTACTGACTGTACGAAGGGCTACCTCGTCAAATTGCTAAAGAAGGGTGACTTAAGCCTCTGCAAGAAATGGTGTGGAATAATGATCTTGCCGAGCAAAATACTAATTCGCGTCATGCTGGAGAGAATAAAGGATGCTCTGGATACGGAACTCCGCCTACTGACCGGAACAAGCGGGATTGAGAAAAGACGAATCATCTGCCGATCGGATTGCAACTCAACGCATCATCATCACAGAAAAAACAAAGAATGACGGTCAAACCTCTACCTTAGCTTCATCGACTTCGAAAAGGTCTTCGACAGACACCATTGACCGAGAAGTAATTTGGAAATTACTTCAACAATACGGCGTACTTCAAGTCTTTCTCAACCTCATTCAACAGATGGGGCTATATGAAAGTGCCACGTGTCAAGTGATTCACAATGGTAAACTCAGCGAGGCTTTTGAAGTGAATACAGAAGCAAGACAAAACTGGCTCTCTACTATCCCGATGATATTCTTAATGTTGGTGGACTGGATTACGCCTCAAACTGTGCTTGGGAGTAAGAAGACAGGCATACATCAGACTGATAATAAAACTCTAGAAGATATGGATTTCGCAGATTATGTATGTCTAATGCCACACAAACTCAAAGACTTACAGGCGAAAGCCAACAAACTGCCTGAAGTGGCTGGCAGCGAAGTCAGGATTCCAGGTGAACATAGAAAAGACGGAGTTGATGAAGATAACAAACAAACCACCACAACAAAAAGAAATAGCACAAATCCTTGTCAATGGGAGACATTTGCAGAGGTCACCCCCTTCGCTTATATAGGAGGCAGTGTTTCAACCACAGACGGAATGGATGTAGATGTTAAAGTCCGCTAGCTAGAATCGGAAAGGCAAGATACACCTTCATCAATCTGAAAGCAGTTTAGAAATCTTCTGCACTAAACATAAGGAATAAGGTTCTGATTTTCAAAACCAATGTTAAGACAGTCCTTCTGTACGGGTCAGAAACTTGCACTGAGTGTAATGAAGAGGATTCCCAACAGGTGGCTTCAGGCTTTCATCAACAGCTGCCTCCTTCCCTGGTTCAATACTGATAATCAAATGACCAGAAAGAATAAGCAACAAGAAACTATGGGAAGAAACCAGCCAAGAACTGATGGTTCAACAAATATGCAGGAGAAAGTACAGATGGATGGGACATCGCAGGGCAAGACCTTTAGTGGAATCCCAATGGGAGGCGGCGAGTGGGTCGTTGGTGCGCGGGTGACTTGGAGGAGATCGTGTGAGGAGGAGATGACAGATTTCTGTCAGTCGTGGGCTCAGTTGAAGACGACAACAGAAAACAGAACAAAGTGGAAATGTATTGTTGAAGCCCTATGTTCCACTTGGAACGCA
This sequence comes from Trichobilharzia regenti, assembly GCA_944472135.2. Lineage (NCBI taxonomy): Eukaryota > Metazoa > Platyhelminthes > Trematoda > Strigeidida > Schistosomatidae > Trichobilharzia > Trichobilharzia regenti. The sequence goes on from OX235262.1 coordinate 72,211,314, forward strand.
AGGGAATAATAATAATATATTACTGACTGATTGAAATGAATAGTTGTGTACTACTGAAATCAGCTATTAGTAGTGCCTACCAACGAATCAGTCTGAAGTGATTTAAACATTGGAGAGCTGTTTCGCTTATTTTAGGTCAAGCTTTACATGGGTGTACTCTGTTTAATTCAGGCCAGACAGCCACATGATTTCGGCCTAACTATTTTGATGAATTGGTGGTTCCATAAATCATATAGATGAGAAAGTTCAGTGTTCTTTTCACTGGATACTAAGTAGTGTCGTGTGTTCAGTCCTTTGCTCACTTCAGGCTGAATTCTATCAGTCAGGTTTGCAATTTGGGCACCATGTTAGGTGGCTCTCCATCACGGTACACTCAACATGGTTGTTGTTAATTGACTGGAGGCGATTAGCAAAAGACCTTGCACCAAGGTCTTATGCTTGTTGTCACTGGTCAGCAAGGCTTATCAGTAATCAGTCTGCACCATAGAATAAACCAGGCACGTCACACTAGTTAGTTACTAGTGTCCAATGAAAGTATCGAATACAGTCTTTCAGGAGGTCAATCGCGAGCCCGAATATCTCAGTGGCAATGTCTCTGACCACAGTACTGGGCGACGTGGTTTCGGACCTCAGAAGGGACATCAGTTCCTTAAATGTTGCAGATACGCCTTGCTGACTGTTGAGTGCCAACAAGTACGGAGCGTATGTCCAAGGCCTCTTGCTAATTGTCTCCAACCATCTAATCAGTTCAATGTTAGATACATTTATTTTATTTAGTACATAGTGATACAGTATTCATAACTGAAGGATGTTCTAAGCACAATTTATTGCTAATAATCATGTCAGTGTATTCACACAGCTTCATAATTCATTTTGCTTATATTTTTTCATTCTCACTTACTATTTATTACAAGTTTTCATATATTCAGGATAGCCATTGAGCCATTTTGGTTGTATATATTTAGTTTTTAATACTTTTACTCTATCCCGGTCTATTGTGTGTTGACATGAAAGGGAACCCATTTCAGTGGGCAAGCTTTTCTTGAAATTATTCGAGCTGTAGATAAATTCTTATGCTCTGATGGCCTAATTGTCACCAATATATTAGTCTGACCGATGCAATTCAATCCACAGTCACCACACGGCATTTGGTATATTAAATTAGTTAATTAATTTCTTAATTATATCTAACAGGTCCTTAGGCCGATTAATTTCGCATCTAAGTGAACTGCTTCGTTTAAATGCCATCTTAATTGCAGCTTCATTAGGAATCTCACATAGGACTTCTGATTTTCCTTCTTTATATTGTAGTACACTGTCAAGGCTGTAAATTCCTCACTATTTGCATTATTTTCATTACCACTTTTATTTTTCTTATAGTTCTTGGTACATATTTGAATAAAACCTGGTGAGTTGTTATTCCCTTACATGTTTCACTTCATTGTTAAGATCTTCTGATTTACTAGTTAGGCTGCTGGCTCGATCATATAAACAGTTAATTGAATCTATCTTTACTGATTTTCAGTGGGATAAATTAAAGCCTGTACCAGTTATGTGAAAGGTTGCACTAAAAACAACATTGATTAAGATCACATAAAACAAATTATGATGTCGGGTGAACATAAATTATGCTCCAAATGTCATCTAGTTATTATTACAGTATCATTTGTTAGATTTCATCACGAAACAACATCAGTTGTAGAGATCATTAAAAGATTAGCCGTTTTGTCCCCGCTTGGGACTCTTCATCGGTGCACACCTATAACCCAATCAGGATTCGGACCAAAAACTTTCATGTTTGAAGACAGGCTAGTATATCAATCAGCAACTTGGCTGGAATCCAATGGTCCATGAGTTCTAACTTCTGTCAGTTTGCGGTATATACAACGACACCGCAAGCAACTGTCATCGGTAGGTGTTTATACTCCTGCCCAGCTTAGTGGGACCCACTGGTCAAGGCTACCCACTAGAATATCGGGAAACTGTATCCTCTAGTCAGTTTGAATAGTCAACACCTTCATCTTGTACCCTGACAGTCCTGGATTTTATCCCTGATGGAATGATAGATACGCATTGATAAAGAGTCCCAAAATAGGGCGACAGAGAGAGCTGTCCAGTGCTCCCTGGTGTTGTCTGGTTGGTTCATGACAAAATCTAACAAATGAAATTAAAATTTAAAAAAAGAGAAGAAATAATCTTACATGTTTCTGTTTATTCATTACATTTGTATTTGGAAGTGTTTCTTGTGTTCTACCTGTCTCTTGTATTTCAATATCCCATTCAAGTTGACTTGATTTTTGGCTAGATTGACTATTCATAGAGCTTAATTTTGTCTCTTTATGAAATTCTATATTTTGTCTATGATTCCCCCCACTGTGATTACTATCGCTGGTTTGTAGTTTACAGTTTCGACATGATTTTATCAGGAGAACAATCAAGTGGTATATTCCGCATAAAAATCGAATAATTGACTTTGGACTAATAATTGTGTTCAACGGTGGAGGAAGCGTTGATCCTTCGTCAAAATAACCAACCCAGAGTTTACTTCTTGCAAATTTCCATTCAGTATCTGCATGATTCTATAATGAAATGTGTAATGTAATCTGAGTATCTTCAAGATGGGAAAATATGACTAATAGTAATATTGTTTACAATACTAAAACTGTTGGAAAATTAGGCGGTTGAAGTCAGTCGGTGAGAAGTCCCGTTTGACTACGGTCTCATATTTGTTGCTATCACTCATCAGCAAAATGTATCTGCCACCCTGAAGGAACTTATGTCCCTCATGAGATTCGAACCCGCATAACACAGTGCTACAGTCTGAGAAGTTACCACTGAGCTTTTCGAGCTTGCGGTCGATTTCCTGACTAGAGCACTGAGTGACACGGGTTCGAATCTCAATAGGGACATGAGTTCCTTTAAGATTGCAGATGTGCCTTACTGATGAGTGCCAACAAGCATAGAGCCGTGGTCAAACAGGGCTTTCTGCAGACTGACTCAAACCATTTAGGAGTAAATATCCACAAAGCGCCACGATTACGGGCCACCTAGAAAGTTGGCTACATAACAAATTTGACTGATAGAATTCAGTTTGCATCAAACAAAGGATTACTATTTATTAGCCAGTGTCCGATCAAGGTACTATTAGACAGAACAAACAATTATTATTCAGTAGAACCGGCCAGCTTGCAAAGATGTTGCTTTAAAGTTGAAAAACTACAGCAAAGTCCTGAACGCCTGGAAATTCACTTCTCAGATGGAATTCGTTCTCATACATTTATTCCCCTTGATGAATTTGAACAAATCAAGAACTACAGTTTTAGCAGAATAAAATGGTACCATCTTTTATTTCGTTGCCTTCTCGTCAGCTGCTTACATGGCAAAGACATTATTAAATATATCTACAACAAAAATTTTGACATACTTGCACAGAGTTCATTGAAATTCGTTCTAAAGGAAGACTGAACCACTAAATTTACAGCGAATCAAAGGGCTTTTATATAGGAAAAAAATTAAAAAGACGATTGTAGCCAATAATTTCTTTTTGAAAAAGTCATCAACAAGTCTTTACATTCGTGTATATATAGTAAAGCGGTTAGCTATTTCCGGTTAAGGGTAAATTCTAGCAAATCACGAAATTTTTAAGTATTGATTTTGTAGGGATTTTGTTTGTTTAGTTCGAGGATTTCATCATGAGCTGACATCAGTTAGAGAACCACTGGGAAACCATCTGGGAGTATTGGACAACATTTCGCTCCTGCTTTAGGACTCTTCATCAGTACGCACCTACCGGAGTTCGAACCCAGAATCTTCTGGTTACAAGGCGAGCTAGCTTGTAGACCATTGAGCCACTGGAACCTGACCCAATGGCCGGCCCATGAATTGTAACTTTTGGCAATTTGCGACATATCGCGACCGTTTTACAATGTCTTCTTCGATGAGTTACTGCCTCATCTGCAACCCTCTGTACCCTACTGGTCACAACTTCTCACTAGAACCCCAGGCCACTGCCTGAATAGGACAAGTCACTAGTGAGCAACAGATTAATTTTCAAGTATTGGTTTTGCAAGGTACTGTAGGTTGAAGATGAGGCAGTAACCCGTTGAAGAAGACATTGCGAAATGGTCGCGCTATTTTGTGAATTGGCAGACGTTAGAACTCCTGGGATGGCCATTGGATCGGGTGCCAGTGACCCAATGGTCTACGAGTTCGCCTTGTAACCAGAAGGTCCTAGGTTCGAAACTTGTTGGTGGGTGGGTACTGATGAAGAGTCCCAAAGGGCTGGGACGAAACAGCTGTCCAGTACTCCCAAGTGGTTTTTCAGTGGTTTTCCAAGTGATGTCAGCTCATGATGAAACCCTCCGTCCAAAATCACAAAATTACAAATATGGATTAAAAACGTAATAATGACAAAAAACAAACAAACAGGAGGTTTGGATAAGGAAATATAATTGGATAATGATTGTTGAGAGAAATGACTACTTATGATGGCTGTGATATGGACAAACTTTGGACGTATTTCTTCTGAACACATGGCGTTGGTTTGAATTTTTGAGTGGTTAGTGACTCAGCTATGTGCAAATGTCTTGGTCTCACTCCCTATGAGAGGTCTGATTGGATCTTTTCTAGGAATTTAAAGGATTTTCAAATGGAGTTGAGTATTCTGAGTTCAACAGATGTTCTGTGACCAAGCTATATAGACATTTGCTGGCTGGATAGTGTTCTCTAGCGCGTTTTACAAGTGGAATCATGGAATTGCCAATGTACTCAGCTTTCTACGAGCAAATGAGCTGACGAATGCGTGTTGATTTTGCCTAATGCAACGGCCTGTCTTTTAAGTGCTAGCCGAATAGTTTCTAGCGATTTTGTGTAGGCCTAAGGCATATCATGCCTAAAAATCTATAGAAGGTAAAATGTAAGTAATCACAGCCTTACTGACGGCTAGTATATACTAGTTCGTAAACAAAGTACTGGACCTCCTACATGACTGGTAAGCATTTTCCTACTGAACTAACGATACACTGCTTCCCTCAAACATATCTAAAACCATTTATTGCAACTTTATGATGTGATTTACGCCACTTCATTTATAAGTCACATTATTCAATAACTATTCATTGATTTTTATCAGCCGATACGATAACAAGCGTAACCTAATTCCAGATTCCTTAAATTAATTTGGTATTCTATTCAGAGACCCTCTGATTTATAATGTATTGTATTATTATTCTCTTTGGTGCCAATAGTACATCAACAGTACATCTCTTTCTTGTCCCACTCTCTCTAGTCTTCCTTAGGGGACACCACGTCTGCCCACAGTATGCCGTCCCCTCCTTACATGATCTCCTCCATGTCACCCACGGAGCCACACATTTTCGTTTCGCATCTAGTTTCTACTAGAGTGATGGCCCATCGCATGATCTCACTCAACGGTCTGCTCACTGTATATCCAATCCACCCCATTTTATTTGGAATATTAATTGGACAAGTGATTCTTGATTGATTCGGCACCAGAATTCCTTTTTGCTGATTATTTCTGGCCAACTGATCTTCAACATGGAACCAGTGAAGGCAGCTACTGACAAAAGTTTGAAGCCTGGTGGAAATGCTTTACACAACACGGTAGGTTTCTGACCCATATATAGGAGAGCTCACTTGACAGTGGCGTTGGAAAGCTGGATCCTGTTCTATATGCTGAGTGGAGAAGATTTACAAACTGATTTCAGATTGATGGGAGTTTTTCCTATCAGTTTGTTTACTAGATGTATCATTCAGTGAGTGAAACAGTATTATTTACTAGATGACGTTTCGAACACAATTTATTATTGTTCATAATCATACCAGTTGTAATCACACGACTTCGAAACTTGAGTTTTATAGTTTTCTCTGTCCTCTCCTATTTGTTGTCTTAGGGGTAGTAGAGTTTTCCAGATATCTGGCTAGACAGGTGTCGAATCATCCCTATCACAAGTATTTGCAGTTGATTCGATAAACAGGGCTTCTGTTATCAATCTCTTCCTTCACCCGGTGACATTAGATTTTGAAACTATCACCTTATCTCATCCTATTGTATGGTTGTGTGTGGTTGCAAGTAGTGAATGGTATAGCTGAACTATTCTCTAGATTTCTTATCTTATTCAAGTCATCTAATCTAGATTTTGCTGGTAGATTTTTGTACTCTTCTAGTCTGACTGTCCCTGTTCTACTAATTTGACCTACGTATTTGACTTGACAATTATTGTAGGTAGGGTATTAGATGAACTAAATTGTTTTGTTTAATTAGCTCCACAGGATTGATCATTTAACCGACAAAGTTTATTTCTAATTGAGTTTGTGGGTTTGAATGCCAGTCAATTTTATTCCTGTCTTGTTAAGAATTCTGCCTGAGGTTCTCGAGGTTCCTTCCTTGTATGAAATCACTACTGATGATTTAGATTCCTTATTGTTGGTGTTGTCTTCCTCATGTTTGACATTCATGGAATTACTTACTACCACAGTGATCAAGTTTTGCACGTATATATGAATTATGAGAGTTTTCTTTACCTTTCCGATTCTCGTCTTAACATAAACAGATAAAGTATTGTGAGTTACGTTTACTCACCACACTCATTTGATTTCAAGATAAACACACGCCTCTTCAGATTTTAACATACGGGGTGTGAATATCAGACGAAAGGTAATTTTATGTTTACTACGCTAAATTGACAACACAGTCCTCTATTGCCACCGAGGAGGGAGTACTTCACACTGTCAGCGTAATTGATAAAATGAATTACAATAGATAACTCAATTGGCGTTTTGAGCAATAATTCTTTGCCTAATTAGTAGTACAATAATCAACCTAAATAAAATGGTGAAATTTCTCATTCTAATTTATAATAGTAAAAAGAGGTTTGTTTTTGAAATGTTTTTTCTTCTATCAAAAACCTCTTTTTTCTAGTTGTATTTCATTTAGAAAAAAGATGACTCCCATGGGAATAGAATTATGCCTATGTATGTATATATTGTGTATGTGTAAATGCATCATAAGCCATAGGGGAATTCTCCCACTCTCTATACCTATGCACATATTATACAGTACCATTCTAGTCTGTGATGCAGCCACACTTTTCATTCCAAATACAAGTGGAAAGATGTAACAGTTTGTCTAATTGAGGAATAAAGAGAAGTAGAGAAAATGATAGAGGAGAAACTGAAGAGTTTTCTAACCATCTTATCCGTTTATCTTCACCTTTTTTACAATTTACTTCTAAATGAAGATTGGTAAAAATATCGAAATAAGTGGTGGAACACCTGAATTACTTTCACTTCACTGGTAAACTGTCATAGTTTAGTTCAGTGAAGTAGGTGGGGAGTAAGGCGACATATATATATATATATATATATATATATGATTAGTGTTAGAGAATTCAAATATGGAAAGGTATTATCATTTAGTCAAAAGTTGAATATTGTTGTTCTCTTCTAGAGTCTTTGTGCAATTTTCCCGGTGAGGAAAATCAATTCCTTCTAGTCAGCTTTAATGAAATAGTCATTATTTATTAGAGAGCTTTTCGGAAGGAAATTTCATGCTTAGTTGTTGAAGTAGAGATGTCCACTACTATTCTAGGACATATTTCACCTCAAGCGGAATCAGAACTGAAGCATGATTGAAGTTGGATTAGTGTTCAGTTACTGAGAGCTAATACTTTTATTATTATTTCCTTTAATTCCTAGAGGAACATAGGGCTTGAGCCGCGCGTCTCCATTGCCTTTCGTTCTCTGACAACGTTTTCACCTGGCTCCAGATCTGCCTACACGCTTTCACCTCCTCTTCACATGACCTCCTCCAAGTCACCCCACCATCGCATTGACGACCAACTCGCCGCTTCCCTTTCGGGTTCCACTCGAGCAATGGCTTGTCTAGTGATGTCACTTGATGGTTTCATCAGAGTATGGTCAGTCCGTCTCCATTTCTTCCTGCCGGTTCGTTGCACAATCCGTTCCTGCTGAGTTGGTTCGCTCTCAGAGATCCCTATTAGTGATCTTTTTCGGCTGGCCATCTGATCTTGAGTACTGAGTGAAGACAGTTGGTCATGAAGGTCTGTAGTTTGTTTGAGATGCTCTGTATGACTCGCCAAGTCTCTGAACCGTATAGTAGCACTGACTTCACATTGGAGTTGAAAATCTGGATCTTATTTTTGCTACTGAGTGCTGTTGACCTCCACACAGACTTGACAGTAATGAAAACTTGTCTTGCTTTTCTGATCCTTGCTTTGATATCCTTATTAGTTCCATCCGCCTGTAGCTGAAACGATGCTTCCCTGGTAGGTAGGTGAAGGAGGTTGTTTTTTCAGGTTCTTCCCATTTATGCTGGCTGATTGTTGTCTGTTGTTGTTTTTGGTGGTGTTGCTGTTGACCAGGAATCTTCATCACCTCTGTTTTACCTATGTTCACTCTGAAGGCTTCTTCTGCCAACTTGTTGCTTTTCACTTCCAGTTTGTGGGAAATCAGACATATATCATCGGCGAAGCCCAGATGCTTCAAGTTGTTCGTGTGGGTCCATTTTATGCCTGTTTCCTCACATCGGAATTTCTATTTTGATCATGAGTTGATTTCAGCTAGAGAGACACTGGACATTACCATTGCGTTATTGTCTGGGATTATTCAGCGATACGTACGCCACACCTCATCAGATATCTGACCTAGGGCTTTCAGGTTACAAGGCTGTCCGGCTGACCACTCAACCAGTGGGACGGAATCCAGTGGCTTATCACTTCTAAATTTTGCCGATTTGCGATATAGCACGACCTCCAGCCAATGTCGTTGGTCCACTTGTCTACCATTCAGTCACTTGAGCAAGAATTCAAGGACTAGTAATCTAAATACCAATCTCCAGTTCACTGATAGATACTGGCTGGATGTCTTGAAGGTGTAGTTGGAAGTGGTAACCAACTGGATCCACCATGAAAAGGCAAAGTGGATACTCATTGAAGCCATTGGTGAAGGCAAAGTTGTTTTATGAATTCATAAAGTTAGGGTTCTCAAGTCACTGAGTTCGAACCCAGTTAGTTAAGTGGTCAACGGGCTTGGCCTTATGAACTAAGTGTTCAGAGTTGTATCTCTGGTGTGGTCGTGGACAAGTACTGAAGAAGTTCCAAATTGGAATGAATCAGCTGTCCAATGCTCTCCGATTATGATTCGTAGCAAAATCTAAAAGTTGGAACTAAGATTTATCCAAATCCACACAAATCCCATAACAACATACTAGTTTTATTACTCTTTTCAAAGATTTATACTCAACAAGGTATTCAAAATGTTATGTAATATGTAAAGATGAATATATTCTTACCTGAATTGTTTGAAAAGAATTTGACATCATAGCAATTAACATATTGACTAGAACAATTATAGCCATTGCATGATAGATTAATAATAGAATTTCGCCTACAACCATTGTATTCCTTGCTGATTCCATACGTTCACGTTCACCACTTGTCTTATTCACAAAAGTCACTTCAAAGTTACCACCTTGACTACTTCCAAATAAATGCCAGAATAAGGTACGATATGAACTGACAAGTCTGTGAAATGAATAAAAATATTAAAAGGTGAAAAAAAATGTAATTCGAAATGGACAAAAATTTGGTGATATTAGATGGTTGGAGGCAATCGCTAGGAAACTTTAGATCTCGATTTAATGCGTGTTGGCCCACAACAGTCAGCACAGAGTATCTGCATTCTTGAAGTGTTCCATGTCCCTTCTGAGATTCGAACTGGTGTCACCCACTGCTGCAGTTATCTCTGAGCTATTCTGGTTTGCGGCTGACATCCTGTAAGACTGTATTGGATACTTTGATTGGATGCTAGTAACTAACTGGTGTGATGTGCATAGTCTCTTCTTTGGTGCAGACTAAATTCTATCATGAGCTGACATCAGATAGAGAACCACTGGAAGACCACCTGAGAGTACTGGATAGCTGTTTCCTCCTACTTTGGCACTCTTCATCGGCACGTATCCACGGGGATTCGAGCTAGCTCGTAAACCATTGAGCCACTGGGACCCGTTCCAGTGGCCAGACCATGAATTCTAACTTCTGCCGATCCATGACATAGTGTGACAACAAGCCAATGTCTTCTTTGATGAGTTACTGCTTCATCTTCAACCTGCTGTACCCTACTGGTCACGGATTCCCACTAGAAACCCAGGTTAACTGCCTGAATAGGGCCCACTAGCTAGTGAGCATCAGACTAATCTTCAGGTAGTGGTTTTGGAATGGTTCTGTAACTGATGTCAGCTCATGATGAAATCTCCCATCCAATCAAACATTATCCCTACAAAATCAATACTTGAATTCTATCAGTCAAGCTTGCAAAGGGGTCAACCATCTAATATCATCAAATCAATGTGCACTATGTTAGCAAACTACCTGGAATGGTGGCCACATTGCAAACCTGTTTGATAGAGTTCAGTCTGCACGAAAGAAAAGACTAGGCACATCACACGAGTTAATTACTAGTATCCAATCAATCGGTGGCACAGTGGTTAGGACTCTCGCCGATCATGCACATGGTCCGAGGTTCGAGCCTCCGCCGACGCACACCTGATATCTATGGTCGGCCTGCAAAATTTGGGCTACCGATATCCATGCTGAAAATTCCATACTTGTACCAAAAATACAGTGTGGAATCAAGCTGTAAATCAAAAAAAAATTTCTTAATCGCTTACACAGCTTATTGTATTACAGTCTTATCACAATAGACAGAACTGTCAGCTGTTAACGCATGAGATGTCAATTGCTCTAGATTTGCTCATTTAGAAGATTTTTTCCTGTTTTATATCAGAATTAATAATTTACTATTTCCCGTAGTTACATATAGTCTAGGGTAAATTTACAAGCCTGACAGTGACTGACAGCTGTACAAACATCATCTTGTAACGTTTACTTAAACGAAGAGATTGTCCTTGTAATAAACGATGCTATCAGTTGGATACATCTAAGATGAAATGTAGTATATCTTTAGGAAGCTAGAATTAACCTGCTGATTACTGTAAAATATACTTCCACTAATCTTGATGTACTCTAATTTTATTGTGACAAGTTTAATATTCTTTACACAGAATGTTTTTTTCTACTAACCTGTTTAAGAATAACTTTGGAGTGGTAAATTAATTAGGAATCTACTGATTTTGAGCTAAATTTCTCTACTAACCTAATTCAGTTGAAAAAAACCATTTGAAAACCAGAAAGTACCAGGTAAATGTGAGACTCTTCATCAGTGTGTAGTCTTGAATCCATTAAAAATTGAATCCAAAAACTTCAGGTTATGAGCACATGGTGCTCGCAAATCAGATACTTGGACAGAAACTCGCCAATGAAATGGGATGGCTATTGTGCTATACTGCAAATCGATTGGAGTTATAACTCATGAGCTAAGTGACTCAGCGTACCACTTAACCAGCTTGTTAATATTCTGGTTGACAGGCACATGGACTCATGTGAAAAATGGGCTAAATCCATTTTATCTAACTCACAACACCCTCTTCATTCACAATTCTCCCCTTGTATCTCATTAGGCAGAACCAGAAGCCTATACAGAAAAGTATATGCTGGCACTAGTAAGTACAAAAACTCAGCCATACCCTACTTAGCTAATGTTCTGTGCGATAAAGAAAGCATTAGGCGTGATACCTATAACTTATTAAATAGTCAGTAGAACAACTGGATATCGTCTTTTCAACTCATATCATTTACAGGTACAACGTTTTCTTTCTTTCTTTTCCTTTTCTCTTTTTTTATTATGTGCTGCTTTGTTTTTTTTCTTCCTTATAAACTCCATTTAAAACATTCTTCTTCATTCTTTCACACTTTGTATATCTCGACCTTTTTGTTACCGCTTACGCCAGTAAATATGCTAGCATCTACTTTTCTGACACCTTCATACACTTTGTTCAGTTTTGGCCTCGCTACTGACATACCAATATGTTGTTATCAAAACAAAGTGAGATTACCCTTAATCTTTGTAGAATTTTATTTATTGATAATGTACTAACTGGATGCAATACTGTAGTAGAATGCTGAGAATTCCATTCTGTATCACAAGTACTGTTTTGGAATAAAGCAAATTATTATTATTATTTAAAAAAGTACAATTAAACAAAATGAGTAATATGAGCGAACTGAGGTCGGATATACGTATTAGGCTGCTTGATTGGACATTCATTTGAAGCTTCATGACAGGTTTATATTGGGCAACAACAGTGTTCACTTAGATAGAATCAATATTCAACATCTAGCAAATACTGTTTGCTATATAAACATATAATGTGACGTAACTCTGGCTAACAGACAGTCATTAAAGCCAACAATTTAAGGTAACTTTATTCACTCGATGATTGTATTTTGCATGGTACGCACAACAAATGACATTGAAGTTCAAAAGCTTAAAGCGTGTTTACTTTCGAAACAAACAGTTTTACCAGGGTAAACTCCGCAATTTTCATTAATACTATTCATACATTGAGTTTCGAGTTGGATAAGAGTACATCCCTATTGCACATGATTCACTGCTATCAGTACCAACCAACTCCACGACTGATGACATACTTTCATTGCCTTTTTCAATGAAATTTTTCATGTCATCCTTAGATACCAAACTCGTCGCTTCCTATTCGGATTACTCTGAAGCACCTGCATAGAGTGTGGTATCAACTGAATATCTCCGAAGCACATATCCAGTCCCCCTTCATTTTGCTCTGCATATTTATTGTCTAATAGGATATAGGTTGTTTCTATTGCACGTTGCTTAAACCTTTTGGTCTGCTGTTTGGTCTTCAGCATGTAGTAAAAGGGTTAGCTGTAGATGAAAGTCTTCAGTAGTAGTAGTCTCTTGGAAACGTTCATCATGACTCACTTGCCAAGTTGCCGAACCGTATAGAGTTCCCACTTTGGTATTAAAATTTATAACCTCACCATTTGTGCTAAGTGCTGTAGATCCCCTCACTGATTTCATTTTTAAAAATCGCCTAACTGGCTTTGACATCTTCAGCTATCCTTCCTGAAGATGAAGCAAAGGTGCTAAGGTGAGTGAAATAGACATCTTCTTCTTCTAGATTTCTCACATTGATGGTAATAGGTGTTTTTGCTAAGTGCTGGTAAGGTATCTGGATGTGGTTGATTGAAGGTGAACCATTTGAATTAATTTTCACTAAAAATGCCATATCTTCTAGGTTCTGTAGTAGACCGAGGGAAGCAATCAACCTTTACCAGTCAGAGCAATACTATGACACTGCCAAAACTGATTTATCTAGTTAGAGATATCTTCCCCATACGAGAAGCAGGCTGACCTTTGATATCAGGTTGGGAATTGAACCCCGGACCACATGCATGTTCAGCGAGCGTCCTAACCGATGTTTATACAGTTCCAATGACTATACAGTTTATACAGTTCCAAGACTTCTTGATATACATTATATGCCTTAATGGATGTAATTATTTATTGTTATTTTCTTGGGTTTCAAATGGAATGTAAAACTTCTACAGCACGTGGCCATTTCACTCTGTCCTCCGTAGTTCTTTTTAGTTGGCTTCGCGAATTTACATTTCCTTTCATTTTCTCCTCGTACGATTGCTTTCATTTCACCCACCGATCTACTTTCAAATCTTCGTTTCCCATCCCAGTTTCACTTGAGGCCTTGACCTGGAGCAGGATGTTACTGAACGGTCTCCTCAGCGTAATTCGGATCCATCTTCATTTTCTTCTGCATATCTGCTGGGAAATTAATTCTTGATCGGTATGTTGCCAGAGTTCCTTATTGCTCATTCTTTTCTCGCCAGACATCTGAACTCGAATTTCAAGGAGGAGGAGGAGGGTGCAGCATTTGATGAAAGTCTATGTGAGTCCTTTGAAAATGCTCTTCGCAGTGTGTCTAACGAGTCTTTGAATCGTATACAAGCACTGACTTAATATTAATGTCAAAAATGTGTATGTCATTACTCATACTTATTACAGTAATGAAGGTCTAACTTGCTTTTCCTATTCTACTTCTGATATTGTGGATGGTTATATTTCGTCTTTTTATTGCAACTCAATGACAGTCAGTGCTCAATCACCTCTTGACACTTAGAATCGTCATAATAACGCATAATGCATACCTTTTGTTCTATATATATATATATCATATATATATCATATATGTATAAAAAGAGTTTCACTTACGAACTGAATGCACGTGGCCTGTTATCTTCATCATTCGATAGATAATAATAATACAGCTGATGTAAACCACAAGCAAAAGATGAAATGACTAATAAAAATATAAAAATGAATTTTGTTATATCAATTAGCATATTTCCAAGTGAAATTTGTAATGGTCCAAGATGTTCATTAATCTGTAAACCAATAGAAAAGGGAAAATTAAGGATTAAATTAAACTTAAAGATGATGTATTACAGATGCAGAAATAATTGACGAACGTTTTCAATATCCAAAAAGTCAGTCGTATGAGTATCGCAACCTGAAATTTGAGTTATTTTACAACAGGATAAGACAGTCGATTTCAACAGACCCGAGATTTTTATCGGCAACTGTGTCATTCGCTGCCTTGAAGGTCAGATGGCCGGTTGGCTAGAAAGGTTAAGGAACAAGGAAACTCTTTCAACGAACTAATCAAGAACCTACTGATAGAAAACGTGCAAAAGTAAATGGAGATGGACTGGGAATACTACGGTTAGATATTCCTGGGAAATCACGCATCAATTCATCTATTAGAACCCCAAAGGAAAAAGATGAGTTGATTGTTGGTTGATGTATGACATATAGGAGATCACGCGTGCAGTGAAAAGGAGCTTACGGGCAGTCATTGGATCAGTTTAAGAAGACTGAGGTCGAATTCGGAATCCAGGGGAATAGTACTGATGAGTAATAATTCACTTGATTAACATTTCTTTGTCAATGTCAAACGACGAAACTAAGAAGTAGTCTCGGCTAATTTACCTAGTGCTGCATATTCTGGAGAACTTCAGAGGAAGAATTTAACTTCCTTGAAAATATATTAAAGAGCGATGGGTACCTTAAAGGTTCTTAAAAAATTATGGAAGATATAAAGTCACAAAGCTAAAACAAATCACAGTGGGAAAAAAGCCAATCTACTTTCAGCTTAATCATAAAGGGAAAAACATTGCAGCGATGATCAACAGAAGGTTGAGTACATCACTAGCCATAGCCTATCCTGCAGCTAAGTTCGTCCCCGTCTGTCGAACAACTTGCTCTTTGATGTAATCAAAAATCGATAGATATCGTTCTCATGTTAGCTCCGACTGTATACACAAATTTACATGTATCTGCGGGAGCAGTTACATTGGAAGGACAGAAAGAAGGGAATATCTACAATTTTTTCAACATGTACCAAGAAGCTTACGTCTAAAGGGAACAAATGCTTTAAACAGTGCCATCGCCAGGCATTTCCTCGACACGGGTCATGGGGTTGACGTCGAAAAGTCGTTCAAAATTTTCAATAGGCAAAATAGCTCAATTCTCCTTAAGTTTACTGAAGCCATTTCCATCAAGCGCCTGAAACCTGATTTATGCATCCAGAAAGAAGTGGTTATCAGTCTTTCTTTGCCCTGGTGACTGGATATTTTCCATTTCTCTTTCATCCAAATGTAAAATGCCGGAAAGTTTCCATTGTGTATGATTATTATTGTTCGGAATAGTGTTTAATATTATATATATATATATATATATATAATTACTGTATGCATATATTAATCGATTGATTTTTGTTCAAAATGAACTCTGTGCAAGTATGTCAAAATTGTTGTTGTAGATATATTTAATAATGTCTTTGCCATGTAAGCAACTGACGAGAAGGCAACGAAATAAAAGATGGTACCATTTATTCTGCTGAAACTGTAGTTCTTGATTTGTTCAAATTTATTAAGTGGAGTAAATGTATGAAACTTCAGAAAACTTAACAGATGTTCGTTTTAAATATATGACACAGAGAACTTCACTTTCAGACGGTCAATTTCAATTATGAAATTTATTATCTCGGTCTTTATTAAGGCCTCATACTTCTAATATGATAGGGATTAGGAATTTATTTTGAAAAACTATATACAACTTGAAGATCTGAGGATAATATTAAAAAATACCTTTAACATTTTGAAACATTTAGCAACTAGAAGACAGTGACTTCCTTCAAATCTGATGGTACAGTACTAAGAAGAGGAAATTTAACTGTGAGGCGACTAGGCAAAGCTGTTGAGGACCCCACTTCTACAGTCTTAAATTGTAATACAGTAAAGAAAAGTCTTGAAAAAGTCTTGAAAGTGAAAAAGTTGGCAAAAAACAGAAGGCAATGGAGACGCTCAGCTGAAGCCATATGTTCCTCTAGGAATTAAAGCATATAATAATAATAATAGTAATAATAATAAAGAAAAGTCCTAATGACATCGAAAGATGGGAGACTGTAATGCACTGTGTTAGTTACACCAGGTGTCGATTTACAGGGATTTGATCAGTTACATACCTGATCATAAGCTGTCCTCAGTAGAAAAACCATTAGAAAACCAGGGAGTATCGGACAGTATTCTTTCATCCTGGTTTGTGTCTCTTCGACAATATCCGCCTGGTTATCAACCTAGGACTTAATCCAGTGGTTGATGAATTCCACTTTCTTTGAAACCAGATGGTCTTGAATTCAGACTATTGTAGGTGCGTACTGATGAAGGGTCTCAAACTGAAATAAAACAGACTTCCATTACTCTGTGGCTTTTCAGTGGTTCTGTAACTGGTGTGTCAGGTCGTGATCACACCTGTAACCAATTGAATTCCTGTACACTAGCAACTGGGTCTATACATGGGAGTTACTTCGAGCGCTAGTTAGGAGTGGTAACCAGAAGTGTCCATCAAGTCAGGTAAGATGAGATCTATTCATCTATGACACTTGGCTGGTGGTTGCTTCATAATATTTATAATTACGGATATCTGATTCACCTTATATCATTGGATATAAATTACTGATTACTAGCCAAAGTGATAGAAGTGATCCAAAAATCGGATACACTGGATCATTGGTTTATTCGTCATGATTCATAGAGTATTTAGTCCCAGCTTATTCTTTGAAGAATTATGGATACAACGGAAAATTGTTAATATCCGCTTTCTTTGTTCGTAATTTAAACTATTAGAGGAACGAACATTCAACGCTTTCCTCTAACGAACAAAGATTAGCATATGTAGGCAATATAAACAATCTTATCATTGTTGTATGCTCTTTAGTTCTGTTCAAAGTATTGACTATACAAACCAGTAACTTTAACGCTAATGATCTCAATAAAAGATAATTGCTTATTGTTTATATGTATCTGTATATTGTGTATATTTCTTGATTAAACTAATCTACTAATTAGATCAGTTTCATTTAGAGGGTGAAATAGTAATATTATGAAAGACAAGGGTAGATGATTAGAATTGTAAACACGAATTGTATTCATGACTTATTTGTCATGTTGGTGTTGATGATGAATGAAGTCGGCAAGACAAAGAATAGCGCTTTTGCTTTGGTCAAAAAAAGCATCAGCTAAAGAAGAACCACATGAAATGAATAAAATCTTCACTTTATTTTAACAGAAATAAGTCATTTTTTTACTTGTTTAAAGGTTCACGTCTTTGTTTCAACTTGTTTGTCAACTTTATTCAGAGTAATGGATACATCTATATTACTTATAATTGAATTTTAGTTTCTTCCCGTTCCTCTTAAATATCTATTGCAAACAGGATATAATTTTCCTGGAAAATGTGATGTTTGAAAGTTAGGTGTGGTGAAGATGGATAATCGCTTAATTGAATTTATAACTCATTTTGGATATGAAAGAGATGATAGCCAAAATTTATATATATATATATATATATATATATATACATCACTCGGTATTTGGATGAGTTTTCTTGACAAAGTATCTTATGGTGGAATAATGTTACTAAACAGAAAATACCCTTTTTATAATGTTCCATTGTTGTAGCCAAAGACTCTGGATAGGCTATTTTCGTAGGTAATCAAACAAATTTTTAATACCTACTTCTAAGTAGCCTTTCAGATTGCACTTGGTATTAGCTAATATATTTCCTAGAACATGGTTACCAGTTGTTAGGTGGTTGGAGGCAGTTGGCAAGATTGCCTGGTTGATCTGGGTTTCGTGATTGTTGGCAGTCTTCTAAGATGGGACTCGGCTCACCCAATTCTTCATTTAGAGACGTTTCCATTGAAGTATTCGTAAGAGCGGTTTATCTCCTGTAAGACTATCATGGATACATCGACTAGATACTGACTGGTGACTAATGTCATGTGTCTCTATCCTTCATTTGATGCAGACTAAATTCCGTCAGTCTAGTTTGCAATCTTGCCACCGTTCTAGGTGGAATACTATCCCAGTGTATTCTGAACTGTTGTTATTAGATGGTTGTAGGTTTCGTGATTGTTGGCACTCGTCATCAAGGCCTACCTGCAACCTTGAGTGAACTCATATCGCTTCTGAGAGCCCGGCTTGGGTTAGTCAGTTCTGCAGTCAGAGATGTTCCTGCTGAGCCATTCGTGCTAGCTACTGACCTTTAGTGAGACTGTAGTGAATACTTTGATTGAATGATATAATTTAGGCTGCACCAAATGGAGGACTAGACACGTGATGCTAGCGTTACTATCCAATGTCCAACCAGAGCATAGTTAGCAGCATTTGATCGACTTTGCAAATGCTTCGAACTAGCACTAGCCAAAGAACATTGATAAACCGTGGAGCGCTGGATATTTGTTTCATCCTAGTTTTGAATTGTTCAGTAATGCCGGGTCAAAACCACACCAGTGACTAAATCTGACACACAGGTTATGGGGTCAAGGTCAATGATCACTGAATTCAAATGACTGATGAATTCTAATTTCCATAATATTGTGGTTTAGCGACACTGTGGAATAATGCCTATGATGGGTATCCAATGGTTAATAGAAAAGCGAAATTTTCTTTGCTGTTAATTCTCTTTGTTGATGGTTCAGTGAGAAAATGTCCCATTTATCTGTGGATGTTTAATTGTTCTAAAGTTAGATATATCTTTAGGAACAAGTACAATTCTGAATACTAAGAAGCATTTCTGTGCTTCGGTGGCACAGCGGTTAAGACTCTCGCCGACCATGCACATGGTCCGAGGTTCGAGCCTCCGCCGACGCACACCCGATATCTATGGTCGGCATGCAAAATTTGGGCTACCGATATCCATGCTGAAAATTCCATACTTGTACCAAAAATACAGTGTGGAATCAAGCTGTAATCAAAAATAAAAAAAAATTATTAATCCTCAGTACTATCAGTGCTTTAACTCAGAAATTTCAGGTTGTGAAGGGAGTAAATTACCAATATAAGGTTAATAAAGCAGGAGTTTATGAGTTCATCTAAGTTCGGTAGAACTCTTCAGCTTAATACACTACATGTAGGGATATATGTATATATACCATTCGAAATACTTTGGGAGACATAAGACTGGTAAGTAAATAAACTAGATTGAATTAATCATGGAAGACGGAAGGTGTGAATGCCTTTCAGGTCATGTCCGGATAGATATGTCGGAGGAGGGAATGTGAGAAATTGAAATTAAGATCATATATATTACGGTTCAATTACATTACTTAAATAATCAATTAGTCATCGGATAAAGAATTTAATTATATCAAGAATCGCGAAGTGAATAATATCAACAATAATATCAATGATAATGATAAGAATGCTAAAACGAGTTAAGATAATACTACTGGTGGAAGAGACTTTTAAATGGATCAGGATTAATATTAAGTCGTATAATAAAGTATTAGTAATATTAACAATAATAATAATGACAATAACAGTTAATAGGTAAAGCATATTGCCAAGCTAGTTTCAGAATGAAGATTATTTCTTTTTGTACACAGAGACTTGGTTTATAAACTGTAATTGCAGAAGCCCAGGCAATATATCACTATAATACAGTTTATCTTCATTCTAATCTCTCAAACTCTCTTCCTCTAATTAATCTGAACTTGACGTTTAAGACATTCACGAAACATTCAAACTAACATAAACGATATGATTGTGCATAAATAATTGTGTTCGAAACTTCATCTAGTAAATAATACCGTTTCACTGTATGATACAAATTAATATGAAATACACAACTGTCATTTCGCATGATTAATTCAATCTAGTTTATTTACTTAGCAGTTATATATCTCCCAACGTATTTCTAATAGCATATGTACATATATCCCTGTATTTAGAGTATTCAGCTGAAGAGTTCTACCGATATTTGATGAATTTATTAAATCCTTCACTACCCTTTATTGCTTTTTTAAATCTGTAACGGGAAATAAATGTCTGCAAAATAAATAACAATCACTTTCGTATCCCAGTGTGTGAAATTGCATTATACTGTAAGGTTCAGGTTCTCTACCCATAATCAGTATCTGTTCAGGTTCAAACTTAAGAGGAATGATTTGATTTTATAAATTTTCACCAGTGAATCCAATTGTTATTAAAGTATAGGTTTGCAGGGATTTCATCATGAGCTGACATCAGTTATAGAATCATTGGAAAACCACCACGGAGTACTGGACAGCTGTTTCGTCATCCTAGTTTGGGACTCTTCATCAGTATGCATCCACCACCGAAGTTCGAAACCCGAACCTTCTGGTTACAAGACGAGCTCGTATACCATTAAGCCACTATGGCCTAATCCAATGACCAGTCCATGAATTCTAACTTCTGTTGATCTACGATATAGCGAAACCGCTAGCCAATGTCATGTGTGGCGAGTATTTATCCTCACACCCAACCTGCTGCTCCCTACTGGTCACGACTTCTCACTAGAATCCCAGGTTACTACCTACCTGAATAGAGCCAGTCGCCACTGAGCATCTCATTGATATTCAAGTATTTGCATTGGCTCACTTTGCATAGATAATAAGTGTTAATTTAACATTGACTGGTCACTTGGAGGTATGCGATGTTCGATTTCTAGTTTTTAGTGATAGTGCCAACTGAATCTTATCAGTTGAATTTGAAATTCGATTGCTTCGCCACTAGACTTGCCACAGTGGTCGACTTATGGAATTATTGATAAATGATTGTAGGCGATTGACAGGAATTCCTAGACCTGGGTCTTGTGTTTATTGACACTTTAATCAAGGCATATCCTCAGCCTTTAAGAGAATGGTGTTGGTTATCAGATTTAAGTCAGCATTTGTCAGTAATGCAGTCCATGGCATTACACCTAAGATATATTCACGTCCATAATTGACTCAACAGATTTAATGATTGAATTCTGTCGGTAAATATTTCCATCTTTTCTAAGATTTTGTCAGTTATAAGGATTTCATGATTTCCAACAGAAAATCGTGTGGAAGGTTTTATCCAAGACACTGTATACTTACACTATAAAGATTGTTCTTAATTAGCTGCCTATCCAGTTATCTGTCTATCAAAGTTGAAATAGACAAATATTTGAAATTGGTTTATATTTATTGTTTCGAGGGAAAACGAATACTTTACAGGAAATACGCATTTGGTGTATGAAAATGGGCAATTCTGTATCTTAGGATTTTATCTATATGAATCATTATAGTAGATTTTCAAGTCATAAGTTATGTAGAAACATCATATTGAAATCATTTATACAGGCTTTCTTAAATTCCATATATGTTTATTCTGTTCGGGGGACAGTATTCATTCTTCCGACTTTCTGATTCCTGCATTTTGCATTTGCAGAAATGATTATCATGGAGTAAGTAGAAAGATTTTCTTTAGAACTGATGGCACATTGTATTCTTAAGTGTCGAATTCTTGACTAATTTAGCTGTCAAAAGCTACACAAAAAGGCATATTAGTGATACACAGATCACAGAAATAAACTCAAGACAAGTACCCTGTAAATTGGATTTCGTAAGGGAGTTGTATATTACAGGTAACTAGCTTATTAATTCTAATAGTTCATAGATGTCATGCCACTTGCAAATTACATGGAACAAATACAAAGATTAACAAGGTATCTAGAAAAGTGTTGCACCTAAACTTAGAATTTAGGGGTGACACTGTGAGTGAGATATTTAAAAACTGTCTGATGAGATCACTGAGAAAAACCTTCTTTGTCGTCACTTTTCGAATAACTTACTCTAGCCATCAAGGAAATGTTACCTCGACTGTCTAATTCCATGTATATTTATATATTCACCTGCTCTTGTGAAGCTAGGTACATAGGACGTTCGACGGGAAACATATCCTGCCACATTCGAGAGCACCTCCCTGCTTGGCTGAGAAAACAAGAACTTACAGGTATTAATTCATCGACATTGCAACATACTGTAGCTACTGACTAAGCAGCATCTGACACGTAGTTTAATATAGTCTAAAACGTTTGCCAGAAAGGACATAAGTGCATTTACTTTGCATAGCAGAGGCTTTAGCAATACATAACATAAAGCCAGTACTTTGTGTACGAAAGCAATTCATACAATCTCTTTCGTTACCATGGTTTTGATTTTACGGTCTAATTCATATTACAACCTTGTTATCCATCGTAATTCCGTGTACCATTTTTTGTTTTATTTCATTTCACTTTATGTTATCATATTCGAACATTTTATCTAGTCTAATATTTTGACAACATTTCATTCATTCTATTTCGGCATAATATTATATTCAGATATTCACATTTCTGAATGTATTTTATTTTCCAATCATCTATTTCACACTAATGTCACACTTGTCTATTGACCTTTAGGTTGACCTCTCTTTATTTATTTATTTAGTTATTCATTCATATATCTAACTAATTGTGACTCATAATCCTATACACCAATATTATTATACCACTAGTATTTTACTCACTGTCAAACTTTAACACAAAAAAGTCACTGTTATTGTCTAATGTAATTCATTTAATTCAATCAATTCACACCAATGATCGAACCAGGGTGGACAGGGTGAAGGTATTAAAAAATTATACAGTACGTCGGTGGCTCAGCGGTTAGGACGCTTGCCAAACATACACATGGTCCGGGGTTCGATCCCCAGCCGACGCACTCCTTTACCTCGCTAAGCCAGAAATAAAAGCTGGTAAAGAGAAAAGGTTGGGCATAGGCTAGCAAGCCCACCCTGTAAAAATAAACACTGCTGCAGAAACTTCAAGCCACTAGCTTGAAGCCTTATGTTCCACTGGGAATGTGGAGGAATAAAAAAAAGGAGAGATATTAATCACTAAATCCTCGTTTATCAATCCATCACTACACATGTGCAATCTAAATGACTCAATGTCCATACTGGAGATATAGGAAGTGATACCAAACAACAAGGGAGAAGAGAGAGAAATATTTATGAAATCATCAAATCATAGTGTGTAAATACAGTGATATGATTATAAGGAATGATGTGTACTCAAAATATTATCCATTTATTAATAATACATCACTGTGTGCTATTTCAGATAAACTTATCTAATATGGGATTGTCCATTCCCAGTCTGTTTTAGCTTATCTGGGTTCATTTCAGCCTATTTTTTATTATGAGATAGCCACTGTGGTTCTTGTGTGTCTTTTCTACAGAATGATATCAGTAGAATTTAATTTATAATACATCTGACTCAACTATCAAAGGACAATTATTTTGTTTGTAGCAAAAATATTTCTGTATGGTAATAAATCTTGATTTTGTAAATTTTTAGGATCAGTATACCGTTCAAAGGTTGTTTTTATTCAATTTTTCTACTTTCATTTTATTGTTTTTCAATGGAGTAGTAGATTTACAAGCGCAAACTTAGAAGTTAGCATATTGGGCAGCAAAATCCAAACTTCAGGTGAATGTAGAGATGAAAGAGGCAATGAAAACGCTCAACAAGATTTAATGAACAACAATCAGCCTCGTTATAAAAAATCTTGTGGAAGTCATCTCTCTCAGGTAGCGAATTATTTAGCATCGTGACATAGATGAGTAGGTTAGGGTCAGTCAGTGATAGGACGGGAAACGCAAGACAAGCATTCATCACTCTGAAGTACTCATGGAGCTCTATAGCACCCTGTAGTTAAAAAATGGTCCATACTTTGAACGCAAATGTAAGTTTAGTCAGAACTTTTAGTGAACCTCATGAAAAACATTTTTAAGAGGTGTTTGAAAGCTTTCGTCAACATCTGGCTCCTTTCATCACTCGAAGCTGAAGGTCAAATAGCTGGCAGGAAGGAATAAACAACAAGTAACTTTGAACTTCAGCGAATTAACCAAAAATCTATTGTCTAACAAGTGTACAGAATGAAACAGAGGTTGACTGGATATACTCTGAGAAGAATGTTGAGTGAAACGTGAATGAGTAGAGGTCAGTTGAACGTCTGAAGACAACTTAGAGAAGATTATGTGAGGAGGAGAATAAAGCTTGTGGGTAGCCACGGGACTGGTTGGAAATGGGAGGAAAGAACCAATGGAAGTGGAGGAGTGCTTCTGAAGCCTTACTTTCCAGAAGAAATCCATGGATCGAATAATTAAAATAACGATTCCATAAAGATGCTTTAGGGATAGTGTTGTAACAGTTCAACAATCATTCACAGATAACTGACTGGATAATAGTAGATAATATTCTCACTTGTCTGGTCACAAGTGTAATCTTCAGTTTGCTTGTTATATAACTCACTGTCTGCTGTTTGACTATCAAGTATCACTGAGTATGTGAAATCCCACCATTCAAGTCCAGTGAAGTAAAACGCACTGACCTATGATATGTGTCCCTGGAGCATAAATATCTCATATGCTTTTCATTTACTAATCGATGACTACTTAACAAAGACATTTATCTTTTGATGAATACAATTTCCTGATGCGTTTGACTTACATACATGAAAACTGTTTTTAGAATTCTCTTAAAAGCTGGATTCTACTTGAATTCATTTAAATTCATGAGACAAAATCCATTCGAAAAAAGAATGTCAATAACAGTTTCTGTTATATTTTTTAGAAAGTAATTTTGTATACTACAAGTGTTAGAAAGAAAGCGTAGTTCCTGTCTGTTAAATATGTAGATGAAAATTTTCTTAAACTCTTGCCTATATACTTATATCTGGCGTCAATAGCTTCAAAGTGGTTTCATATTGGTTATTATAAATAACAACTACAACGAACATCAGTCACTACTGACGGAGGAATTATCTAGACAGTGTCGTTTCAACTCTAGGCGGAATGGGTGAAAATGTGAAAGCCAATCAGGATCGGAAAGGCAAGACAAACCTTCAAGACCCTTATCAATTAGGAAATCTTCTGTACTCAGAGTGAAGAATGAAATTTAGTTCTTCTATGTGAGTCAGAAACATGGCTAAGATGTCATAAAAAACATATCCAACAGGTTACAGTGGACTTTCATCAATAGGCACCTTCTCTCCATATTGAAGACTAGATGACCGATCAGAAAGAATTCGCAGCAAGAGATTTTTGGCAAAAACCAGCGCAGAAAAAATTGCTTAAAAAATGTTTTGAATGAAATGATAGTTGATTGGATACACAGTGAGGGGACCGCTGAGCAACATCAAGCACTAGTCCGTGGAGGGAACGCGCACAGGAAAAGACAAGTTGAACCTGAGTTGGTGGGTGACATGGTGGAGGTGGTGTGAGGAGAAAATGAGAGTTTTCGACAGTCGTGGAGGGTGCTAAAGAGGACTGCTGAGAACAGGGGGGAATTAAGGTGTACTGTTCCACTCGGAACTCAAGGGAATAATAAATATGTAATAAAATTCCGTAATTTTGAACAAAATATGCGTGCGGAATTTCAAACTACAGTTTGTAAAGATGTCGAGAGAGACGACTGATTGACTGAGTTTTAGTGTAGAACTTTATAGTTTAGAGCACCAAATTCGGTTACTACACTCCGCGTGGTCTGCCAAGGTAGGTAAAAGAGAGAAAAACAATTCCAAAAGAATTATAGTAATAAAAATGTACAAGAGAAAGGGTAGTAACATGGAGGATTGAGGATTTAATAAAGCCGGTAGATGACTTAGAACAAATGGACCTCCGCCAATGAAAACGATCCTGAGCCATATCACGAACAGTCTAAAGCCATTGTTTCTTATGTTTCAAGTGCTTCAACTGGGCACTCTTCAATTCCTTAAGTGACTCACTGAAATCAATGGACAAAGACTTCGCTGGATGTTTTTGACCACGTCTAACTCCTTTTTCTACCCGAAATTATGTCAGCTAACACGAATCTACAAAGACAGCAATGGGTTGGAATACGTTATGTGTCGTAGACAACTCAACCGATAGAGCTCCACGACCTAATATTCTGTACATAAACTTAACATTCCCACTATATTACATCACTTAACCGAGGAGGAAGAACGCAAGCTTCTCTCATGAAAGAAAGCTAGCCTTTTCGGTTCTTTCAATTTCCATACCTCTCAGGGACAAAGAGGGACAGAAGGATCTGGTGTGCAACGCACATCCCCTCTGCTCGACAGCTGAATATTACGTCTGCACCAAAGATGATGTATAGTTGCCGACATTTCTTTAGCAGTCTATTCATTAGGGTTACTGCAACTTCTCGAATAAGGGAAGTGGTCAGCATGATTTACCACTTCATTTCCTTTCGTTAAACTACGAGTCGGTATATACGAGTCCATCGGGATCATCTTACATTTAAAAGGGGAGAATCGAGTGCCAAATATTCGAAGCTTTGTAATGAAAGTGTTCTTGAAGGAGAGCATACTTTTTCTCGAGCCTCATACTCTTTTACTTATTCCTAATGAAAGGAAAGACCATGGATCATCTCAAATAAAAGGCTAATTTTTAGTCTATTCGATATGTTCCGTCATTTGCAATTTTCACTTATTTTTAAAGTTATTCTTAAATGAATAAAAACTAATTTTTCTTGAATTTGACCTCGGATTAATATCAGTTAGAGAACAACTGAAAACCGGTTTGTAACGGACAACTGTTTCATACTCGTCTGGTAATCATCGGTATTTAATGGGCCATTGAATCGTGTCCTAGTGGTTGAATGGTATAGGAGCTCGTCCTGTAACTAAAAGCCCCTGAATTCGAACCCAGTGGGTATGTACTGCCGTTGATTCTCAAACTAGGATGAAACAACTGCCCAGTACTCCTTGGTTTTCATTGATTTTCTAACTGATATAAATCCGTGGTCTAATTCCAAAAACAAATCTAGTCCTTAAAAATCAACCCAAGAATACCAATCTTTCTGTCGTAAGTAATTCTTTGTTCTCCGATTTGAAAACCCACTTCCTTGTCAGAAATTGCATGCGATGAATAAAAGTTTTCCGTATATCTGTACTTTTCAAATTCTTCTTAGAATATTCATCTTCAGGTGTTTGTTAGCGGGGATTTCAAATGACTTCAAGATTGATCAGGAAGTAACTTTGGCTAGAGAACCGTTGAAAAGGAGGAGGTACTTGACAGCCATTTTGTCCTAGTTAGGAACTAATCAGCATCAAGCTCCTATGACCTCAGTACTGACCTAACCCAGGACCCCCCAAGCTGCAAGGAAGCTCGTTGTCATTCATGTACTGCGATGGAATTGAATCGCCCACCGAACTGTACCCTCTGTCAATTTGCGATGTATATATGTATATATAATGCTACCGTAAGCCAATGTCGCCGCCTCAGTGACTAACCAGCTCATCTTGTAACCTGAAGTCTTAGATGTAGTCCTCATTGGGGTCATGAGTGATTTACACTGAGGACTCCTAAATAAGAACGAAAGAACAGTCTAGTATCCCTTGGTTTTCAATGGTTCTCTAAGTGATGTGAGTACATGATCATTTTTAAAACTGAAATCCTGAATTTTGTTTTTTTCGAGGATAACAACGAAATAAAAATGCCTATGGGATATTCTGAAAGTTATTTGAACACCTGATAGGTGATGTCAACTGTTCAGAAAACAAAGATTGCAGTCGACTTTCTGTCAATAATCGATCCCATTGAAAATTCTTTAATACAATTGAATAAAACTGAACAATTTGTTAACAGTTGTAAACTTTTTATCCAACACTATTACTGCAGTAACATTTTTGTGTGTTTCAGGAAACAGAAAGTTCAAAAGCATTTTAATTTGATTAAATAATTAAAGATGAAAAGAAGAAAAAAAATGTGTGTGTGAAATTCAGGTTTTCCTTTTTTTTTTAAAAAAAAAGAAGTTTCCATCTTTTTGAGTAATTAGTGAAGAGATTCAGGTGAAACTAAAAGAAGAAAACTATAAGTACTTCAATTCACTAACTCGCTAACTAACTAACTAACTAGCTAACCAGTTGGCGAGAAACCGCATTAAATATTCACACTATGATTTTCTCATACTGTAGTTTGTTAATAAAAAAATGAAAGTGCCGTATGAAATCAAGTGAAGCGTTTCAAGAATCTTCTTGAAAAGTTGTAGTATTGATGATAGACGTTTAATAGGTTACTTACCAAAACAACTTTACAGAGAATACTTTAATGCTATTATGTAAGCCTGGGTAAAGATGAATTTCTTTTGAATACAAAAATCATGCTTTTTCCTGTACTCATTGATGCCACATTTTAGCTGCTGATAGAAGGCCTGATAAAGCTGTATTTGACAAGTTACCGTGAGCATGGAGTTACACTGATTCACCTTACTTTTACTTAATGTCTAGTATCTTTCAAAGGGGGAGGAAACTGGATTGTCGATGCATTTTTGACCCCTTAAATTACTACGTGTACGGTCTGGCGTTCGATCCCTGGCCACTGCACGCCTTAGGAACACCACTGATTGTAAATGTGGAAGAAAAAAAGGTTGGACGGGGGCTAGCAACGTTTCTCTATGAAAACAACATTACTGCTCATAAAACACCAATGCCTTAAGTCTGAGGCCTTACTTTCCTCTCGGAAATGAAGGAATGAAAAAGCATAAGACTAGCTGAGTACTACTACCTGCATAATTAGACCCACCGATTTGCACAATGACTCACTATATGAATATTAGTTTGTTTTTGAGAATTTGAGTGCTATTTTCACTTCAGTGAAAATATTCCTGACCAGTCTATTTATTTGGCACTTAAGGATATGAGCGATAATGCCTTTTTTTAAACTTAATCTGAAGTCTTTATGTGTAGGTTTTATTTATACACTTATCGAAACATGTACGTCTTCTCCTGTAGTTGAGGCACAGAAATGGCATAAAGATAGTGAATAGACATAGTGACCAGTCTAATCACTTCTTCTACGCGTATTCCTCCTCATATTTGCAGATTACATGGTTCGAGATGCGACTTCATAACAGTTCCCTTTAGAAACCCACATTATTCAGATCATAATGCATCTGGTCTGCCTAATACTGTCTCACTCCTATAACTAACCAGAAGTTGGCTCTCTGAGCTGAATCACACCACACACTTGGCTGGTGAACTTAACCCCTAAAGAGTGAAACAGCTCTTTTGTATTTAGATCACTTCGATCTGGCCATCTGGCAAGTACTACCGGTTGATGAAAGTTGTATGGAACTACTTATCTCAGTCAGCCAGTATTATATAATGTTATGCATATATAATACTTCAAATTTATCGGCATGGTGAGGGTAATATATGGCAGGGGCGAACCGTTTAGTTGTTCTTTCTCACTAATACTGTGGTGACAGCTAGCTGCAAGCCAAAATTGTAGACAGCAATTTACGTAAATGTTTAGGTTCCAAATAAGAGTCATGAGAAAAAAGAATGAAAAAGCTTAACCTTGAGGAACTCACCAACCAATCACAGCAGACTTAACGTGTGCAATTACAATTCTCAGATATATGGTTTAACTCTCTAAGAAACGGTCACATGCAGTACAGCATAACCTTCAGCACGAAAACAACCAGTCAGAAGGTGTTGCTGCTCTGCTAACAATAACGCTAATAATAATGTGCATAAAATTCTATAAATATCTCTTGATTTTCTCAATAAACGATATGTTGCCCTTGTCTTCTATCGTTACAGTACTACCACCGCATTTACACTAAATTTTTATTACTACTATCACTGTTTGCAACGCATTTGAAGTTGCATCCAGTGTTTCCAATGTCTGAGTTTATTTGTTTGTGGTGTTCACATTTTCTCTTGTTTGATTTTGAAACTATAGAGATTTGAAGCTAAGATGGATCTATTTGATGTTATTGTGTTCTGTGAGCTGGACTGTTTAGCTGCTAGGCTTGTGAGCAAAAGGTCTGAGATTGCATCAGTACTCAATTACTACCAATAAATGTGAGCGCAATCCTCAGAAAACTTCTAAGTTCAAGTAATCATAGTCAAGATGAACCTCGCCAGATACTAGCTTGCTAGGCTACTAGCTTACTAGTTTTCTAGCCGGTCCCAAGCCCAGATAAAGAGGGAGGGTTGGGGCCTGGTGCTAGCAACTCCACCCCTGTAAAACAACCAAATCGCTACAGAAACTTCAACGAATAAATATATTAAAAATTCTAAAAACATAAGCAATAGCCTTACTTTTCGCTGGAATCGGGGAAGTGAAATGACGCAGGCTGGTGAAAGCCTTCGGGAAGCCAGTCAGCCGATGTGCCTTCTTTCGATGAAAGCAAAAGTAAGGATGGGTACCTGGAATGTTCGTACAATGTACGAAACTGGAAAGGCTGCCCAGATAGCCGCTGAAATGAGAAGGTACAGAATAGAAGTGTTGGGAATCTGCGAGAGCAGATGGAACGGAACTGGAAGGTGCCAACTACCTACTGGAGAGACAGTAATCTTTTCCGGCCACCCAGAGGACAACCATGAGCACACCGAGGGAGTGGCCATCATGATGTCACCAACAGCAACCAAAGCTCTCATGCAGTGGGAACCAATCTCCTCCAGGATAATGACAGCCAGGTTCAACTCAAAAGGAAGGAAAGTTACAGTCATTCAATGCTATGCGCCTACAAACGTCTCAGAACAAGAGAAGAAGGAGGCGTTCTACAGACAACTACAAGCAATAATGGACAACGTCCCAAATGGCGATATCAAAATCCTGATGGGCGACATGAATGCGAAGCTGGGAGGAGACAACACAGGAAGAGAACTCACCATGGGTCGTGAGGCCCTCGGCGAAATGAACGACAATGGTGAACTCTTCTCAGACTTCTGCGCCTTCAATGATTTGGTGATTGGTGGTAGTGTGTTCAAACACAAGGATATACACAAGACGACATGGATTTCACCAGATGGAAACACCAAGAACCAAATAGACTTCATCTCAATTTCAAGAAAGTGGAGACGGAGCCTACTGGACACAAGGTCAAGGAGAGGAGCAGATGTGGGTTCAGACCACTATCTAGTAGAAGGGACTTTCAAGGTGAAACTAAAAGCCTCGAGGATAGCTGGGGATAGGCCACAATGCAAGTTCAACACTCAATTACTGAAGGACACAACCACAAAAGACACTTTCACTGCAACTGTCAGAGCAAAGCAGGAAACACTACGCGACATCACTGAAGAATCATGCG
This sequence comes from Trichobilharzia regenti, assembly GCA_944472135.2. Classification (NCBI taxonomy): domain Eukaryota; kingdom Metazoa; phylum Platyhelminthes; class Trematoda; order Strigeidida; family Schistosomatidae; genus Trichobilharzia; species Trichobilharzia regenti. Next base: position 72,242,784 of record OX235262.1, read on the forward strand.
TGGAAGAACATTGGAAGTCTCTGAAGGCGATTCTCAACGAAACGTGTTCAACGGTTCTAGGAAGAAAGAAGAGACAAGACAAGGAATGGCTCTCAACGGACACTTGGAAATTAATAGAAGAGAGGAGAATGGTGAAAGAGAAAATGATTCAATGCAAGGACGGACAGGAGAAGGAGACGCTGAGCTCAACTTACACAGCACTGGACAAAGAAGTGAAGAAGAGTGCTAGGAAGGACAAAAGACGATTCTACGACAACCTCGCCACTGAAGCTGAGAAGGCAGCAGGCAAAAGGGACCTGAGGACACTATATCAGATAACCAAATCTCTATCCGGGAAGAGATCAACACAAGCGAAACCTATAAAAGACAGCCAAGGGAACCCAATTACCAAGGAAGAAAAACAGATTAAACAATGGGCGGATCACTTCAAAGGACTCTTGAACCGACCATCACCTGCAACCCGTCCAGAAATACCAACAACAGCGCGCACACAACTGCAAGTTGACACCAATCCTCCAACGAGAGCTGAAGTCTTGAACGCAATCAAGCTTCTGAAAGCTGGAAAAGCAGCCGGACCAGATGGAATACCCCCTGAAGCACTGAAAGCGGACCCAGAGACTACAGCAGACATGCTGACTCCATTATTGCAAAAGGTCTGGAAGGAGGGAAAGGTGCCTACTGACTGGAGGAAAGGTTACCTCGTGAAACTACCAAAGAAGGGCGACTTAGGACTCTGCAAGAACTGGCGAGGAATCATGCTCCTATCGACGCCAAGTAAAATCCTGAGTCGCATCATCCTGGAGAGATTAAAGGACGCACTGGAGACAGAACTCCGACCAGAACAAGCTGGATTCAGGAAAGGCAAATCATGTACTGACCAAATTGCAACTCTACGCATCATCATCACAGAACAAAGCATGGAATGGCAATCAAACCTCTACCTCAACTTTATAGACTTTGAGAAGGCCTTCGACAGCGTTGATCGTGAAGTAATTTGGAAATTACTCGAGTACTATGGCGTACCCCAAATATTCATCAACCTTATTCAACAGCTGTACGACAACGGCACATGTCAAGTGATCCACAACGGAAAACTCAGCGAGGCGTTTGGAGTAAACACAGGAGTCAGACAAGGGTGCTTACTTATCACCAATGATATTCCTAATTGTGGTGGACTGACTGGATTATGCGTCAGACAGTGGGAAACGAGAAGACAGGAATATCCTGGACCGACGTGAAGAACCTAGAAGACCTGGATTTCGCGCGTGGATGATTTATGTTTGATGTCACACACAATCGAAGACTTACAAGCGAAAACCGACAAACTGGTCGAAGAAGCAGCCGGCGAAGACAGGACTCCAGGTGAACATAGACAAGACGGAGGTTATGAAAATAACCAACCAACAACAGCAACAACATCCAACGTCAATCACCATCAACGGGAGGGATTTGAAAGAGGTTACTTCATTCACTTATCTAGGGAGCATTGTCTCAACTACAGGAGGAGCGGACGAGGATGTCAAATCGAGCGAGAATCGGGAAGGCGAGAAACACATTCATCAACCTGAAATCAATCTGGAAATCTTCGTCACTCAGCATCACCAACAAAATTCGGATTTTCAATAAAAACATTTCTTCTATACGGATCAGAAACTTGGCGGGTCACAAAGAATATTTCCAACAGCCTGTTGCAGACCTTTATTAACAACTGTCTTCGCTCTATACTGAAGATCAGATGGCCGGAAAGAATCACCAACAAGGAATTATGGGAACAAACAAAGCAAGAACCAATCGCCCAACAAATATGCAGGAGAAAGTGGAGATGGATCGGACACTCGCTGAGGAGACCGCTGGGTGACATCGCGCGTCAAGCCCTCGAGTGGAACCCGAAAGGGAAGCGGCGTGTGGGACGTCAGTGCAAGGGTGACATGGAGGAGATCGTGTGAAGAGGAGTTGAAAGAGTATGGACTAACATGGATGCAGGCGAAAAGTACAGCAGAAGACAGAAGGAAATAGAGACGTGCAGTTGAAGCCCTATGTTCCACTAGGAACCCAAGGGAGCAATAATAATAATAGTCAAGATGACTGTGGAAGGCAGATTTCCCATTCATGGAGCATTCTCGAAGATTACTTCACAGTGAAGTTGGCGCCAGCAATGTTGTCTAGAAAAACAGGAAAGACAGCAACATCGCATACATTTCTCCTCATACCATCGAAGTTAACTTTCGTCTCTCCTTGAGAAGCTTACGCGCTATTGATTGTAAATTTACAAAGGTCATGTCATTTTTTTATTTCACCCTCGTATACATTCGGCATACATTCAAATAACAAAAAGATGACAAACATTAACTGTTTATTACTCCGTTTTGTACTTCAACTGCACCTGAATTTGTCTACCGCCCTAAAGTGATGCTGATATGATTTCATTTAGGCCTTCACATTGTTATTCTGAAAGGGTTTTACGTATATTCTAATTTTTGTATTTAACTGTGCAGGCATTCAGTCTTATAGGGTAGCTTTTTTATCCTTTCTGAGATTATATCAGCTGATTAGCATGATGTGATGTGGTTGTGTTCTCTGAGCTGGATAGTTAATTTGCGAAGCTTTCATAGGCCTACTAGGCGACATCTTCAGCGAATACTTCAATTTGTTGAAGTGAGCTTTTAGATTTCTCCATGAGTTCATTAGTCATCTCTCCTGGTGACCTTGGACGTAATTGGTTGTTTATGTTTGTTTTCACACCTTCTAGGTTACGTGTATTGGAACTGGCTGTTTCTTTGACTTGGACTTGGACCCTTTGTGTGTCAGGTTTCCTCCTTATCAGTTGGCAAATTTTGTCCATCTCGATGTGTCTACTGATTGACGATTCACTGGAATACCAGGCTTCTAAAAATTCGCTAGCATTTTAGTTGTTTCCTCTGTCCAATGTGTGAACGTTGTCCCAGTCGAATTGATTTCCATGGTTGTCTGTATGTAGTGATATGAGGGAGTGGATATCATTTCTTTTGACGGCTAGCCTATGTTCGTGGATACGAAGACGAAGGGGACGTCCCTTTTGTCTTCACAGCCTTCGTCCTTACACACAAAGGGTGAAAGTTCAAGTCAAAGAAACAGCCAGTTCCAATACACGTAACCTAGAAGGTGTGAAAACACACAAAAACGACCAATCGCTTCCAAGGTCACCAGGAGAGATGACTGATAAACTCGTGGGGAAACCTAAAAGCTCACTTCAACAAATTGAAGTATTCGCTGAAGATGTCACCTAGTAGGGCGATGAAAGCTTCGCAAATTAACTATCCAGCTCAGAGAACACAACCACGTCCAAATCATCCACCTGAGCTACATAGTATGATGAATAGTATGATGTTCACTGCTTGGTAGGATGATAGCGGCCAAGTCATGGCTTGAATTTAAGCTTTTGTCAATGACAAGATAAGCTGCTTAAATTGAAGACAAATCAGGAACTTCACTAACAAGTTTCAAAGTACTACTCTGAATAAAATAATGCAGAAAATAAGGAAAGTGCGTGAAATATGCAAATTTCTCCAAAGATGTGTCATTAAAATTGCAAGTTTTAGATACGTCATACAGAAAGCACTAATCGGGTAGAAACTAAAGTAAAATTAAATAAGTAAATTGCGTGACGTTATATAACTGACAAGAATGAGTACAGTTCGTCTAAGACTGAAAGAAAATCAACTTAAAATCAGTGTCATAAAGCATAGAAATGGGGTAGTGGCAAGGGAGAAAAATAATAAAATTGAAAAAGTTAGAAGATAAGGATCGATGAAAATTACTCAATTTATTTCAGCATATAATACGTAATTATATATATTCCCAGTACTTTTAAAAATTTCTGTTCCCTATGACACTGATCTTAACTTAACTCACTTTCAATTTGAGTTCAAATGGTACCCAATCATTCCAACTGCATTACATCACGAAATTTATTTACTTGATTTTATACCCAGTTAATGCTTTTTGTACTACCTAACTGTTACCTAAAAATTACAATATTAATGACACATTTTTGGGATGTAGCTGTAGAGGGAAACCCACTACTGAAGAAAAGACACAAGTCTTGACAAGTTACGAAGTTGGCGAATGAGTTATACATTAGATTGCCAGGTATTTTATGTGCTATCCCAGACGAATGATGTTTAGGATTTCAGTGAGATGTAATCTGAATGATAAAGAACAGAAAAATAAAATTTGATCGATTGGCAAATGTTAGAATTCATGGGTTGGCCATTAGGCTACATCCCAGTGGCTTAATAGTCTGTGAACTTGCCTTGTAACCAGAAGGTCCTGGGTTCGAATACCAGTGGGTGCGTACTGATGGAGAGTCCCAAACTAGGATGACGGAACAGCTGTCCAGTACTCCCAGCTGGTTTTTCAATGGTTCTCTAGCCGATGTCAGCTCTTAACGAAATCCTGTAACAAATCAATCAAATCCCTACAAACCAACACTTGAAAACTCGATCAAGACAGACGACATTCGGTTTAAATTTTGAATTAATCTTTTAGAACCATGAAGATTTTAGAAATACAAGGGAATGAAACAGCATACGCAGGTCTTATTAAAATATAAAATCAAACTTAACAGTTTCGTGTTTAAATGTTATTTTGGTTTGAAACCATTTTCAATAGGCAACTGGTCAATTCTACATCGAAAATTGTTCATCTGACAAAAATCAATGGATAACTTGTTACGGTAATAAGTAAAGTTAATTTCAACTTTCAGTTCAAGAGCTGCCCTACGGATAGAATCAAAATCGAATATGTAGCCTCAACGGCCTGGCGGCCAAACGTGGTATCTTTGCTTAGGCTGGAAATATCGTCATGGTAAAAGACAACAGTGGCATCAAAATGACACCTGTCGCAGTTGTAATCAACCTGTTTTGTATCACTGACAGTGTTTTTTGAAGACTTACGTATAAGTAAACATCTTATCTTCATTGTTTTAAGGAAACAAAAGAATTAGTGGTAATTAGTCTAAAATTTAACTTGATGGAGTTTATACGCTTAACGATGAGGCTATCATTATCTTATACATCTGTTTTTCGTGTTTTCTAGGCTTCTTATAAAGGATTGAGTTTTTTAAGAATTGGTGGATGTGGGGAACTCTTTGAAAGTTGTGCTATTGACAACCTCCATTATTATATTACGCATATTTTTCCCAGTTCGCTTTGTTTTAATCTATTAAAATATGATGTCTGACAGTATTTTTTACCCTTCTGAGTATTTAAAATATTTACGGACTGTTGATTTGTAAGTCGCGATTAAACTTCAGAAAAAACACAATCGTAGGTGGTAACGTATCCCAATACATGAGGCGGCTTATCCTGAATTATATCCTTAGGTCTCAAATTGTAATCCAACACCTTTTTAAATTAGCTTCCAAAAGAATGTCATGTATTTCTTTAAGGAGACAAATGAGAAATATCATAATGGGTTAATTTGCGCTTCAGGCCAGACACGACTGTGTCACATGATCTAGTGTCAATTAATATTTCAAGTGTTGGTTTCATAGGGATTTGTTTGTTTGATTGGTTGGAGGATTTCATCATCAGCTGAAGTCAGTAAGGGAACCTCCGGAAAACCTGGGAGTATTGAACAGCTGTTTCGTCCTAGTTTGGGACCCGGTGGGTGCGTACTAGTGAAGAACCCCAGATAGGAACGAAACTGCTTGTCATCCAGTACTCCCAGGTTTTCTAGTGGTTCTCTAAATGATGTCAGCTCATGATGAAATCCCCCAACCGACTAATATTTCATCTGAAGATCGTCGACGAAAAGAAGATGCCATGACATAAACTCCGCTGAAAATTCTGTCCATTATATATACATTATCCGAAATAAAGCTATCATTATTATAAAATGTTTACGTCTGGAAAGAACATATCGAAATAGAATTTGATATGGAATGTGATATTAGTGACGATAACATCCATCAGTTTATTGATAGGTAAATTTCGGCATACATTTAGTAACATTCTGCGAATTGGATATCTGCCTGATTTTCCTAAGGACACAAACTAAAAGGTACTTGTTTATCCCGCCATATAATATATATACATATATATTAGGTAAATCATGTGAAATATGAAGCAAAGAACTAACTAGTGGACTTTTTCCATGAGTTTCATGCAGGTTAAGACTATTTACAGATATTAAATCAAGTATAATGTTCAGGCGACACAAAATGTCGACTAATTCCCATAACCAAGTTAAACAAGGAAGTGATTTTCCAAAAAGATAGACATAATTTATTTAGGCTATTGAAGAACATATTTTATGTCTTCATTAGAAGAAGAGACAGGAAAGATTGAATCTACATGTCAAGTTAATGTTTCTTTTTTATGTAAAGGCAGTTCCATTCAGTCGAACGTTTGAGATAGTGCGTTTATTATCACCATTAGACACACAGAAGTAAATATGACAATAAGCGTAACACGTGGTACTGATTAGTGTATTAATGTTTTGCTTCAGTTGCATCTGTAAATCCACAATATGTGATCTACTTAAGGTCATGTCTAATGTCGATATAAAAAGTGGGATTATTAAACAATGTACCTTTAGTAGTTCACCATTTAGATCAAACATTAGTGCTATCTAACAACACTCGAATGATTTATACATTGAAAGACTGTTGACCATTGTCAGCTGAGGAAATATCCTCTCACTGAGACTATCGAATAATGCTCAGTCTGCTAACTAGCATGTAGATATTCTTTTGAATCTGCGCAAGGACCATTTTCTGGTGAGACTACTAAAACTATGTCAGATAATGTATTCAATAGTTAATTTTATCAAATAATTAAATTCACAGTAAGCGAAAAATTCGAAGAACTGTCGGTCTTTAGCGATGATAACAGCACTAAATAATAGTGGTTTCATTCTGGACAGTGTTTATATAATAAACAAAAGTCTCAGTGGAATTTTCTGCATAATAGTTCCTCTTGCTTCAGGATGCTCAAGTATAATAGTAGTTGGCAGCAGATTGCATGACAAAGTGTAAACCAATCTCCTATAATATTTTTTCTTTGTCCTCTTCAAGGAATGTGAAACACTTTGTTGGAAGACAATTAAAAATATAAGTCAGGAGCATATTTTGGGATCCAATGACTGTACGGAATAACTGAAGACTCTAGGTAGTTAGTTTATTTTCTCTGGAAGTGGTGTTTTGTTTACTAAAATGTCATAAACAATTATCTTTTGTATTGGGATACCTTGCCAACTATGATTTTACTTTTTCTGAAGTTCATTGACCAATAGTAAAGCTGTCAAATTGAAACACATGATCTATTTACTGAAATTTAATGTAGTCGGTGGTTCAGTGGTAAAATATCCGCCAGATACGGAAGTGGTCCACCTTCGATTCCCATTCAACAGACTCCTAACCACTGCAAACCAACACTTGAAAATCAATCTAATGCTTACTGCTGACTTACTACCAGATGAAATTGGCTGAAAGTGTGGTGGTAAGTCATAATCAGAGCAGTCAACTAAGTTGGGCGTATGTGCAGACACTCACCTGTGACATTGGCTGGCGATCACGCTACACTGTGAATTGTGTGAAGTTAGGATTCATGGGCCACTCAATTCCGTCCCGGTGGCTGAATGGTCGTTGAGCTCACTTTGTAACCTGAAGGTCCCTGATGGAGTGGTGGGCGCATTCTACTGAAGAGTTTTTAGGACTTAGACAAAGCAGATGTCCAGTACTCCAAGGTATTCAGTAGTTCGCTAAATGAAGTCGATTAGTAACCCATATTAAAAATACTTCTAAGCCTCTCCAAAGTCGATAGCCGATAGTAAGCTGGGTAAAGAGTAAGAGTTGAATGCAAGTTTAGCAATCCTACTCCATAAACAAAATCACAACCACTGCTACTTAAACTTCAAAACTTGAAGCTAAATGTTCCACTTAGAAAATACAAAAAGAATGAAAAATAAATTGCTTACCTGAAAAAGAAATATAATTCTTGCAAAACTAAATATATGTGCAATAGAAAACAGAGCTTCACTAAGTAAAGTTGGATCAGTTGGCGGCCATTGATTCCGTGGTAATGATTCTGTTCCATATTGGTTAGTTTTACGCAAGAGTACTGCGACTACACGAAGTGCAACAGTAGTTAAATAAAGTCCAAGCATTAAAAAATCTAGCCAATTCCACCATTGACGAACGTAAGCTTTAAGGCCTTCTTCCCAGATTTGCTTCATTTCACTCCATACAAATCCTAAAAGAAAAGTTGACAATAGACAGAATGAAAAAAACAGGTGAAGAAGACTGAATATTAAAATCACGTGAAATACACATACAGAAACGAGATTTTCTTCATACGTTAGCAGAATTAGCTTTTTACTGTGAGAAATATGTATCACCTGAGACATCTGCTTTGTATAGAGAAGACAAGAAATTCAGAGAAGATGCAGTTTCTTGGCGATTATGTCCAAATTAGTTGTATAGTCAGAATATGTATATATATTTTATCGTTCTAGTTTTAATATCCTTTGATTTTCACATTTTTTAATAACTTCAATTAAATACTAATCGTAACTGTGCTGCCTTTGAGAAAAAAAAAAAGAGATTGCGATTGTATTGCTGCTGGGAATATTATTGTTCCCTTAGGTTCCATTTGGAACATGGAACTTCAGCAGTACATTTCCTGTTTTACTCTGGTCTCTTGTGCCATGAATGCTCAAATGCTTTCATTTCCTCCCGTTTCACATGATCTCCTGCACATCACTTGTAGACCAACGCCTAAATCTTCATTTCCTATTCGGGTTCCACCCAAGACCTGAGCCTGGTGCGTAGCATTACTCAACAGTTTTCTCAATGTATGTACACTTCATCTTTGTTGGCGTAAGGTTCTCAATTGCTTTGTTGGCAGAGTTTCTTGTAAGTTACCTTTTCTAGTCAGCCGGCTATTTAAATTTCGGTATCGAGGCATCGAGGCACCTGCTGAAAGTCTGTAGCCTATTGGAATCACGTTTTGTGACGCCAAGAAGATCACTTTGCTGAAAATCTCATTTGTTGTCAAATACTTTTTCGCTTCTTAATATTTAGTGGATGGAATTTTATAAGTTGTACATCTAAGGTAAGATGGGTTAGTTTTGTGCAGAAAAAACCATTTTTATATTATTGTATGAAAATGTGAACTGAATATTATTGCTCCCTTGGGTTTGAAGTGGAATATAGGGTTTCAAAAACACATCTCCCCTTTCTTCTATTTTCTGCCATTCTCTTCAGCTGACTGGCCACACGATTGCCTAAACTCTCTCATCTCTTCCTTACACAAACTCCTCCATGTCACTCTAGCACCGACGACTCATTGGTCGCTTCCCATTTGGATTCTATTCGAACAGTGGCCTGCATTAAGTGGGGTGTCATTCGACGATCTCCTTAATTTATACTCGATCTATCTCCACTTACTCCTACATATTTATTGAGCGATCGTCTCTTGCTTGCTTGCTTGCTGCTTATTCCTTCTGGCATTTCGATCTTCAGTATGGAGTCAGCAAAGGCAGCTGTTGATAAAAGTTTGCAACTTGTTGTAAATTCTTTGTGTGATGCGAATGCCAAGTTTCTGACCCGCAGAGAAGAACTAACTTACTTCACATTTGTGTTGAACAGAACCCGAATCTTGTTGTTTATGCTGGCTGAGAGCAGGAGATTTCCAAAATGGTTTTATGTTGATGAAGGCGTATCTCGCTTTTCCGATTCTGGCTGGCTAGCTTTGACATCTTCAACCGTTACAACCGCCTGTAGTTGAAACGATGCTTCCTAGATAAGTGAAGGACGTAACCTCATTTGAATCTCTCTCGTTGATGGTGGTTGGTGCTAGTGTTGTTGTTCCGGTTCGTTTGTTATCTTTATCGCCTTTCTCTTCTCTGTGTTCACCTGGAGTCCTGTCTTCGGTTCCAGCCCCTTCAGTCAATCCACATTCTACAGTCTTCTTGTCGGTCGTCGAGCGTATTGCTGTCTTCTCGACCCCATGGACAATGTGACGCATAATCCAGTCCACCACAATTAAGAATCTCATCGGTAATAATTGTCAGGCAACAGGCTTGTCTTACTCCTGTATTCATTTGGAACGGCTTACTGAGTATCCCATCGTGGATCACCTGACACGTGGCATTGTCATACAGCCAGCTGTTTAATAAGGTTGATAAAGATTTTGATATTGCAGTTTCCAAGTTACTTCTCAGTCAATGCTGTCTGTTGAAGACTTTTGCGAAACTGACGAAGTTAAGGCAGAAGTTCGACTGCCATTCTATGCTTTTTCTCTGGTAACGATGCGTAGAGTCGTAATTTGCCTTTCCTGGATCCAACTTCTTCAGGTTGACGAGGTGGAGTTCTGTATCCAGTGCATCCTTTATTCTCTCCAGGATAATGCGACTTAGTATTTTACTTGGTGTGTGTGGACAAGAGCATTATTCCACGCCAGTTATTGCAGAGTGAAGCCTAAGTCACCATTCTTCGGTGGCTTGATGAGGTGGCCCTTCTTCAAATCGATGGGTATCTATCCCTCTTTGCAAACCTTTTGCAGTAATGGCGTGAGCGAAATGAGTAGTAGTTATACTTTATAAACTATTATTATATTATTATTATATATTATTGTATCCTTTAGTTCCTAGAGAAACATAGGGCTTCAGCTGCGCACCTCCATTGCCTTCGGTTTTCTGACAACTTTTCCACCCCACTCCAGGTCTGTCCACATGCTTTCATCTCCTCCTCGCATGATCTCCTCCAAGTCACCCTTGGACGACCAACTCGCCGCCTCTCTTTCGGGTTCCACTCGAGCAATGGCTTGTCTAGTGATGTCACTTGATGGTTTCCTCAGCGTATGGCCAATCCATCTCCACTTCTTTCTGCCTATTTTTTTCACAATCGGTTTCTGGTTGGTTCGCTCCCAGAGATCTCTGTTTCTGATCTTTTCTGGCCATCTGATCTTGAGTATTGAGCGAACACAGCTGTTGATGGAGGTCTGTAGTTTGTTCGAAGAGCTCTTTATGACTTGCCAAGTCTCTGATCCGTATCGTAGCACTGACTTCACATTGGAGTTGAAAATCCGGATCTTATTTTTGATGCTGAGTGCTGTTGACCTCCACACAGATTTGAGAGTAATGAAAGCTTGTCTTGCTTTTCCGATTCTGGCTTTGATATCCTCATCAGTTCCGCCTGTAGTTGAGACGATGCTTCCCAGGTAGGTGAAGGAGGCTGTTTCTTTCAGGTTCTTCCCACTTATGCTGATTGTTGTCTGTTGTTGTTGTTGATGTTGGCTAGGAATCTTCATCATCTCTGTTTTTTCTATGTTCACGTGAAGTCCTATTTTTGATGCTTCTTCCGCCAACTTGTTACTTTTCACTTGCATATCTTCCAGTTTGTGGGAAATCAGACAAATATCATCGGCGAAATCCAGATCCTCCAAGTCTTTTGTGTCAGTCCATTTTATGCCTGTTCCTTCGTTGGTTGTCGTTGTCTGTCGCATTATCCAATCAGTTGCAATCAGGAAGATCATTGGTGATAGTAGACAGCCTTGCCTCACTCCCGTCCTCACTTTGAAGGCTTCCGTAAGTTTCCGGTTGTGGATTGCTTGGCATGCAGCATTGTCGTATAACTGTTGGATGAGATGTATAATTGTCGATGGCACCCCGTAATAGCGAAGTAGTTTCCAAATGACCTCTCGATCGACGCTGTCGAAGGCCTTTTCAAAGTCGATGAAGTTGAGATAGAGAGGTGACTGCCATTCCAAGCTTTGTTCAATGATGATCCGTAGAGTGGCGATTTGATCAATACATGATTCGTTTCTCCTGAATCCGGCCTGTTCCGGACGAAGTTTTTCATCCAGGGCTTGTTTGATTCTCTCCAGGATGATGCGGCTTAGTATTTTGCTTGGAATGGACAGAAGCATAATTCCACGCCAGTTTTTGCATTGACTTAAGTCTCCTTTCTTTGGAAGTTTGAATAAGTATCCGTTCTTCCAATCCTCGGGTACTTTGCCCTCTTTCCCTCTATGTAATTATTTGAAGACAGTTTTCTCAAAAAATAAACACTAAATAATGAACTAGAGGAAGTATAACATCTAAACACTCCACTCACGTAGCTTAAAATTCCGGTGTCGATTAGGAAGATACGCTGAGTTACGAAATTTCCGGTTTCTTAACAGTGTTTTTCGTATAAAATTATCGCTAGACTTAAAAGCTGATAGAAGTGAAAAGATTCTTTAATTTTGTTTATCCTTTAATTTGATTAAAATCAGATTTGTAAACATCGCTTAAAAGCTTTTCAGTGTTTACCTCAGGGGGGCATAAGCTCATTTATTCATAGAAAATATAAAAGATGATATTATGTTCAATAATCTTGATTCATCCGTAATGGGATTGATTGAAGGGAAATATAGGAAACCAATCACTATTTGTGTTTTGAAATATATCAGATGACTTAAGTATGATATATTATATATTTTGAGACAAGTCAGACTGCTTTCTAGGTAGTAGATGAGATATCTCAAAGAGGAATTAATATCTTTCAGCACTATTGTGGCTTGTGGTGCTGATAAGTCTTGTCAATAGTATGTAAAGAGACATTCATCGGAGTAAAAATCATCAAATGGCAGGGAGATACATTTGATGTCAGAGAAAGCAAACAATACAGCGTTGTGAAGATACATGAGAGACGTGAAGGGAACATAAGGAAAGACAACATGAAGAGAAGAAGTAGCACAGTATGGAAGATCTGTGCGAATGGTGCTTTGAAGTTAAGATGTACATAATTTGGCTGTACAGAGAAACCCAATCTCAGATTAACAATCCTTTATCAACTCTCTCGTCTTTTGCTGTTTCATTTTAGCCAGCAGTCACTTGTGAGTATTGCTCAGTCACATAGTACTGTAGCAGAATGATAGGTCTGGAAATTCTACCATCAATAGTCTATTTACAATATTTATACTGATTTGGATATTTCAGCTAACTTCGTAATTCCAGCTGTTTCTTCCGCTAAGGTGTATATCATTCTTCTGACATTTGCATTTTATCGTTTGATTTAATTCTTATTACTTGTCATGGTTTTTGGTTGCTTCTGTTTGCTGTTGTATGATGGTGTTAATAAGAAACTACCGCTTTAAGGACAACGATTTTGTTTGAGTGAGGTCAAAGTTACTCTGTGGTTTGATTCCTTGACCTTTGACCGTCCAATGAGAAAGTTTTCTGTTCTGTTTGATTCTCACTGAAAGGGAGATGGAAATTCCATCTCGATTTTCAAATAGTTCACTGTTGTGCTTGGCCAATTAATTTTGTTGTGCAGTAGGTTGTTTGTAACTGAGAAACGTTTGGACAACACCGTTGGGGTAGTATTGTAATTTTGATACAAGTTATTATTGTTCAGTGATACTGCAGCTTTTATCGAATCAGAGTATGTTTTTGATATTGTTGAAGTATAATTGTGGTTTGTGCATTACTTGTGAAAGTTTGGCAAGTTATACAGAAGAACGCATTGAGTGGTTTACTGCATTCAGACCTAAATATTTGAGTTTTAGTGGTTTCAAATATTTCCATTTATCTACGGCACTTTAGGCTATATCTATGGAGGAGTAGATGACAGCTTAGTTACTGCAACCAATGGGAAAGCATGTTTCAATTTCAGTGTAATCTTCAGAGAATTGTTAATCTGAAGACGACTGGTTCAAATATTGCCTAAATCCTTATTATTTCCGTTTCGTCTTCAGTTAGTATTCACTATATCAGTAATGGTCAACTAGTTGAAGGCTGCCTTAAGTAGGCTCTCAGTGGAGCAAATAAAAGTAACGACTGTTTTCTAAGCGAGAACGTCATAAAGTGCAAAGTACTCAGTGTCTACTGTTCTTATTACATTCCAGTTATGTATATTTAAGAAATAATGAAGTAAGAATCAATGTCAGGTGGTTGAAGACAATCAACAGGAAACCCTTGACCAAGGTTTCGTGTTTGGACAACTCTAAGCAGTAGCGACACTAATGAAGGACCCAAGTAAATGAACGTAGTGACCTTGATGAACCAATCAGTTGAGCCCGTGATAAAAAAGCCGAAATATAGATGCAGTAGTAAATTACGTTGCAAATTCTACCAAGAGGTAGTATTTGAGTACTGTGGAGGTAATGTGTATAGATGGGTATGTGTATAGATGTCCAGCCTATCACTGCCGAAAATCCTTCCGAGAAGGTATGCCATTCCTTCTTAGCTTCATGGGTACTGTAGAGCACTGAATGGGTCACAAAACAGCAAGATACACAGTTATATGGATGAATTCATGTACAGATATAGCTTTGGGTTGTCACTAAATATTCCGATAAGGAATTAAGTAACTTGTTTGCGACACGAACGAGAAAGTTACTTCGTATAACTACTTTTAGCACTGAATTTGATATCTACAGAAGAGTTCCTAAACTGACTGTTTTTACTGTCGACTCATTAATTTAGTTGACCAAGGTTATTTCGTTCATTTACTTAGGCTCTTTGCTTGCATCGCTGGTGTTTGGAGTTTGGTTGTACTCATCAGTTAGGGATATTTGATGATTTCCTCTCTGAGATTCGAACCAGTGTTACTAAGTATCGCAGTAAGTGGGATCATAGATGGATTCGGACAATTCACACCAGTAATCGGTGTGTTGGTGATTCGGGGGTAGAATGTCCGTCAGACACGCATGCAGTCCTGACGGCGCATTTCTAAACCTCATCTAGTATATCTGGTAGTTAGTCGAGGAAGAACGGCAAGTTAGGAGTGAAGCTGGGAACGTCGCCTAATAAGAGACAACACCAGGGCTACTGAAACTTCGAAGCTCAGACCTTGAAGCCCTATGTTTCACTCGATGAAAAAAAAATACTGGTTATCATTATTAATTAGAAAATTAGGTACTTTTAGACACACTAAAAATAAGCAAATTTTCGTTAAACTCACCTATAACCCACCATAATATTAACATTTCAATCACATTAGGATCTGGTCCACGAATTTCACTACGAATTTGTAAATCAGTTTGTGTCAGTGTGTCAGTTGATGCAATCAATAGAAGAAATATAAATATTGCAAATGATGCACTATGATTAATAAATTTGATTAATGGACTTCTCATCAGTTGACCGACACATCCATGCGGATGAATTAAATACGTTGGAGCTAATACTGGTAATGCAATAATAAAACAGAAGCAGAGAAATAATTTTGTAAATGGATGACGTTTACGCCAACCAGGCAGTTGATCATACCAAAGTGTTGTTAGAAGATGTTGACAATGTGGATGAGCAACAAACTAAAAATGAAAGAAAGGAAAAGAAAGACAAAAACTCTTCATTATTTCACGTAAAATTGATTTCAATTCATCAAATGATATGATACATACAATATAGGAAATTAGTAGTTGGTAATTTAATATGAAACCTCGCCTAGATTGCTAGCTCGCTAGTTTTCTAGCCGGTCCCACGTCCAGATAAGGAGGGGGGTTAGGGCCTGGTGTTAGCAACTCCACTCCGTAAAACAACCAAATCGCTACAAAAACTTCAACGCGCATATATATTAAAAAAATTCTAAAAATATAAACTATAACCTTATTTTTCGCTGGAATCGGGGAAGTGAAATGATGCAGGCTGGTGAAAGCCTTCGGGAAGCCAGTCAGCCGATGTGCCTTCTTTCGATGAAAGCAAAGGTATGGATGGGTACCTGGAATGTTCGTACAATGTACGAAACTGGAAAGGCTGCCCAGATAGCCGCTGAAATGAGAAGGTACAGAATAGAAGTGTTGGGAATCTGCGAGAGCAGATGGAACGGAGCTGGAAGGTGCCAACTACCAACTGGAGAGACAGTAATATATATTCCGGTCACCCAGAGGACAACCACGAGCACACCATGGGAGTGGCCATCATGAAACTGGGTGACATCGCGCGTCAGACCATTGCTCGAGTGGAACCCGAAAGGGAAGCGGCGAGTGAGACGTCGGTGCAAGGGTGACATGGAGTAGATTGTGTGAAGAGGAGTTGAAACAGTATGGACTAACATGGATGCAGGTGAAAAGCACAGCAGAAGACAGAAGCAAGCGAACATGTGAAGCTGAAGCACTATGTTCCACTGGAAACCCAAGGGAACAATAATAAAGATAATAATAATTTAATATGAACACAATACATAGAGAGTAGAATTTGATCGTATATAGAAGACTATATATCAATGATACGTTTGTCATTTGTAACAACATGAGTTATTCATGTCTGTATTATTTGATCTTCTCAATGAGGCACTACACCCTAACGTTAAATTCACCCTGGGATATTGAATAAAACGATGAGTTCAGTTTACTGGTTCTTATTGTTAACACCAGAAACTATGGTATAAACGAAAAGTCCATCTATAGAAAGAAAATTAGACCGGAGAATATCTTCACTACAGAACAGTTAATTCCTATCAGAGGACATTCTACAATAGGTCCACGAAGCCATTTGCACTCATCAAGCTGAAACAAGAATTAGACTGTTTGAGAAGGGAAGATGTATATCCAAAAGGATTTATCCTGAAGTATGGCTATGAAAATGAAACATCGAACTGTGGGAGTAAAAACTTTTCTGTCTGTTTTCCATTCAAAAGGGAAAGGAGAAACACAAAGAGTTAAGCTTGTAACGTTATTCACTCCCGTATGGTCAAAAGGCTAATTTAAGTTGGTTATGTGCCTTACTAATGTAAACGCCAATTGCATTTGTAAAATTATGACCACTTGCGGTGGCAAGTACATTGAAAGGAGAGGAGGAAAGGCTCCTGTTCCGTTCTCGGAACGTATTCTAAGAAACTTATGCCTAAAGGGAGGTAGATATTTGCATAGTATAATTACCAGAGACCTTGTCGATACTAGGCATATTGTTGAATTTTCCAAATCATTTAAAATACTTAATGCTGGATAATGCGACAGACAACGGCAACCAACGAGGGAACAGGCATAAAATGGACTGACACAAAAGACTTGGAGGATCTGGACTTCGCCGATGATATTTGTCTGATTTCCCACAAACTGGAAGATATGCAAGTGAAAAGCAACAAGTTGGCGGAAGAAGCATCAAAAATAGGACTTCAAGTGAACATAGAAAAAACAGAGATGATGAAGATTCCTAGCCAACATCAACAGCAACAACAGACAACAATCAGCCAGCATAAATGGGAGGAACCTGAAAGAAAAAGCCTCCTTCACCTACCTACGGATCAGAGACTTGGCGAGTCATAAAGAGCTCTTCGAACAAACTACAGACCTCCATCAACAGCTGTGTTCGCTCAATACTCAAGATCAGATGGCCGGCCAGAAAAGATCAGCAATAGCGAGGGATCTCTGGGAGCGAACCAACCAGAAACTGATTTTGAAACAAATAGGCAGAAAGAAATGGAGATGGATTGGCCATACTCTGAGAAAACCATCAAATGACATCACTAGACAAGCCATTGCTAGAGTGGAACCCGGAAAGGAAGCGGCGAGTTGGTTGTCAGTACAGGGGTGACTTGGAGGAGATCATGCGAGGAGGAGATGAAAGCATGTGGACAGACCTGGAACGGGGTGAAAAAGTTGTCAGAAAACCGAAGGCAATGGAGGTGCGCAGCTGAAGCCCTATGTTCCTCTAGAAACTAAAGGATACAATAATATATAATAATAATATACAAAGGACACAAAGAGAATGTGATTAATCGCCCGCTCCCTTGATAAGGGCATTTTGATTACATCGATTAGTCATCCTTATTAGTGATTTTAACTCACTGAGTGAATTTCAATCGTCTAAACTAATGAAATTACTGAGTTACTAGGTAAACTGATAAGCTAACACTGTTTATTAGAGTTTTCTGTCTTCTCCTATTTCTGCTTGTTTTCTACTTCGAAAAATATATAAAGTGATGGTAACTTAAGCGAAAAATGATGATGTTCATATTTCGGATGCGTTAATCTTACAATATTTTCTCTACTACCATTCAAATATTCAAGTAAATATTTTTTATTTTTCGAGTTTAAACACGGAATGATATCAAATCGGAAACCATTGAAAACCAAGGAATACTGGACAGCTGGTTCAAACTATTTCGGGAATCACTGGCAGTACGCAACCACTGGAGCTCGAACCCAGGACCTTACACTTACCAGGCAAGCTTGAATAACATTCATTCACTGAGACCCAATTCAATGGCCAGCCCATAAATTCTAGCTTCTACCATTACGTGATTTCTAGAGCGACTACCAAACAATGTCGTCGGTGGGAAATCCATCCTCACTCCCCACTGGATGGACCCCACTGGTCATAACTTCTCACTGGAACTCCAGGAAACTCCATCCTGTAGCAAGTCACTATCGAGCATCATAGCCATTTTAATTTTAGCGAAAAGTTACTCTTTTCAGCGACATTATTTTCAAACTGTGCAATCAATATATATATATATATATATATATATATATATATATATCAGTAATACTTTATCACATCAGCAAAAGTAATGTTTCCAAAGATATTCCATGAAGATTAACTTTTAGGTAACAATTACGTAATACAGAAATTATTAGTCAGGCAGAAACTAAAGTAAAATTAAACAAGTGAATCGAGTGACCCTCTAAAATCCACAGGACTGATTAAAATCAACTAAAACTGAAATAGGGTCATGCTAAGTTCAGTGTCAAAAGCAGCAAAAATATTGCTGTGGAAAGGAAGAAAAAAGGCTGGATCAGCAGAAATCACGTATCGAATGTTGAGATTTGTGTGCGTTGAAGTTTCTCTAGCAGTTTTATTGCCTTTGTAGTGTAGGGTTGCTAGCCCCACGCCTACCTCTCTCTGTTTACCCGGGCTCGAGACCGACTGGAAAATTGGCAAGCTAGTTAACTAGGTGAGGATACGTTGAGGAGGACGTCGAGTGACATTGCGCGCAGTGCAGGCCATCACCCGAGTGGAATACCAGTTGGAAGCGACGAGCGGGTCGTCGAAGCGAGGATGACATAAAGGAGATTGTGTGAGTTGGAGGAGATGAGAGATTATGATCATTTGTGGAGCTAACCAGCTGAAGAGGATAGCAGAAAATAGAAGAAAGTGGATGTATGTTGTTGAAGCACTATGGAATAATAAATAAATAAAAATGTTGAGGTTAATCAAGTGCAATTTAGGTTCAGTTACTGAACAACCTTCTTCAGTATACAGAGTTCAGGAATTAAAATGTGGATTGTCATACCTTTAGCGTATGGAGTATTTTGATTCTTACTCCTTCGATAAGGCTTAAGAGTACTGTGTTAATGGCGCTGAAGTAGGTTTGCGATTTCTCTCATTCACCAAAGTCAACCAAATGTTCCAATTTGTACTGCACTGCCTAAGACCCACAATCTTGATTAAATATCTCTGAACACATTCCCTTTGCTGATATGGAAATGCATTACATTTTGCGGTTGTACAGTTTGTGAATGATATCCCTGGAAAGAGTAAATCTTCTCTAAAATCTTCTTTTATATGATTTAGTAGGGAGTTGGAAGTGTCTTTTCATCAGTGCTTACACTTTCATTCACTTTGTCATTTGTGCTGTTTGCATACCCTTAGATATGGCATTATTTTAAGTGCGAATTAAGAGTGCGCCAACCTGGAATCGAACTTGGACAGGATGCATATTTGGAAGGCATTCTACCACTGAACCGTCAACGCACAAGCATTTTTGCATTAGAGTTTTATTATTAGAATACACAGAGTCATTTATGTTGATTTTACCGCTTAAAAACAACAAAAGAGAAAACATAACAACATGTCTCTGATCCTGGGAGAAATTTGAGGAAAACTTGGTTTCTTGAATGATGTAATATGTCTGAGGTCGGAAATAGAGTGGGATAGTTGATTTTATTGAAATGACGTAGCTTAATACTGGAATGCTCGCCAGCCACGTGGGATGTTCAGGTATGATTCTTGACTGACACACTCCTAAGTCTCTCCTTGTCTGTAGGAGTGCTAGAATAGACGAAGGATTGGGTATGGGGGTAGTAATTCTATATCATGAAAAGGATTGAAGCCTGATACTTCAAGCGAAAAGGAAAGAAAGAAGAAATGTAGTTTACTGAAGGATCATAAAATCTTGGTGTTGGTTGCTGAAGAGTAAAACTAATGCCTAAGGAATTTACCAGAAAATTATTTTCATTCTTAAATCATATAACATTAGGTCAATTATTGAAACATTTAATTTAATTCCACTTTCCTAAACAATGATTGTTCACATTTCCACAAAGGATCAGGATTAGAGTATTCAGATTTTCAAAAGATCAGTCTACTCTCAGTTCAATGAAAATTGTAATTCAATAATCCATATATTATGCATATATATATATATATATATAAATTGATTTTATTTTGATTTTCATTTCAGCGATGTTTAACTGTGTTGGACGGGAATGCTCAGTTTCTGTCAGCATGTCGTCTCCTAGTTCAGAGTCTTCGACAGTGTCCAAGGATTATAATGAAGTTATTTTAAGTTGATGGTGATTTGGAGTACAACATATGATGTGCATTTCATCCTTTTATACTACCAATCAGCTTGATACACCGGAATTCGCAGTGATTGATGCTGTTCTCACCAAGAGTCGAAATCTTCACCCATCATCCTAGACATCGGAACACTATCCACTGTACCCACGATAGCCACTGGAGTCTCTGTTGTCCAGTGGATGCCAGTGAATATTATCTCAGTTACTAGATAGTTGGATGCAATCGGCGGGAAGACTTACAACGAGGCTTCGTGCTTGTTGGCACTCCTCATCAAGAAGTATCTGCCAACTTGAAGGAACTCATGTCTTTTCTGAGATTCATAATTGTCTCACTAGGTTTGTCAGTCAGAGGCGTGACAACTGAGCTATTTGTGGCTCGCGATTGTTCCTCCTGTAGGACTGTATTAGATCCCTTGACTGAACACTGAGTAGTAAGTAACTAGTGTCATGCGTCCAATTCTTGACGTTGGTGCAGACCGAATTCTTTCAGTCAGGTGAGCCACCTGGCATTGCAGCCACATTGTAAACTTGACTGATAGAATGCAGTTTACAAAAGATTGGACGCATAACACCAGTCACCTACTGCCCAGTGTTCAATCAACTTATTACCTGGGTTATTTCGCATTTCTCGGCCCAACATAATTGGTCAACCGGAAGTGGAAATCAACCTAAAAGGAGATAATAGTTAATACCGGCTAAGAAGAGGTGAATGTCGTGACCCAGTGTTGTGAATAATACTTTAGCTATTGAAACATTGGGTTTAGGGTCTAAGCCCAAACTTCCCTCCCTAACAGTCTTACTACTTGCTTGGCGAGGTAAAGGCGTGCGTCGGCCATGGATTGCATTCCGGACCACATGCATGGTAAGTAAGCATTGTATCGCCGTGCCAGCGACGCATTATCACTACTAGTTACTGTCTCTGTAATACATATAAACTTTAGTCAAGTTTAGCTAAAACACTGAGAATTTTCACTTGAAGAGCTTAAATGAAATAAGGTTAATTTATAACAGTTTCAATGATTGAATCGGTTATTTATTTCGCTTGTTAATTAAAACAGTTTTCTTTAATAATATTTCCCAGCTGACTGAATCTTAAGCATAAAAAAAGCAAGAAGCTTTAAGTGAACCTTAAGTTAAGGTAAACTTGAAAGAAATTTATCAAAAGTTAGATTCATTTATTTTTCCTTTTGTGTTTGTTTTCAATTAAACCTCATCAGGAGGTCAAAGAAAATTAATGAACCAAATCAAGGAAGTCAATTAATCACTTTCTTTCGATACTTATTTGAATGTTATAACAATAATACAGAATATACATTTTTGTGTAAAATGATAAAGGTTATAAGATCGACTGAAGAAAAAGGTTGACATATATATATATATATATATCAGATGTGTAAATGATATGTATTTTAACTTGTTAATTTTTCGGTAGCTAGAAAAATGCGTTACATACCTTAACAGACCTGATGAGTGCCTATAAGGAAAATGGCTAAAATATTATATATTTCTGGGCTATTCTGGGTTAACTATTTTCTCTTTTTGTAACAGAAAATGTGGAGTTGAACTTAGGATGAGGTTTTATGCGTAGAATGTATCATAATAAAGGAATGGAGTTAAGTGAGTTTTGTTTATTTTAGTTTCCAAATGTTCGCCAGAAGTTCAGTATAGCTCAACCACATGTTGAGTTCACATATGAAAAGGAGAAAGACAACATCCTTCTATTTCTCGACTTCCTGTTAACAAGAAGACAAGATATAGGCAGTATTAAGTGGGGTATTTGCCGGATGAATTCATGGGTTGGCTAATATACCTATTTCAAGTCGTTTCTTCCTCTTGCTTACAAACGATATCGTGCTAGAAAAATCTGTACAGTCGACATTCGAGACAATGAAGTAAGGAAAATAGAACACTTTCTATACGAGAACGGAGACCCCAAAAATTTGTTTAATTCCCAATGAGGAGAGCATATAGAAAGAAATGCTTGCAAACAGTTCAGAAGAAACGCATATACATGACATTACCGTCTGAAAGAGACACGGCAACTGCATTACTGGCAACCAAACTCTAAAGAATAATAACTAAGACATTCTTTGCCGCAACATTGTGTTTAAAACTTGCAACTCGTTGTATAATTCCAATGTAAGTGAGGAATAAGCTACCAAGTCTGGCCACTTCAATGAGCATTTATAAATTTAACTGCTCCTATGGAGACAGTCACAGAGGTACAAGAGCTCGGCAAGCCCATCGTCGCTTTCTGGAGCATTGTCTGACGTGGAGAAGTAGAGGAGTAACAAAGTCATTTAGAAGTTCCATACTGGCACAAACAGTGGAAACAGGTACAAAAAGAGAAAAATTCAGCTTTTACAATTCTATTCAAGGTGCCACCTCAACTCCCTTGGTTGGTACGTCTTAGGTTGCGGAGCATAGTTGAGGTTGTGGCCATGAAGATTTTGGGACCCAATGTCTATGTTCAGAAAACGTTTACTCACTCTCTCTCCCTCTCTAGACCTTCACCGTCAACCTAAAATAGTTATTTTTAAAATTTTTATTATAGCTTGATTCCACACAGTGATTTTGGTACAAGTGTGGAATTTTCAGCGTGTGATATCGGTAGCCCAAATCTTGCACGCCGACCACGGATATCAGGTGTGCGTCGTCGTGGACTCGAACCCCGGACCATGTGCATGATTGGTCAGAGTCCTAACTACTGTGCCACCGACGCCCGAGTGACACCGGATAACTGTAAATATTATCTTATTAAATTTTTATTTTATTTTATTTGTAATGCTAACTGTATTATCAATATCAAGCTGTGCTGTGGTTGTACATTTTATTCTTGGTTTATCAATTTACCGTTATTAACCACATTAATTCAAATATTTAAGACCAATATCTCATTATGTAGATGTAAGGCCTTATGAAAATCTACCGAAAATACTTATTTGCTTAAGTCATGTCTTATAATTATTTTAGTTTAGGCTATACCGTTAGTCCTTGTCTAATTATTATCCGTTCCCTCAGGTTCTTAGTTGAACGTAAAGCTTAAGTAGCACGTCGTTATTTTATTCTGCCTCTTGCAGTCTTTTAAGCTGGCCGAACGATCAACTCATCATTTCTCATTGGGTTTTCTACTCGAGTGCCTGTCTGGCGTGTGACGTTGCTCCACTGACTTTTTAGCTTATCTTCATTCTATCTGTCTGCACTTATTTCTGCATATTTGTTAGGTGGTAGGTTGCTGGATAATCCCTTCCTATATTTCCTTATTGTTCATCCTTTTCGTGCCACCAGTTGCCCATCTAATCCACATTATCGAGGCAGCGAAGGCAACTGTTGCTGAAATACTTACTGATTTTGCTGACCTGGTAAGCGGAATTCGGAACCGTAAGGAAGCCTCGAATCACTTCTCTTTATTGTTAAAACTCGCATCTGGATGGTTCTTCTAGGTACAGTAGATTTCTATACAGATTTCAAAGATCTTATCCTCAATGGCTTTGAAATCTTCAACTGTGTCACCTTTGTAGTCGGAACTATACTTCTGAGAAAAATGACAGGTAACAACTTGTTTTAGATATATATTTCCTTCCAAAATGATGTAATCGTGATCATTTGAACTGCTGCAGATGCAATCAAACCAAGTTCAACTGTATTTCTCAGCTGACTGAGTTTCATCAGTATTTTAAGAATAGCAAACTGGTTGGGGTTTGGTATGAACACCGAAATTTTTCCGTTAATTCTTTTAATTAGATTAACAAAAGCTGTAAAAAACACGTGTCAATTAGTAGTAGTATAGTAAAAAATTTAGATGTATGTGTGAGAGAGGAACTGCATTTCGCAGTAAAGCTCTGTATATTTAATTATACTATATTCTGCTTCAAATGATAAGCATAATTCAATTTTTTTTACGATTTTAGAGAAAAGATTTTCGCATAGTTAATTGTTTATGAAAAAAGCTAAATTAAGGTAAGGAAAATTATTTTAGGGCGAATATTTTAAAAAACGGTAACTGGGGAAAACAATATTCTTTTTGATAACCTGATCTTAATCAGGTTCTACAGATATACGTGCACAATAGTCAATGAATCAGTGTTAACAACGACACTAGTATCGTCTAAATAACATCGGATCAATAATAATAATGATATCAATGGTTTAGAGTTCGATAGCATCAACAGAACAATACATTGAATATCAGAAAAATTAGGAGAAATAATGATATAATACAAATTCATGAATATGTAGTCTCCACAGAATGCCGGCCAGGGCAGTAATAGTGGCTGGACTTGCTTCTCCTACGAACACAGCACCGGTTGTTTCACGCGAATCGCGATAGCCTATTTGATTTGGAGTATGCGGTACGTGGATGTTTTCTGCAATTTATTTGGTACCCAGTAGACTATCCACTTCAAATTCTATCTACCGATTCAACTGCGTTTGTGGAGCAAGTTAGATTGGTCGTTGCTCTAGGAACATGATTTTTCATGCTCAGGAACGTCTACCAGTGGGGTTAAATAAATGAGAAGCATCAGAAGTCCAACACCAGACCATCTGGTCCAAAATGGCTACGAAGCCGGAATTGGAGGATCCTTCTCTGTCATCTATCGGGTACTAAATAAATTGCCAAAAACATCCACGTACCGCATACTCCAAACAGAAAAGGCTATCATGGTTCGCCTTAAACAAAAGTTTCTCTGTGTCCAGAAGAAACAATTCCAGCCACTTCTACTGCCCTGGCCGTCCTTCAGTGAAGACTATAAATTCGTGAATTTTTATTATATCATTATTCCTCCTAAATCTTTTGATATTTAGTGTTTTTTTATGTTGATGCTATCGAACTGTAATCCCCTGATATTATTATAAGTATTGATTCGATGTTATTTAAACGATATTACTGTCTAAAATGCCTATTAAAATTTTCAAAAGAATGAATACAGAACAAAGAGTAATTTTTTCGATAACTGTAGAGCCTGATGATGAAGTTATCGAAAAGGATATTCTATGTTCAATAACCAATCTTTTGCAAACTTTTAATGAGCATTTTCAGTCAGTTCAAATATTTTTTTATCTTATAGCACTATTAACTAGTCATGAATAGAAAAATGAAGGACTACTTCAACTTCTAAACACCCAGAGAATGTCATACACTGAACGTACATAAATATTCCTTGAAAAAAGCTTTCATCTATTTGAACTATTTACCCTTATGATAGCCAGTGTGGCCATCCGGAAGGATGTGTGCTAATTACTCCATGAATAAATTAGCTGACTTTGACTCTGAAAGATAAGTTCTGTACTTTCAAAATTATTGTCAAATCAGTTCTTCTATATATCCGAAGACTTGGAGTGTTATCAAAAGATTTTCCAGCAGTCGGCTACATACATTTATCAACACCTGCCTTTGTTAGCTCCATTCTGAAGATCAGTTAGCCAGAAAGGGTTAGTAACAACGAATTGAAGAAATACCCATAAGAGCAAAAGATGTTGAAAGAATGTAGATATGAATTGGTTACACGCTGAGGAGGCCGTTGAATGATACCTCGCGTCAGGCTAGGGATCCGAATGGAACCCGAATGATAAACGACGAGTCGGGCATGCTCCTGAGGGTGACATGAAGAAGATTGTGTGACAGGGAGATGAGAACTCAAGAACAATCATGTATTCGTTTAGACGGGACTGCGATAAAAGCCGAATGAGATGCAGATGTGCTGTGCAAGCCTTATGTCCCACTCGGAACTTAGGGGGATAATACTGATAAAACATATGATTGATTTTCGGATTGATTTTCTTCTTGATTCCCTCCGAAATTTAGATTGGTTTGTTTATCGAGTTACAAATCAACTGGAAAACCAAAATTGAAGATCCTAGAAATAGAATGAAAATATTCTGAGATGCTGAAATAATTATCAGCAGCTTAAAAATGATAATTATCTGGGTCCTTGAATGTTTTGCAGAGAGAACAATTTCAGAATATATAGGATAACCTTGACCAATTAGGAACTGAACTATTATTGAGAGCAAGTTCATTTGAAGCTCAAGAGATCTTCTCACAATGTGACGCCATCTAAGTCAGAAAAACTTAAAATCTTTAGGATTAGGTTACCAAAATCTGTAGGTCAATTGTAGCTTGATAAATACCTCTTCTGTAAAACTCTTAAAAAAATCGTAGGTAGACGCTACAAACTGACAAAATACCTATTCAGCATCCTATGTAACTTAATGGTTTTGTAACTGATATCTATCTAGGTTACATCATACCTACGTCAATGACCAGCTAAATATCTCTAAGATATTACTGATCCCAGCAATCGCCTATATACAGTGCAGAAATACTTTTGGTGGTGCTGTTGGCTTACATCATAATTTTAGCTATTAACATCATTATGATTATTTCACACCTTTTGTACATTTCTGATCCTGCTGTCGCTGCTAATACAAAAAAGCTGATATTATAAACCCTGATTAAGTAATTCCTGTAATACTATTTTTTATTTTTGGTCTTTGTCGAGTAGATTAGATGCAATTTTTTTACCAAATGCTGAGAATCTCACAGTGTCTCAAAACTACTGTTTTGGAATAAAGCAACTACTATTTAAGGCAGTAAACTGTTTTTTTCGAACAAATACGCAGCACAGTTTGGTGTATCATTTCAAGCGCTAATACTTTAGAATGCTTCTTCCAGAGACAAGAAACATTCGTGCGATTTGCATAAAAATGAAAAAAAATCACATACCATGAGGTGAAAAGCAGAATAAGCATTTGAGAAATAGTAACTGGAAAATGGAATAAACAAAGAATGATCCTTATAATTAGTTAGTCAGTATTTCATCACTAGACTTCATTCACCGATGTGTTTCGCGCATAACTGTCAAATCAGGGAATTGAATGAAAGTTCTTACGGTTTCGCTGAAACGACTGGTACGTTATAATCATGAGAATTTCGAGAATAATATGTGGAATCCAAGACTACATATTTCATTGATACTATAAGATGAGTTTCTGTTACCTACATGAGTAGTTATTTTTCTCGTGTAATTGTGTCCACTGAGTAGAGTTGTTTAAGTGCAGAGCTCTCAGTAAGCTTCTGAGACATTCCACCAATGAAGTATTCATCTTTCTAGTTGGCCTTAGTCATTCCCCACTGATATGATACCCATCCATTCTGTTAACCTTAAATGAGATTGGTTCTTCTGGAAGATTTTCCTACCATCACCTGAGACCATCTTGTTGACCAGATATTCTCTTTTTTCTTGAGGCCAACTTTTTCAGTGATGATTTCATCACGAAAAAATATAAGTCAGTCACCAAAAATCAGAGAGTATTGGACAGTACTGTTTCGTTACATTCTGGGGATCTTCAACAGTGTGCATCTTCGATTTATCCTAGCGATCAAGCCTGGCACCCTCTGGTTACAAGGCGATCTCGTTTACAATTCAGACACCTGGATTGAAATTCAGTGACTCTATGACTTACAAATAGTCAGTTCGCGATACCTCAGAACCATCAATGAATGAAATCAATGAGCATCACTTCATTTTGACATGGTGGATCCCGATGATAAATACGACCGATATCCATAAGTGTGAACCTATAAGTGTAAGGTTTGTGGAAATTCCTTCTGTATTCTTATTATTTTCGGTGTTTAAGATTTATACATTTTCCCAATAGAATTGATATCAATGATTGTTTACATGTAATAACATCAACTCATAAGTGATTTCATTTCGTCTTCTTCTTCTTTTAGGTATTTTAGTCTGCAGTCGGTGTCACCGGGAAAAACACATATTTGCGTAGATTACAAAATGTCCATTTTATTAAGAATTTAGCACTGGACATATTGTCTACAAGGACAACGATAGGTTCACGATTAAAACGTCCATTTCAGATAGCGTATCAAACAGCCTTACCGTTATTCCAAAAAGCGCTACTTGATTATTTTATTACTACTAATTCGCTGCGAACATATTCCACATAGATGTCTTCAGAAACCAATACCAGTTAGAGTTCATTCAAAACCAGACGAACTGGACGCTCATCGACAGTATTGTTTGAGGATAACACTGTATCACGAACTGACACAAATTAGATTTTACGGGCCAGCGAATTACAACCTATATGTCTGAATGGTCAACTGCCTGGTATCTTTACCTGAGGATCCTGTCTTCCACTGCTAGTAAAGTCGTGTGTATACAGTGCTTAAGACTTGCCAATTTCAACAAGACAGACAAAATTTCCACTAAAGTTAATCTAAAAGCCTTTAGTACTGGATTTCTAAAATGTTTTGAAATAAAACCCGTATTTTTTTTAGACGTTTATGCGAATTGAAAGTTTAAATGTCTCAAGTTGTAAAAAAACAAGAAAAATATTACAAAGTTATATATTTACCATTGAAAAATGTAAAATTGTTTATTTCAGACGTCTAAGTAACAAGTTGTTTTCCTCTTTCACCGGAACAAATAAAAAAAGAATAAAATCTGCAAATATAAAAATTTTTTGTCGCTAAATATTTCTTCATTTGTTCATCTTAATATCACAAACAATAAGACTATTTGTTCCTTCTTTGAAATATAACATGGCTGACAAATATCACTTGTTTACAAGTTATAATTTGGCGGAAACTGATTTTGAATAAACGCAAAGAGGATAAAGCGGTTTTCTGTCTATAAGGAATAAGTATGCTGGAAAAAATACCTCAAAATACAATTTGAAAGCATTTACTGTATTACTTTGAGTGTAGATGGCTGTTGTATATGAATAAGATAGGTGAAAATGTGACTTACTGGCTTAAACATTCTAGGTATATAACCTCACGTTGTGACTGAAAAGCCCTGGGTTTCAACTCTAGGGGGTGAATATTACTGGATGATCCTAAACTATTATGGGACATTTGTCAGATACTGCTCGGTATGATATGAGCTCATGACCAAACATGTATACCACTTTCTAGTAAACAGTACTTATTTAACATCTTGCTACACCTATTTCAACCTGAACGACTGTGTAGTATCATCAGGGCTGATATAATACTTATGGATCATAGACTGATGAGTATGCATCGGTGTTTGTCAGCAGTTCAAGGGTAAAATTGTCGTCAGCTTCGCCTGCTGTTTAGGCTCAATTCTAAGTTGACACATTTCTAAACCTCACCTAATTTATTTGTTAGTGGTAAGCCCAAAAATGACGGAAGGTTGAACGTTAGGTTAGTGAGCCTCACTTTGTAAGAGCAACATCAGCTAATAGCTTGAGTCCCTTTGTTCAATTCAAAACGCAAAGGAATGGAAAGTATAGCCTAACAAACTAATTGTTAACTAAAATAATACCGATAAGGCACATTCAGAAAGAGTGTATTTATAGTTAATCAGTAAGATGTCTACGTCATTAATAGCATTTATTTTTTCTCAAGACTTTTTTTAAAATACTTTTTGGAATCTATTTATTTTTTGTCCACTATAGTCCAGAATTACTGCGTATGCGTGACGATGGAGAATACCTTATGAAAAATATATGACCAATCGTTTACTTAATAGGATAAATACAAGCAAGATAGAACAGATCTCAAATCAGTGTGGGAATGAATAATATCCGGATTTCTGACACTAATTTTAAATCATCCAGTGTCTTTGTATAGTTCAAAGAATTGATGCATTACAAAGAGTATTTCCAGCAGGTTAATTCAGACTTTCATCAACAGCTGCTGTCTTCGCTGCCCGAATACTGAAGATCACATGGAAGCCAGAAAGGATAGTCAGTAAAGAACTCTAGTAGCAAACCAGCTGAAAAGTTATTATTCAACAAATTTGCAAAAGAAAATGGAAATGGATCATATTAGGAATACTGTGAAAAGATAGATGACTGAAATTACGCGCTAGGCGAGCCGTCGATTAGAACCCAAAGAGGAAAAAAATGATATATGCATGAGCCTGAAGGTCACGTGGAGGATATTGTGTCAGGAGGAATGAAGGATTACGATCAGTCGTGGAGCCGATTATAAAAGACTGCAAAAGACAGAGTGAAATGACTATGTAGTGTCAGCTAAACTAGCTGAGGTCCAAGGGTGCTTTGGCTGGGAATCGAACATGGACCATGTGAGTTTTTGGTGAGCATTCCACCAGTGAATCACCGATGCATAGGGAAAGCGTTAAATAGTTAGCGATTATGATACTTCGAAAAAACGACAACATGATTAACAAAATACTGAGTGTGGTTACACTTCAGTTATCAGGAATACACCTTTCATTTTTCGAATTGTGATGTGCGAGCTACAGTAGGTGAAGCAGGATTCGCAACTTGGGCCAAATGGCTCAAATTTAAGTAATTAAATCAAAAAACCCCATTACCATAATTAATTTTGATTTAAGTATGTTATTAAGATCTAACATCTATTTCAAAACTTTTTACTTAGTTGTGTTTTGAAAGTCTCTTCATCTGTCTGATTACGACATACAACTTTAAAATGCAGTAATTTTTTGTTGTATCTCACTAAGTTGTAGATATTAGATGGGCTAATATCAAAGTTTACGACACATAAGGTTGTGAGTGATTATACAGCATATATATATATATATATATATATATATATATATATATATACGTATTCACGGTGGTTGCTTTCACTAGTACATAATTTCTCCCAGTAGACGTTAACCAAAACTGTTTGACACCCATAAGTGTAGTTCATCAAACGTGCACGTTATCAGTTATTATTATATTTCAAGAAAATTGATACTTAGGTGAATGTGACCAATTTCAATGTATTAAAATTCAGACCAACAATCTATATTTTTGACTATTAAACTATCTTAACCAATCAAAATCAGTTAGAGAGATCATGAGAACCAGGAAGAAATGAATTAGGTAATTTTGTTTGCTTTGGGACTCAGTGGAAGTGCGCATCGGCGACTCCGCTAGGGATCGAAATCTGGACCTCCAGATTACGAGACCAATCTAGCTGGCTACTCATCGATTTGAGCTGGGATTCAGTGATCCCTGAATCCTAACTCTGTCAGCTCGTGGTGTGGCTACAGCCTCAATTAATGCCTTCAGTGTGCGTCCACTTCACTTTGACAATTGGAATAAATCCAGAATCCCCACAAATCCTATAGTTTGATTATTCTCTTCTATATTTTTTTCTTGAACAGACTGTATCATGGGAATATCATTTTATTACGAGGAGATCATTCGTAGTTTCTTTTCAGGTCAAACGTTAGCACTGCACACCCATTGGGGTTCGAACCCAGGACCTTCAAATTTCAAGGTGAGCTCGTGGTCCATTAAGCCAGTGAAACCCGGTTAAACGATGAGCCCATGAATTTCAGCTTCTGTCAATTCTCGATATATTGCGACTCCTAGCGAGCGTTTGTCTAACATCCAACCTGCTGTACCCTACTGGTTATGACGTCTCACTAGAATCCAGTGGAGTAAAGCAGGTTGGGTATGACGACAAGTATTCGTCGATAACACTGCTTAGTGGTCGTGCTACATCGTGAATTGCACCAAACTAGGATGAAATATCTTTCCAGCACTCCCAGGTTTTCCAATGGCTCTCTAACCGATGTAAGCGCATGACGAAATCCTGAAACCAATTAAATCCCTGCAACCAAACACTTGAATAAAAGTCACCGTGTTGCTAAGCTATTGAAATACCTACAACAGATGTATCGAAATACCAGTTCACAGATATTCGTATGCCTTTTCCTTTAGGGTTTTTTAATGATCGTTTTTACAACTAACGTGGTTGATAGCAGTAAAACTAAATATTTAACAATTTATGAGTTATATAAATTAAAAGGAACATTAAAAACTAATCGTATTTTAATAAGTCAAATAGACCATCAAGCCTACGTTCTATGCTATATCCTTTTTACTTTCGTTTTGAACATTTCCAACTCCTGTGTCTAAGGTTGATAACTGATCAGACAGAAGGTTTAGCAACAAGGAATTTTAACAACGAGCAGATATATAACCCGTCACCCAACAAATACACTGAAGGAATTGAAGGTGAACAGATTGAACATATTCTGAAAAAACCTCTGAGTGACGTCAGGTGGCAGGCTCTCAAGTGGAACCCAAGTGAGAGACGATGAGTGGAGCATGGTTCTGAGAATAACATTTAGGAGATGAGATCTTTCATAAAGTCATGGAGGCGGCCAAAATGATTACAGAAAACAGAGTGAAATAGTGATAGATAAATTATAAAAGCCCAATGTTCCACTTAGAATCCACTAATAATGCATTACTTCCTACTTTATCACTATGAATGTGAAATAAGTGAAATCATTTAGAACAAGTAAAACAAATAAGTTTTAGAGGTCATATATTGAAATTTATCAACATAAATTTGTTAATATAAGGGGGAAAAAAAGTATGAAAACCACTTTAGTTATTGTTACATCTCACTTGTAACCATAGATAATTTAAAAGTTCACCTAATTTTGTTTATCTCCAAAATAAGTCCTCTAAAGGATCTTTTAAAGAATTCTAGTAACATTTGATGATAGTGAGTGTTAGCCAGTTAGTTAAGCAGTGAGAACGGCTACAGTAAGAAGGAAAGAAAATTCATTTATAGTTTCAGCCAACCTTAAAAGACAATATCTTAATGTGGCTTCTCTACCTGAGACGATATAGTCGTGTATTCCCAAGTGTACAATGAGTTTGTTTTGTGCTTTGGTTAAATTTTAAAAAAAAGTAAGAACATTGTGTACACTAGTGGTACTTAGAAATGAATAATTAATTTGTGGAATCAATAGTAATATGCAAAAATTTTATTTGGAAAGAGGGTTTCTGGTTGGAAGAAAAAATGTACTGTTGATTGTCCCTGAATAGCTGACAACTTAAGACAACCTACTAAATGATATAACTTCACAGTATTTATCTACTAAATAGCTTAACAGTACAATGTATTCAAGTAGCATTAACTGATTTATGGGTTCTACTCTACATGATTCAATCACTAGACGATGATTGATGTAGCTCCAAATTTGCATAAAACTATATACTACTGATTAAAAGAGATAATTACTTATAAACGATTCCTGTAAACCAGTCGTGTTTTCTAGCCAGTTAGTAACGATGTAAAACCGGACAGTCGTTTTGCCCATTTGAGACCAAGTTTATCAGCCCATTTAGATCACAGTAGCAAGTACCTAGCCAGAAATTTCATGGTTTAGACTGATTCGGTTCTTTGAGCTCAGTCATACCGGGTACACCAATGATGAACTCGCTGTAAACGAGTGAAGCCGTTATCAGGTGTTTAGATCACTCGATCTGGCTAGCGAACACTGCTATTAGTTGATGTTTGTGGTATACAACTACTCATCTCAATCAATTAGTAGTATATAGTTTCGTGCATAAATGCTTGCTTTTTTGATTACCATTTATGAAATCAAACAGATCACATACTGTGATCTGGATAATTTTAGCCTCCAAAGAAAACTATAGCGAGAATTTCACTCTTGGAATTGTGTGCACCATAAATTCATGACTAATTTTCAAATTGTGAATTTGACTTATGTAGCTGTGAATTTTCATTGAGAATTTAGAGTTTCTGTTTAGCAGTGAAAACCCTCCAGTTATCGATTTGTCTGAATAATTCACTTTTTTAAATGATAGTGAATACGATGTGGAGCCGATGAGTGTCATGGAACACAGAACATAGCGTCGAAACCTTCTGTTTCTTCCGTAATTGCAAATTATTACTCTACCTCTTTTATATTCCGCATAATGGAATAACAAAAAAGTATGTGCGTAATGATTACGTTTTAAATAAATCTGTTTATAAAGCATGTACACACAAACCCTTTTTAATTTACGAAATTATTTTGAAATTAGTTTAGTGAAGGAAATACTTTACTAAAAGGTTTCAGTTTCGACAATTGTTCTTCTTCTAAGATCTATCTCAAAATGACTTCAGTCAGAAAACAAGTGAAAACCGGGGATCACTAGATAGTACCGTTTAATTCTTGTTGGGTCTCTTTAGCATTAGTTACCGGTGACTCACCGGAAAGTAACCCAGAAACTTTAGGTTGATCATTCTTCAGACACTAGGACGGAAACCAATGTCCAGCCAATAAATTCTAACTTCTATCGGCTTGTGATATAATGCGCAATCGTCAGCCAGTGTCTTCGGTGAGTATTTGCCGTCACACACACTTTGGACCCTGCTGCTTACTACTTTTCGTTAGAACTTCTTATTCTGAAATCACTGTCGGTCATTAGAATACAGATATAGGGTTTCATAATAAGAGTTTTAACACCATGTAAATAATAGCAGAAATGTATAAAATAGATTTTGAAGTCAAAATGTCAATTAGCCAATTAAGGTGAGAATAATTTCTGTTAATGCGATTACTTTGGTAGGATGGAGTGAAACTCAGCCAAGATAACTTGTAATCATTAATAGAAAGTAAAACAATAGTACTAATATGGAAAGAACTATTTTGAAAAATGTATGGGATACTTTCGGGTCATATTTGACCAGGAGACTGTGAACAGAAAAGATCTCTACATGACTTTAATTAAGTGCGTGAAGGGTAGCGTTGCAGAAGAGATATGGTAAGTTACTTCCGAACAACAGTTTAAAACTTCTCAATAAAGTAGTTCTGTGGCTTATTGCTGTCGGCGCCTGACTTCCAACAAGTGAGCTATGCATTCGAACGCCACTCCATCTACGGAGTTTTGGGAATCCAGGTGGAGTATCATCAGCCTTAACACAATTGGTGTGGTTTATTCTTAACTCCACGGCACCTCTACTGGTTATGGAGTAACATTCATTCATTTTCAGTCCAAAATAATGAGTTTTATTGTTTCACTTTCTTACTGTTTTATCTATAGTGCCAGAGATAATATTATGAATGAATAATTTGGTTATTTGCCTAAAGGATATCAAATGTTAGTTAAGTTAATAGTAGGGGTATTCCCTTGAGTTAACAAGAATTTAGTATTTTTGATTGCACACTAGTCAGTAACTAGTGTAATATGTCTAGTCCTATCTTCGGTTCCGATTGCCTCCAACCATCTAATACCAACATTTCAAAGTGCACAGTGGCACAGTGGTTAGGACTCTCGCCGAACATGCACATGGCCCGGGGTTCGAGCCCACGCCGACGCACACCTGATATCTATGGTTGGCCTGCGAAATTTGGGCTACCGATATCCATGCTGAAAATTCCATACTTGTACCGAAAATACAGTGTGGAATCAAGCTGTAATCAAAAATATAAAAAAATAAAATAAATAATTGCAAGCCACCTAGCATAGTGGCCACATTGCAAGCTTGACTGATAGAATTCAGTCTGCGCCAAAAATAGGACTAGACACATTACACTAGTTACTGACTAGTCTCCAATCAAAAATATCCAATACAGTCCTACAGGAGGTCAATCGTGAGCCTGAATAGCTCAGTGGTAACATTTCTGACTGCAGCGCTGGGTAACGTGGGTTCGAATCTCACAAGAGACATGAGTTCCTTCAAGGTTGCAGATACGCCTTGCTGACTGTTGAGTGCCAACTAGCACGAAACCTAGGTCCAAGGGTTCCTTTGGCCGATCGCCTTCAACCTTGTGATACCAGGAATTTAGTAAACACTGACAAATGGTGTACATAATGATTTATTTTCTGGAAACCTTTCTTCAAATAAGAATCAATAAACAACTTGACAAAAGCATATTTAGTGTCAACCTACTCATCAGCGTGTTCTTGCTTTCTTCTTTCACAGAGGTAATTTTGTAATGGTGCAAAACAGACACAGTGTTCCACGGAATATCATTCTCAAATAAACTCTTATCTACGAGTGAGACTGCTGCATCTGTGTCAGTTGAACACACTAATACGCGGTGATTTACGCAGAACTTCGAATACATCGTCCCCTTCTCCGCTGCCCCTATTCCATCTAGTCTCGGATAACAGAAAGATACATTACACATTTTAAAAGTTTCGTCTGTCATCTCTCGCGGCAACGGTTTTTCCAGTGGCTCAGTTTGCCGCATGCAAAACATCGTTTTCTCCTATCGATCATTCTCAGCGCGGCCAATTCACGCTGCGACTCTTCAGTTTGTTGCTCATATTGCTTGGCTTTTGGTGGCTTTATCGTGGAGACCGTCTTGCTTAATAGTTGCCTGGTCACCTTTGCGAGCTCCTCAATGTTCAGTGGCTGTACAGTGTGAATCAGATGTAGCTATTGAAATATGTGCTCTGGAACACTCTCCACAAACTGAGACGCCAACATTTGTGCCTCAAAATCGTCGTTTAGTGTTGGCAGAGCGCAACACAGTAGGTTTGTCATAGTCACCGTCGATACAAGAGGGTCACCATCAACTCCCAGCTTGGTGGTAAGAAACTGTTGAATCACCCAATCTCTGTCCATTAGGCTATCAGATTCCTCCCTAAATAGTTCCAATACTGACTACCAAGTTGTTAGACCTTCTATTCGCTTCACACTATCATATGGTGCCTTTGCCTTACCTCTAAGGGTCGTTCCAAGCGAAAGCATCTTTGCTGACGGATCCTAAACGCCATTCAACTTCGCAACAGCCTTGAAGTCCTACGACACGATCCATATATCACTTTCAAAAACTCCAGGTCATGGAATTTTTATTTCTCAAAAGGCAGCGACATCAAATGTAACAGCAGAAAGCATGACACGGAAGTAAAGGTATATTTTCCATCGATCAAAACTTTACATATATATATGTATATATATATATATAGTTCATATTCAAAACGAATCACTGAATGTTATTTTGGTTTACAGTAAATGAAATAGAATGTTCAGAAATATGTAGTATTCTGTTGCTAATGCGGTAGGGAACTGTGGGAATATGTGAGCATAATATTCCTTTGGAACCCATTGTCTGTAACACACCACCACAATTTTAATATTGAAGATTTTGTCGTGATTTGGTCTAAAATTCAGGTTTTGCCACTGGCCTTCGCACTTCCTAATTATGGGCTAAATAATCGAGTAATTTTGAAGTGCTGATTTCCAAGTGTTTGATTCATTTCAAGAACGTTCGCACATTGAATTTCTTAAAGCAACACTTGGAAAGTATTCTAGCGGTCACCGTTAAGTGACTATAAGATGAACCTGCTTAAATTTATAGTAATAGGTCATGACCAGAGAGGTTCACTGAGCTGGGCGTGTGAATAAATACTCACCTATGAAATTGCTTGGCGGTTACACTATACATCACGAGTTGGTAGAAGTTAGGATTCATGGAATGGTCAGTGGATTCCGTCCCAGTGTCTGGCTGATAAGCGAGTTCACATCGTGACCTAGCAGTGTTTAGTTTGATCTATGATCGGGTCATTAATACATACTACTAAGGACGAGGTAATTGTCCATTACTCCCTAGTTTTCACTGGTTCTCCAGCTGAAGTTATTTTGTGATCAACCTTGGAATACTGTTTCACGATAATCGCATTTGTAGTAGATAGAAGCTATCTGGCATCTAAATTTAAGGGTTCTAAGTTGGTGACTCTAAATGATGAATCTAAAATAGGCAAAGTGCACACCCTAAATTATACTACTGAGAATATGGATAGCATAATAATTATTTATTTATAAAAAATGTCTAAACGTTGGTAGAAATAACCAGGTTACCAATATAGACCCAGTTACTTTGAACTTATGAGACAGAAACTTCCTCTACTACCAAAACATGTAGGCAACTAATCGACCAAAAATGTAATTTTTTTTATTCAAGTCCACATTTTTAGTGATTGACTGCTCCAGAAAGATTGTAGACAGAGTACCAAGGAAAAATATTCCAAAAGTAACAAGGATATATATTCTAGTGAGTTGGTAGTTTTTTTGTAATGTTAGATTGTATCTACTCCTGTTCTATACTGAGTTAACAATGAACTCATTTCTTGTTAAGAAAACTAGTTAGTGAAAGGTTTATAAAATTTTGTATGAAATCACATGTTTCCCTGAACGAGGTTATTGAAAACTTTCATGAAATTCAAGAAACATTATAAATGGTCTTTAGGTTTTCTACATATGACTTGTGGAAAGCTTAGAAAATGTGTTTGTTGTGTTGCATTTAGAAATCATCAGTAGAGATGTTCAGTGAAATACCAGTGGTCAGATAAGAGATTCAGCTAAACGAATTTATAAGGTTATACCACTTTATACAGCATGCGTACTGTCTTAAATATTCATCGACTTTCAAACATAAAATAATCAATGAAAGTGTAGCTAAACGCTCTGGGGAATACTACAATTGGTTGGCCAAAGTGAGTAGCTGACTGATATTTTTCTATTAGTTATAATTTATGTCTCCTCAAGATCAGAGATACAAACCTCTGATGAATTCCAGTATGTACAAAGATTATTTTTAACAAAAATCAAGGCGGACTGATTTATAGCAATATTATAATGATGGATATTATATTTTATAACTGTGAAAACCTGAAAGAGTGTTTATTGAAAAGAGTATTCATTCTATCAGATGGTTGCAGGCAATCGGCCACAGGAAGCTTTCGACCTAGGTTTCGTGTTAGCTGGCACTCATCAGCAAGAAGTATCTGCAACCTCGAAGGAACTAGACACATTAGAGTAGTTACTGATTAGTGTTCAATCAAAAAAAAGTATTCATTGTTTAAACCGACTTTTAATAGCATATATATATATATATATATATATATATATATATATATATATATATATATATGTATATCAAAATTTAGTGGAATGAAACCCAAATGCTGAAAGCCAATCTTAATGAACTTCCAAGGGATACTTTAATGGGAAATGTACACAGGCAACTGAATTCAGCATAGAATATAATAAAATCAAGTATAATTTTGCTTATTAACTGATGAATTATTGATGTTTTAAAAGATGAAATATTGGGAGACAGTGATTCACCTTAAACACCTCTACTTTATTAAGCAGTTTGCTCGAATAACTTGATAACTGACTATCTTCTTAAACTACCAGGTTAGGTAAATTTCTATCCAGGATCACGCATCCGTGTTTCTCCATTTCTTGTTGCCTTAATTTGCTAATTATGATCTTGGATCGCGACATGATCTTATGCAAACTTTTAATTGACCTTCAACCTACTGCTGTATGCATCGAGAAGAAATTGAATGAAAATGTTTCAGGTTTGATTACGGATTGATATCTGTAAGAGAACCATTAAAAACCAGCCCTTCGTCCTAGTTTGAGGTTCTTCATCAGTAAGAACTCACTGGGATTTGGGTGCACGACCTTCCAACTACAATGCAAGCTTATACATCGTTCAAGCACTGGGACCCGATCCCAGTGGTCGATGAATCCCAACTTCTACAAATTCACGATTTTAGTACGACCACCGACCAATGATATCGATGGGTAATCCATCCTCACACTTGACTGAATAGACGTCACTGGACACAACATCTCAATGGTACTCCAGACAACTTTGTTCTGCAGTTAGTCACTATTGTACGCTGTGGCGTGGACAGATGTCAGGTTCCCCAAGTTTTTCAATTATCCTCATCAATCCGTGATCAAATTTGAAACATGTCACACCTCCACAAACTAACTCTTGAGAATGAATATGTCGTAGAGAATTGAGTTTTGTTTCACACAGAATAAATTTAAGTCATACAATATACTGTCGATAAATATTTTACTTGAAGATTCAACTCACGGAGTCAATACTTTTCAAGACCTTATGTATGATTGGCACTATTATGACTTCTTCAAAAAGTGT
Organism: Trichobilharzia regenti; assembly: GCA_944472135.2. Taxonomy (NCBI): domain Eukaryota; kingdom Metazoa; phylum Platyhelminthes; class Trematoda; order Strigeidida; family Schistosomatidae; genus Trichobilharzia; species Trichobilharzia regenti. Next base: position 72,282,970 of record OX235262.1, read on the forward strand.
GTGTCGGGGTGGGATTCGAGCCTACACACACATCATAGACTGGAATACTAAGAATGTAACTTTTCAGTCTAGTGCCTTAGACTTTTTTATAATTTCAAAATTTCTTCTCCAACAATATTTTCGTAAACTTTTCATAAATCTTAGTAAATTATTTATTTCCTTATTTTCAAAATTCATCTGTGTAATCCAAACTAAGTGCAAATTGCTTTGGTTAAACGTAAGTGAAAAAATTAAAATGAAATTCATACACATAAACCAAGCCTAAACAAAAGGAGCATTTATTCACTGAACTATAGGTGAATTTTGTTGAATGGATTATTTCGCATTGAAGAATAAGCTGGTTCACATCTAACTGCTAGCAAAATCAGTGCTTATTTTTAAGTTGCAAACTTGTTTGAAGTTCTAGAATTTCACGAAAACGAAAATGTCAACGACATCCGCTGTAGTATCATTCCACACTGAAGTCTAACGATCTAGACGACTGACAAATACTGACTAATATTCAAGCTTTGATTTGCAAGGATTTGAATAATTTCGAGATTATTTATGGAATGAATTTAGTTAGAGAAGCACTGGAGAGCTATTTCGTTACTATCTGGAACTCTTCAGCAACTGTCACTAATAACCTTAGATGAGAATAAACTGGGAACCTTTGAGTTACAAGGCGGTTGCGTAGAACATTCAGCCACTGAGACAGAATTCTTTACTGGATGAATTCTAACTTCTGTCGATTTACAACATTAGGCGCAATCACCAGCCAATATTATTAGCCAGTACTTGTCTTCACACCCAAATTGGCGGTCGCTCGAAATATAGAGGATTGACGGAAGTTGGAATTCGTGGATTATTGGATTCCATCCCATTGTCAGAATAGACAATTAGCTTAGCCTTGTAACCTGAAAGTTTCCAGTTCGATTCCAGGTGGAATCTCCCGTGCGCACTGATTAAGTGTTCCAAGAAAGGACGAAACAGTAGTCTCTATTACTCCCTGGTTTTCAGCATTTCTCTAGCTGAAATCAGTTCGTAATCAATCTTGAAATATTGAGCAAACTTTAAAAGTCTGCAGTTTTATATTATAAGTAGTTTTACTTGTTTCAGTTAAGTGATAAAGTGGTTAATTTTGTCTTAAATCAGTGCTAGGAAAAGCACCACTCGGGATACAGAGTTTCAGTAATTTAGGCAGAAAGAGTGGGAAAATTCAGCGACAGTCGGTTTACAATGTCAGATCAATACAAACCTTTTATGTGTTAGCAAGAAGTAAAAATAAACTCAATAGACAAAATCTTTTTTTGTCTGACTTTAACAAAATTAACTATGAAGTGTGTGAGAAAAAGAGGATAACTCTCCATGTTTGTTTTTGACAGCTTTCCCCTAAAAAAATCAAATTTGAGTCGATTACAAGCTTACTGTAAACTCATTCAATATACTTTAACTGTCTCATCTCTGTTAACCACCTCATTTTTCAGGTTATTTGCGTGGAAAAAGTTTTGTTTTATCACTAAAATGTGGTTTTACTTAGAGAATTACTAAGAAGGAGATTATTATGTGAAGAAAAATGAACAGAGAGGTGTTCTTCCATTGAGCAGTTATCTCTAACTGTATACTTCGTCTATTTCAGGTCGCATATATTATGCTTGACTTAACAACATAAGCTCTGAAATTTAGACTTTTACCCTCTCAATAACACCGAGCAAATGCCTCGAAATGCGTGCATTGCTCTCTTCTGACATAATGTTGCAGCGATTCATTCAAGTATTTACGTTGGTTACTATTTTGGGGTGCATGTAATATTTCAGTATCCTTAAAAATCTACCAATCAGATATAGTCACTATAGAAGTTTATTTAGAATATCATATGTATAGGGCAGCTGTAGGCTCGACTGTGTCAGATTTGTGGTAGGCATTGAATGGTGGTAACGCTATATCGCAAACTGAAAAAAGGGGTGCGTGGGTCATTGAATTTCATCACAGTGGCTGAATACCTAACAGACTAACCAGATAATCTGAAAGTCCTCTTGTTTCAACATCTGATGGCATTGTCAGTGTGCACTACTACAACGAAACAACTACCCTGTGCTCACTGGTTCCAGTTTCCTCTGATTGATTCCAGTTCATTACAAAATCTACACTGAGAGAAGTTTATACGTTATTTAGATAACTTTTCTACTAATATCATTGCGTGTAATCAGAGATTGTTGACTTCTCTAGGCTTCGACGATAATCTCGCAGCTGCTTTTCGAAAACAGCTTGTTGTTTCTGTCGACCTAGTCTGATAACAAGAAGATAAGATAAGTGGTGTGTCTTTTCCAGCTTAACACCTACCTATTACTTTTAACTGTCCTTTACATCATCGTATTTGCAGATTGACAGAATACCTGCAATTTACTGTTTTCGTGTACCAATAGTCATTTTAGTACTACTTTGATGCAGCGTAATAAACGGAAGTAATATAAAAGTCCAGCCTGATTGGTCCCAAGGCTTAAAGTGTTATTCCTTTAAATACAGCCTCGAAGCAATACCATTGGGTTGCGCAAAATTCTAGTACTTTTTATTTGAGAAAAACAGTTATTATGAAGTATTTTCTCAAGAATGCTTGAATAATGATGTCACTTAACAGAAGCAAACATGACAAGAAGTCTTAAACCTAAGTTTTATGCTTTTAGCACCTCAAAAGAACCTATTTTATTTCAGAAGCTGGAACCTGAGGTCCTCGGTGTTGTGCTCAGAGACGTTTCCACTGAGTTATTCATACCAACGACAGAGTGACGTTCAAATATATACGAGAGACAATCTTCTTAGTAGTTTACTGTATTTAGTAATGTTCGATTATCATATAGCTTGATTTCACTGAAGTTTATTCTGACACAAATTCTGACCCGTACAGAAACAGCCGGCTTTAGATTACAGTAAAGTGTACTCAGAAACGTTCTTTCCATTCATTTACCATCAGAAAGGATAAGTGACGTGGAACTCTCGTAATGAACCAATCAAAGACTTATAATTTAATAATAATAATACAATTTTTCCTTCACGTTCCCAGTGAAACATAGGGCTCCAAGCTAGTGGCTGGAAGTTTCTGTAGCAGTGTTTAATTTTTACAGGATGGGGTTACTAGCCTCATGCCCGACCTTTCCTCTTTACCAGGATTATTTCTGGCTCAGTGAGGTAAAGAAGTGCGCCGGCCGGGGGTCGAACCCCGGACCATATCATGGTTGGCAAACGTCCTAACCGCTAACCACCGACGCACTAATCAAAGACTTACTGACCAACAAATATGCAGAAGAGAGGAAGTTGAACTAGACGCGTTGGTGGCACAGTGGTTAGGACTCTCGCCAACCATGCACATGGCCCGAGGTTCGATCCCCTCCCGATGCACTCCTCATATCTATGGTCGGCCTGCGAAATTCGGCTACCGATATCCATGCTGAAATATCCATACTTGTACAAAAATACAGTGCGGAATCAAGCTGTAATCAAAAAAAATTTAATTAAATAAAAATAAGGAGACCGTCGAATGACACCACATGGCAGTCTGAGTCTCAGTTGGAATACTAATGAGAGGCAACAAATTCGATGTTCGAGTCTAACATGAAGTCAATCATGTGAAGTGGAAATGAAAGCTTGTGAGCAGTCATGGAGCTAAGTGAAATTGACAGCAGAGAAGAGAGTGAACTGGTGGTGTACCGTTGAGCTATATTTTCCACATCCAGCGGAACAATAATAATAATACTTTTAGTAGCTATGCAATAGTAATTAGCATATTTTCGTCTTCTAAGATGAGAAAGATTAAACTTATGGGAGATAACAACTAGTCAAATTATATAACAATGGTAATTACTCAAACTAATAGGAAGTAAAAGGTGTGGAGAAATTGCAACTGTACACATACTTGATATAAAACCAACAGAAGACATATCTTTTGCTTTGCTTGCCTATCTCTAAAAAATTTTTTTCTCGTGTGAGTTATGCCCACCTCATAGCAAAACTGTAATTCTACTATACTTAAGAAAGAAGACTCGTTTCTAACCCAACTCACTTATTTATCAGGAAGGTTTATGGTGCTGAGATGAATCGGTAAACTTTCAATAATGTTAGCCTATTAAAGGTTAGGTTATATTCAGACGTAGTATTTTCGCCAGCCACATAGGAGATCTGTGTTCCAATCCCAGCTGACGCAATCTCACGGTAATAAGCCTGGAAAAGAAGGTAGGAATTACATAACACCTCAAAGAGGAATTCAGGTTCAATGAGAATGGAAAGTGAGCAACGCAAAACTTGTCCGAGGGCTGTATGGAGAATATTGTATGAAGAGAACAGTGGCACAACTGGTTGCAAGTGATGGAAGTAAAGTGAGTATAATGAAAATGTGCCGCTAAGGCTCTATGTTCCATTCATAAAGTAGAGAACGAATAATGATAGTAAGCCGGAAATGCTTTGGACTGTGAAACTCTCACTGATACAATGATCGGTGATTGGAGGTAGAATGAAAATTAAATCTACCACAGATATCGAACCAACATCCCCATAACCTGATGACCCAACATCTAAACAGGTTATAATTTCACTGCACTTAAGCAATAAAGTAAGCTGAATGAAGTTTATTTGGTTTTAGTATGAATCTGCATGAAATTAAAGAATCTCCATGCAGCAAATAAGTGTCTCAACATAGTTTAGAGCTCTTTAGTAGAGTTTTTGAATAATATATAGCTTTGAAAAATGTCAGTTTGATGTAAAGGATTTCTAAAGAAGAGATTTGCCTTTTTGATGCCATATAATTCTCAACATTTACTCAGTTATAAAGTCCACCTTGTAAACGGCAATCTGTCCATTACACAACACTATTTAGATTGGACACTAGACAGTACCTTATGTCACATGTCTAGTCCTTCGTTTGATGTAAACTAAATTATGTCAATCATCTCTGCCAAATGACCATCATGCTAGGTGGCTTGGCAACCAGGTACAATCCGAGTTATTACCAGATTGTTGATAACAATCAACAAGAAGCCTTGGACATAGAGTTGATGCCTACCGACACCTGTCAGCAGGGTATATATCTAATCTTGAAGGTACTTGTGTTCCATTCCGAAATTTAAACTGAAATCACTCAATGCTGTGGTTAGACAGCTAGTATTTTTTGTTATGTGATATACAAACTTAACAATAAGAAAAGGAACTACGTTTAGGCGTACTGTACCATTAGAAAAAGTCACCATCTCTTTGGTTTGATTTTATCTCTAGGAGAAAGTTGTTTTTTTCGTCTCGTATCTATGATATACCTTAAGTAAATTAAAATAGGATGCTTATACAGAATTACCAGACGGATGCCATCTTATCATACTACTTTGCATTTTCATTTTTCTTACTACTATTATTATTTACAACGTGTTTGGTTTTTATTTTTCGTCAACATTCTTGTTAATCTGTCTCGTAAAAAAGACAGACAACGAGAATAAATACCTACAATATTATTTATGTATGAATAAAGATGTACTACCCTTTCAAATAACACTGAATGCAAAAAGCAATTAGACAAATGTAGTATATGTGTAAAACTTGGGCAAATGTAACAAAATACATTTACATATATATATATACATAGAAAATAAAATGTCTCATACTCTACAAAATCGTGTGATACTGAATTACACACATCACTATTGCTGGCTATTTATCTATCCTTTTACACTAAAAAAAATCTATTTCTATGTATCGTTTTTTCAATCAACTTCTTCTTCTTGTTTTTCCATCAGTTGTTATCAGTCAAGCCCGTTTTTCTGTTCTGTTTATTACACCAAGTGTGTATTATCATTGCACTGATGAGGTTGGATATTTCTCATCAAGGCATTCCGTTTCTTTCCTTTATTTGTTTATCAAAATTAGGTTAATTTGAGTCGATTGTGCTTGTGTGTGTGTATGTAAAGTGTGTGCGTGCGTGCGTGTGGACGTAAAAATTAGAAAGATGCTCAGTGTCTTGTAAAATGAGAGAATAGAGGAGAATTATTATTATTATTATTCCAGTATTTCATCAAAATTTACTTCTACTGCTGTTTTTGTTGTCATCGTTTTGATGTGTTTGTCGTTTTTTTTGTTCGGTAGTTAATTTAAATAATCGCTAAATATTGTTTGTTTAAAAGTGTAATTTAAGTTAAAAAAGAAAATTTTTAGATGTAGTTGAATGGTAAGAATAAAACTGTGAACTAACTGCCTATTATTTTGTTTATTAACTGGGGTTATCTGAATTATTAGTTCTCAAACTGGATTATCTTCTAGCTGGTGGACTGTGGACAGCCTACGTCTTAAGTTTGATGCCCTGTGGGGTCACTAGTGAGTATTATTAAAGACTTCCGAGTTAGTACGAAATAGCTGTTCAGTATAATATCTTATCCCATTGAGCTTTAGAAGCCCATCTCCATTTCACCCAGTTCTGTGCAGTCGACAAACTGCCCATAAGCATTCATTTCCTCCTCAAATGATCTCCTCTATGTCACTGTCACATTCACGCTCGCCTGACTCGTTATTTTCCACTCGAATTTCAACTGAGCACCTACCACGTGATATCACACAACGGTCTTCTTAGTGTATGTCCAATCCATCTTGATTTCCTTCCACAAATATTTTTTTTCAATATGATCTTGATCGGTTATCTGAGCTAACATATTTGCTTATTGCTAATCCTTTTTGGCCAGCCATCTGATTTGCAGGGATCAAGACAGGGAAGGCAGTCTGAAGTAACCTGTCGAAAATATTTTCCATGACGTGCTCACCAAGTCTGTTCACCATACAGAAACAGTAACTTCACACTAAGATTGCCATTCCGGATCATCTTGCTTATGTTGAGTACAACAGATTTCCACAAGCAGTTTAGAATAATGAATACTTGTCTTGCTTTCCAAATCCTGCCTGGCTACCAGACATTGAAACGATGTTATTGTATTGTTATTGTTCCCTTGAGTTTCGAGTGGAACATAGGGCTTCACCAGTATGTCTTCACTTGGTTCTAGTTTCTGCCGCCGTCCTCTTTAGCTGCGCCAACGATTGCCCGTAATTTTTTATCTCCTCCTCGCAAGATTTGTTCCATGTAATTCTTGGACGACCCACTTGTCTTTTCCCATTTGTTTTCTTGGTTAGTTTGTTCCCGCGGGTAATTGAAACGACACTGGCTAGATAATTGAAAGAGTTGACTTCCTTAAAGTTTCTCCCATTGGTATTACTCCTTGTTTTTCAGTCTCTGACGAAATCTGACCTGAAATTCGTTCACTTTTCCACATAACGAACATCGGAAAATCAAACTTTTCAACAACTTTTATCCTGAAGTTTAACACTCATATTAGCTTCTAAGATCAGTTAGAAGGTAACTCTAGCTTATTTAATTCAACTTTAGATTTTCCCATCGATTGATTGGACCAAAGTGCTCGGTCTCAGGTTGACATATCGGCTTCTTGTGCAGATGCTTTGACGATGTCTGGGCATGTAAATAGAAGTTAACTGGTAGATAACATGCCCAGATGTCGTCGAAGCATCTGCACAAGAAGCCGGCCGACATGTCAACCTGAGACTGAGCACTTTGGTCCAGTCAGTCGATGGGAAAATCTAAAATTGAATTGAATTATTAACATGACCCATCGCACAGGAGGTGGCTCTCGTTGCCCAAATGGTCTAATGGATAATGCCTTTGCGTTTGAAACTATGGGCACTGGGTTCATCACTTACTGCAAAATGCACGTAAATTCAGATGAAGAGTCCCAGATAGGACGAAATGCTCATCCTGGATTCCATTGCTAGTCACCACCTACCAGTTAACTTCTAGTAACTCTGTCTTACCTAACTTACAGATTTTTTAAGCGTCACCGGTAACTTTCATATATTACTATGAAACGAGTTCGCTTAATGTCTAACTTTACATTATTAAACTTGATTTAGATGAATTTGTAATGAATAGATTTTCTAAAAGGATAGTTTTATTTAAAACAAGACAGTGATATGACATCAATTTATCTACTGATGATATTTGGAGAATAATTTGTGGATTCAATGAACAGTTATTCAGGGATTAGACCTTCTTTCCATCAAACTATTAACTTTTAAAACTGTAGTAATATCCGATATTTTCTCTGGGTTCATACGATGAAATTGCTGAGTTTTTCTTCAAATAAGCCCTGAAATAGACCAATCTGATGAAAAATGTAGCAATTGGAAGTTATACACTAACTCAAAATCACAAAAGAGGAATAGAACCACTGGTATAAATGGTTATACATATATATATATATATATGTATATAGTTTGATGAAAGGAGGGTCTAACCAGCAAGTTCTAATTCATCGAATCTACACCAAACACTTCGCAACAGGAATGAAAAAATACCGTCACCGCAGGTATAGAAAATTGCATTAAAAAAACCGGACACAGTTGAGCTGTACAAAATAATTTAGGAAGTTGTGTGGTGCTCAAAACATCAATTTTACTGTGTGTTATATCACATAAGATTATTCCACTGCTGAATTGTGCTTCATTACACTGCCTCAATTTAAGTCTAATATCTTATACGTTTGTTGATTTAATCAAAAATTCTGTCGGGAGTGAGGACAAATACTCGTCAGTGATGAGACTAGCTGGCGCAGTGGTGCTAAAATCACGAATTGCTAGAAGCTGGAATTCATGGGCCGACCACTAAGTCAGGTCCCAGTGACATAACAGTTTACGAGCTTGCCGGATGGCTCTCCGTTAGAAATTCGGCGGGTTCCAACTGCTGAAGAGTCACAAACTAGGACGAAAGAGTGTTGTGCAGTACTTCCTACTTTTTCAATGGTTCTCTAACTAATATCAATCCGTGGTTCAAGCTTGAAAAATTCTCTAGCATACTGTTTGTTAAATAATTAACTTTAGATAACTTTTTCCCTAGCAAGATAAAGTGTTTTCACCTTTAAAACGTATTTTTATTCTGTTCCATTAGGTGTTTGATGAATAGTAATCTATACAACTGTCAAAGCTAACAAGCTTGTTTGTAACCAGCAAAGAAAAAAAGCATATTCTTTATAACACCTCTTTAAGTAGATTGAGTTTGACTGTGATGAAAACATACTGAAATCAAGAGAAGACGTGAGAGAGCTTAACTTCCATCAGAAAAAAAGGGAGAAAAATAAGGATAGATTATTTAGACAGGAATGTTATTGACATGCAATAGAATTAAGAAGGCATCCAGAGAAAGGCATCACTTATTGTAGGCTAGTGAGTTCTGATCAATTTCTACTCAACAAAAAGGTATGGCATTTTTTGAACGCAGAGTTTAGTTCAATGAGAATATTTTAGTTTTCAGTTTTTAGATTAATAATCAATTGTATTAATAGAATTCTGGTTCAATAACAAGACCAGTCTCATCAAAAATATTGGTTCACTATCTGTGTTAAGCTGCTTGTAGCATAGCAAACACGAATATATTTGCATCGCCACTGGTGTTACTGACAGTTTAGATGAATCAGACTCCAGTAAGATTAAATCTTTGTTTAAATCATTTTTGTTTCTCCCGTTGGTTGATTGAACCGAAATGTTCAATCTTCGTTGAAACGTCAGCTCTTATCACTGACTTTTCAGGGACGTCTGAGGAATAACGTGATGCTATTCAGTGAATAATGACTAGTAGTGATATCTAAGATGCCCACTTTTTCCTATTTGGGATTTGTCACCTGAATGTACCCGGAGTCCCTAGTAAGTGATGGCGTTATAACTGAGACTCGAATTCAGCATCTAGCGTCTCGAAGGCCAAGGCGTTATCTCTCAAATCATTGCAATTCATTGGATAGCAGCTACATCCAACTGACAAGTTCAAAATATGACGAAATATGTATCTTCGATTCTACTGCTATTTGCCATCCACCAAATAAGATTAAATTTTGAATTCAACATATTGTGGACACGATCTAATCAACATCACTGGATATACTGTAGGAATTTAGTGAAGATAAATTAGAGATGAGGAGATTTGATTTTTCCGTGAATATTCCTTATCTCATTCGTGAGAAAACTTGAGGGATTCTAGATTTATATACCGTTGGTTACTTTGTTTTTCAAGCAGTTGATATGAATTATTCAAACAGATTTAAATGTTATCGGTCCTTTTAATAACACTATTCTTTATGGTAAATCTGGAGAACTGAACACCTTCGGATAGATATCAAGGAGTAGTATAAATTGAATCACACTCCAATACTATTAGTATACTAAGATGATTTATATATTTTGATCTAAAAATTCGATTTACATGTTTTTAATAATTATGATTGCTAAGGATATAGTGGAAAAGTTTAAAATTTGATATGGTGAAATCTGTTGTTTTGTGAACAGTAATATGTTTCAGTGTCCAGTCGCCAAGTGTGAGGAACTTGAGGGTCACTTCAATATGTGTGTTTTTTAAATTCACTTGCTCCTGTGATCTAGTTAAATTGATAGCAGAAAGTGAACACTTTCCAAATACATCTGTGAATACTACCTAATATGGTTATCAGTGGGGAAATGCAGGGAAATTACTAGCTCAGTTTTGGAGCATCTGGGAAACTCAAGCCGAGCAGCTCCACCACAGTTGTCTTTTGATTTTATTTACAAGATGAGGCGGAATGGTAGAAGCAGTGTTAAAGCACTTCTGGATAGCGGAAGAGCTAACGATTTGCCAGTATATTGTCAAATTCTGTTTACAGAAAAGGTTTATTGCGTCTTTTATTCTGTCATAATCTTAAGGTCTTTCTCACTCAGTAACTTCTATTTGTAGTTTTGTCACACTACTATTACTTTTACATATTCCTTATATTCAGTTCATCAAGTTTTTTCTCGCCCTTTTCATACTTGTTCTTTATTTTCTTAAATTTTATTATAGCTCGATTCCATACAGTATTTTTGTATGAACACGTATGGAATTTTCAGCTTGTGATATCTGTAGCTCAAATGTAGGAGGCCGACTATTGATATCAGGTTTGAGTCGGACGGGGATCAAACCCCGGACCATGCGTGTGGTCGGCGAGAGTCCTAACCGCTGTGCCACAGACACGGTAGACAGTTAACTGCTTTGCATTTCATCCCATAACACTTCTCACCTTATCAAATTTCAAACCTTTACTTCCATTATGTCGTTGACTATTACGTAACTTTTTGACTTTGCAAACCACTTCTGAGTAATCAAATCAATAATCATTTTATGCAAAAACATTTAACCAGAATACCTGTTCATTAGGAATTACTATGTGAATGGTGATTAACATTCACCAGATGAAAAGGTATCACAGTTAAACAACGAACACACTTAGAAGGACAGGTAGACATTCAGACAGATGAATCTAATCTTATGATATGATTAGATTTTGTTTGCTTCATCGAATAAAGCATTTAGAGAAATTCTTCGCTGTAACGATGTCAGAGAGTCTTAAGTTGATAGACTGTTATCCATATGTTTGGTTGAGATTCGAGGTAAAATGAAAATATGCATTGTGTCAGGAATAAAACTACGAACCTAAGGGTCCCAGTGGCTTAATGGTATACGAGTCAGCTAGCCTTGTAACTAAAAGGTCCTGGGTTCGAACCATGGCGGTGGGTGTGTAAAGATGAAGAGTCCCAAACTAGGCTTAAAAAATAGCTGTCTAATGCCTCAGGTTTTCCAATCGTTCTCTAAATAATGTCAGCTCATGATGAAATCCTGTAACCAATTAAATCCCTACAAACCAACACTTGAATAAGAATTCTTTGTTGGGATTTGAAATTCCAGAATTACAGAGATTCATCTAAACTGTTCAGTCTGAACATATTTTAAGGCTGTGAAATATGCCAGATTAGTAGCTGACACACCCTCGGATGAACATAAAATTCTAGAGAAATATCTGTGAAACTGATATGGTAAAAAAGTAGTATATGCAGCATCCGATATAGCTTTTTATGCAAAACTATTCAACATTCCTAAGTGATACAGAACTGTTGAATTCTGGATATATAGTGCTCGTGGGATAAAAATAACAATCACGTTAAGAAAGTGAATGGAAGACCGTTGACTTTGATTAGTGTAATACAACAGCCGGTGTATGGGTTTGTGACCACTATTCAATATTTCATATTTGGTAATTCGAATTTCAGTAACCTCAAAAAAATCTATAAACTCATTACAAAATAAATGTGACAAGATGGCGTTTTTACCAGATTACTGAACGATGTCTTTTTATAGACAAGGATATTGTGATAGCTGGATTCACAAGCTCGGAGTTCATAAGTGCTGAAAGTGTGACGGAAAAAGGTGTCAAAATTAATCTTTTCAGTCGTTGTTTTATTCTGTCGTTTCAGCTTGACTATTCATCAAGGATAATTTGAAATCGACGGGTTCTATTCATGTATCAACTTGACCTACACTGTTTATTACTGAATTAAACAAAACAGAAGCTTCCAGGTAACACGGATTAAATCATTTGAGTAAATGGACGCCACTCACATCGAACAGTAGTGTTTAATAGCCAGACTGAAGTGATCTAAACACCAGTTGGTCGTTTCGCCCACTTTGGATTTATCTCATTGGAAATGTACCCAGTTTAACTGAGTCTAAATAAGCATGTCGTATCCAGTTACTCATGTCAATTAATCTATATTGTATATAGCACTAAGCATTTGTACTTGCGTCCTTGATTGCCATTTATAGTGTCAAACAGATCACATATCTATTGATTTAAGTAATTTTGGTTTCCAGGGAAAAATGCGGCGAAGTGCACTTAGAAATTTGCAAATTGTAGATTTCAGATTCACTAATAAAAACTAATTCGTAGGATTTATAACATTTCAAAATAAACTCGACCTTCACTATTATAACTCTTGGTTATCAGAGTGACAGTCATTATAAAGCTGATATTGTTTATTTTTTTCTTTATTCATTCATGTTCCCAGTGGAACATAGGGTTTCAAGCTAGAGTCTTGAAGTTTTGGTAGCATTGGTGATTATTTTTACAGGATTGGGTTGCTAGCCTCATGTCCAACCTTCTCTCTTTACCAGTCTTACTGTTGGCTTAGGGAGGTAAAAGAGTGCGTGAGTCGTGGATCAAACCTCGGACCACTTGCGAGGTTGTCGAGTACTCTACGATGTGCCACCGACACAATGTTTAATTATTTAGCTAAATTAAATGAATCCCAAGTATTGGTTTGTAGGGATTTGATTGGTTGGTTACAGGATTTCATCATGAGCTGATACTGGTTAGAGAACCATTGGAAAATCAGCTGAAAGTACTGGACAGCCACCTGTTTTGTCCTAGTTTGGACTCTTCACAGTGCTCACCCACGCAGCGGGGCTCGAACCCAGGATCTTCTGGTTACAAGGCGAGCTGGCTAGTGGACCATTAAACCATTTGAACTCGATCCAGTGACCTATGAATTCCAACTTCTGCCAATACAAGATATAGAGCAACCACTAGGCAGTGTCTTCGGCGAGTATTTGTCCTCATACCCGATCTGCCTCACCCTGTGGTCCATTACTGTCTGTAAGTTTTCCAGTGGCTCTCTAACCGATGTCAGCTCATGGTAAATTCCTGTAACCAATGAATAAATAACTGGAGGCTAAACTTAGCTTTGAGATCACTGTTATTATTTCCGTTAATTCGCTTATAGGAGCACTATGATCAAGTTTTCTAATTTTTATAACATATTCGTAGTTTTGCTTTTTAATCTTCTGTTCACCTATACCAAGCCTTTTCCTGATTGTCACTCATTCCAGCTTCAGTGTAAGGCTCACTGGTTTTTTCAAAATATACATTGATTTTCCTATATTTTCTCTTCAGAAAACTTCTGTCAACACTAGTCTATCATGATTTATTTTCCTTTCACTGAACACTTCCGGAATACCTATGCATCCTCAGAACACTTTAGGATGGTAAATTAGTCAGATGTCCTCCGTCAGTCATTCACTTTTATGAATTCGACAAAATATGCACAATATAGATTATTTATATTCCAAATTCATGTAAACAGCTAATTCTTTACTCTGCTCTTATGAATTAAAAAAGCAAATAAATTGTATTAAATTCACACTCTTCGAAAATTACTAGAATTAAGAAAATTTATCACATCGAACCAGGAATCCCATTTGTAATGATTAAGATACTCAACAGAGGAATATAAAGAAGACAATGGCAGTCATGGAGAAGTTTAAAACGAATAAATTTACTGGACACTAGTTAGCGACTAACTCATGAGTTTAATTTTCGTCTGATGTGGACTGATAGGATTTACTGCAACGATTTAACAACTATTCAAAGTGCAATATCATGTTCTCACACTTAGCATGGTGGCCACATTGCTAGAATTCAGTCTGCACCAAACGAAGGATTAGACGCAGAACACAAGTTACTAACTAGTGTCTAATTAAAATATTCATTACAGTCCTACAGAAAGTAAACTGCAAGCTGGAATAGCTCAGTGGTGACCTATCCGACTGCAGTACTGGGTGACCCTTGTTCGAATCTTAGAATGAGCATGAGGTCCTTCAAAACTGCAGACACGCCTTGCTGACAGGTGCCGTAAAGCAGGAAATCTAGATCTAAAGCTTTTTGTCTACTGACCCCAACCATCTAATGGTGAATAGATTATTTAACCGGAATCTGATCCGTTAGATGATTTTTAAGTGTTAGTATGAAGGGATTTTATTGATTTAAAATCTTATTACTAACTGTCATCAGTTTCAGAACAACAGAGAACCATCGAGAATTGAAGAGTTGTTTAATTCTTGTCTAGGACGTTATAGTAGTTTGCATCTATAACTTCACAGGTCACTGGAACTGTGACATTCAGGCTGCGAGGCGAGCCCGTTGGCTATTTAGCCACTGGGATGGGATTTAATGGTCAGTTCATGAAGTCTAAATTTCTTATAATTCACGATATATATTGCTACCACCAGGAGATGTCTATTATTAAAAGGCTAAGATAGCAAAAAAGCCTAGTTTGTGGGCCTCATTTAAATACCATATTTCGAAGTGAAATATTCTAGCAATAACAGCAAGCACCAGCCACTTTCAACGTAGGGAATTTGAAGGAAGTCAATTATTTTACTTGTTTAGGCATCATTATCATTTCAAATACAGGCGGCATAGACAAAGACGTCAAAGTTAGGATCGGAAAGACAAGAAAGACTTTCATTACCCTAAAATCACTGTGGAGATCTGTTGCAATAAACATAAACAATAAGATTCAGATTTTTGACACTGATATCAACTAAGTGCTGCTGCATAATTCAAAGACATGGCTCACACATCATAAAGTCATTTCCAGCAGGTGGCTGGAAAACCTTTTTTTTGCTTCAATACTGAAGGTCAGATAGCCAAACGACCAAGGTGGATAAGTAATTAGAAACTCTGAGAACAAACCAATCAAGAACCTATTTCACAATGAATATGCTGAAGTGAATAGATACGTATCGGACAAACACTGAAGTAACAGCTGAGTGAAATCACTCACGAGGCTGTCTAGTGTAACCCGGATAAGAAGAGACGCGTTGGTTATGTTTCCAAGGGTGACATGGAGGGGATCATGTAAAGAGAATATGAGAGCTTATGCACAACATGGAGGCAGTTAAAGAGGACTGAGGAGGACAGGATGTAGTGGAGATGTGTTATTTAATCCCTGTGTTCCACCTAGAATAGGAAAAATAAAAAATAATGTTCTCCCAATGATCATGTACAACAAGATGACTGATCCGGAAATACCCTCTGTGAACAATTCAATTGCAGTATTGATAAATATAGTTATAATAATTACACTTTACTTCTGACCTGTTACTCATCATTCTAAGATTTTCACGTATTCCTTTGACTTCCCTTTTCTTATTGGTTAGTCCTTACAACTAATGCTTCACTTATGTCTGATTCTAGACTATTGATGGTAATATGGCGCTTGCACTCTTCTCAGTTTTTTGCAGTGAATTCAAAGTTGCTCTATGATGTAGATGTTAGCCTTTGGATTGTCTGCGCTCAGCGTATTTTCATCTATTTGATTCTTGCTGAAATTATTTTGATTTCATTCCCTTGAGAATATTCTTGCTGATGCTTAAGTATTTTACAGTTTTGTTTAGTTAATTAATTTTTGTCTATATAAGGTATTTTGTAACTAAGATACGTTGGGGCTGTATTGTTGTCTAACTTTATGGCTAGGGTTTTTTTAGTATTTTCGATAAAACGTATTCTTATCGTTTAATAGTACCACAGATCTCAGCACGTTAAGTTGTACATGACAGAAAAGCTCTCTAACTTGTACTGATTCTACTAACTTAGGTTTTCGTCGTTATATCATGTGTCACACTCTGTAGAATAGACTGAAAACTTATGTGAACGAGTGGTGTTCTATTTGACCAGCTTGATCACACCTGTAGAAATACACACTAACTAGTGTAATAAAGTATTTTTGTTAACTCGTGTCACTGCGAATGTATGCATGAGTGTTACAGTCACTATAGTCTTTGAATTCAACATTTCTATGGATACAACTGAGATTAATCTATGTAAACAGCTGAATGACGGAAACCTGTGAAATAAACAATTTTGTTTTCAATGAAAACACTGCAGTGAGGAGAAATACTTGTCTATGATATTGTCTGGTAGTCGCGCTAAACTCGTGAATTGATAGAATTTGGAATTCAAGGACTGGCCAATGGGTTGGGTTCCAGTGGCTGAATGGTTCACTAGCTTGCCTTGTAGTCGGAAGATTCCGTGTTCGAAACACTGTGGGTTCCGGCTTTGAAGAGTCCCAAACTAGGATAAAAGAGTGTTGCGTAGTACTTCCTGCTTTTCCAGTGATTCTCTAACTGATATCAATCTGTGGTTAAAGTTGACAGAAATCAAATCCCTGCAAACCGACTTTTGAAAACAGTGGCCATTAATTGAAAGGTAGTAAATTTTGATAAACTAGAAAAGTAGGGCTGTACTCAAACTGAGATATATTTCCCCGTTAAATTCTCCTCATTTAAGATTAAAAACTTTTATTTATAGTCACTTTGTTGTATTTCATTTCAACTTTGTTGATTTTAGCTGGTATATTTATCTGATTTAATTTTGCTAACTGACTGCATGCTTACGTGACAGTAAATAATATAATAATAATAATGAAAGTAATAAACCTTATAAACTGTTCCATTCCACAATAACATAAACTGAGTCTTTGTTTAGATAGTTGAGTCTCTAATATAATAATGTAGAACAGTGATTCATTCCTAGATCCTTTTAGAACTGTTTTGTGTGTCAACATGTTAAATAAGTTAATATGGCGCAAGTAGTATGTGAATTCCGCCAGTCGATTATTTTGACTTTCGTTTGTTCGAATATATAAGTTACCACTGTGTAGAAACTGGATTAAGAATAACAGTTTGCTTACGATTTAATATTCATAATATTGATTCGTTTAAAGGTGACAGTGAATATCTTCACTATTATTTTCTCTGATTTTGGGGTGGAAAATGGGGTTTGATTAGCACATCTTGTTCCTTATAGTCCTCTTAGGACTACTGCCCAACTTCTTATGAGCTGGTGTCTCTCCCATCATACGGTAGTCCCCTTGTCATTTTCTGACCCATGGCCAACTTGTCCACCCTTATCTGATTCCACTCTACAGCCTGCTTAAGATGTGATGTCATCCAGTGGTCTCTTCAGCGTGTGTCTGATTCATCTCTATTTTCATCGATATATACTTTCTTGGTTGAATGGTTGGTTGCCACAGTTCCTTATTGCTAATCCTTTCTGCAATCTTATCTTGATTATAGGATGAATGCAGCTATTCATAAAATTCTGAAGTAATCTGATGGAAGTACCTTTAATGACGCACGTAACAAGTCTCAGAAGCATACAGAAGCACTTACTAGACACTGGTGTTGAAAATCCGAATCTTCGTATTGATGATGATTGCGGCAGATTTCAACACCGATTTCCCATCTACACGCGTGCCACCTGCAGTTGAGACAATGCATCCTGGATAAGTGAAATAAATGGCCCCGCCAAAATTTCTCCCATTTTTAGTAATTGGTGCATGTTGTTGCTGTGCGTAGTGGTCGTTAGATTTCTCAATCATCTTCATCATCTCCATGTTCACCTGAAATACTCTCTTCGATGCTACTCCTATCAAGGTTTTGATTTTCACTTCAAGGTCTTCACATTTATGTTACAATAAGCATAAATCGTCCGCAAAGGCTACGTCTTCTAGAGTCCTCTTTTCAGACCAGCGTATTCCTACATTCTGTCTCTCCACGATCTACTGCACGATCCAGTAAACCACAGTCAGGAATATCACCAGTGATAGTAGACAGACTAGTCCTACTCCTGTCTTCACTTCAAATGCTTCGTGAAGTTTTCAGTTGTGGATCACTTCATACGTGAAATAGTCATTCGGCTGTTGAACGAGGTTGATAAAAGTTTGGGGCAGTGAACTCCATATGTGTTAAAGCAGCTTCCAAATTACTTCATGGATGACGCTATCGAAGGTCTTTTCAAATTTGATGATGTTGAGGTGGAGATTTGACCGTCATTCTATGCTTTGTTTGATGATGATGCGTAACGTTGCAATTTGATCCTCATTTTTTTTTCCTTCACGTTCCTTAGTGGAACATAGGACTTAAAGCTAGTGGCTTGAAGATTCTGTAGCAGTGTTTATTTTACAGGATGGGGTTGCTAGCCTCATGCCCAACCTTTCGTCTCTACCAGCTTTATTTCTGGCTCGGCGAGGTAAAGGGGTTTTTCGGCCGTGGATCGAACCCCGGACCATGTGCATAGTCGGCGAGCTTCCTAACCGCTAAAGCACCAACGCACGATTTGATCTTCATACGACTTACTTTTTCTGAATACAGTTTCGTTCCAGGTGACATTTCGCAAACAAAGCATGCTTTAATCTCCTCAGAATGACACGATTTATTACTTTGTTTGGTGTAGACAAGAGCATGATTTCCCGCCAGTTTCTGCAGAGGAGTAAACTGCCTGTCTCTTGCACTACGGCAAGAGGAGCGACTAGGTTTTGTTGTGTTAGGGTGCATCAATATTTGCACCCATTCTTCTTCGCCTGCTCTGCTGAAACTTAGTTTGTACTCGTTAGCTGGAAACCGACCTGTTATGAATCATTAAATCTAATTAAGGCCAAACAAATTTGTTAACTGAGTAGAGGCTGACACACTAATTGTTTGTGCGTTTATGAAGCCCTAATACAAAGCCAATGGAGATAAAATCTCTGACAAAGGCTCTAACTTTATCCACAGTGAAAACTCAAGAATCCTTAACCTCTTGGTGATATCATTATAAGTAGTAATTTTGTGGTCAGATGGATAGTATTGAAAAGAACTACTTAGTGTCATTAAGTCATCATCCAACGATTAGTGCGTCTTAACTGCTCGGAATAAAATGAATCATCTGCATTTTAAAAATTTCATTCCTTTAGTTTCTGAGTTGAACGTGTGCTTTCAAGCTTGAGCTTTGGAACTTCAGAAGCAGCCACGCACGAGGTTTAGGTTCTGTTCCCCGTTGACACATCCGTAAACCTCACCTAGTTTGTCAGCCGCCAGTAAGCCTCATGCCATGAAAAAACAATACTGCTACCGAGACTTAATAGTATGAATCTCCTAATTCCACTCAGATTGCAGGGAATGAAGTGAAATTTCGGGAGATCAAACATGTACAGAGAAAATAACTAATGTAATGTGATATTTCGATTATGGTTACAATAAAAGATGGGTATATGCTAGACTTCGTCAAACCTTTACATTTCAACACTTAAAAGTTAGTCATTAGTAGCATATGTCATCATCAGAAAGGAAGAATCTAGAGATAGTTTTCGATCTCACTTATTTAAAGTGGGCGGCATCGTTCCAGATACCGGCACCGTAGATATAGATGTAAAAGTTAGGCAAAACTGGAGAAGCGAAGACGCGCCTCCATTACTCCGATGTCAATATGGCAGGCCACAGCACTTAGTACAATGAACAAAATATGAACAAATCACCAAAACATTTTCGACAGGTAGCTAGGGTATGCCGTCAACAGATTCCTTCGACGACTCTATACTAAAGGTCAGATAGTCGTCTGGAAATATAAGGGACTCTGTCAGCGTCTGTCTGTCTGTCTGGATTCAACATAGAACTTGGCACCGAAGTGCAGCAGTTCGAGTTGCCACGTTCCAAATAGCACACAGAGGTAGACAAGAAGATGAGTGAAGAGAATCAATACAGTTTGACAAATATAAGAGTGAAACAGAATGGGTAATTGTAGAAAGGAATATGAAAGATTACAGAGACTGAATACATCTGCGCCATTGACAACGTACCAGATAACAACTTACTATCCCAAACTAGGCAAAAGGAAATGCTGATGGAATAGACATACACTGAGGAGACGGTTGAATGACAACAAGAGCAAGATAGGCAGTCAACTGAAGCTTGAATGGGAAACGACGAGTTCGATGTTGGCATAGAAGGGATTGAGAAGGAGGGAATGAATGAAAGCAGCTTATGGGATTTAGTGAAGTCAGATTAAAATGACTCCAGAGAGCTGATTTTATTAAAGATACTATAGTAAAGCCCTATTTTTACCTCGAAAAGTGAGGTATAATAATACTTGTAATTAAAAATGAATTAATTCATAAATTTAATCAGCCTACACTACTTTTTATAAATAGTGAATATATGATTATAATAATTTTTTTCTGAAAGAATTGTGAAGTTCCACTGGAGTAACTTTCATTAAGCATGTGATTAAGTAAGTCGCCTTCACTGTGTCTAGACGACCTGCCCTGTGATTAAGCATATTATCAGGTTGGTTTTGTTAAATAATTAAAAACCTCAGCTATTATTTCTAAGGGTTTATCTCATAGGAAAATACAACCCATGTCTAGGCTGGGGGATTGTTTACGCCAGTATGATGCATTGTGTTGGCGAACTGCAAGCACGTTAGCACGTTGCTTTTTCCATTCATTTGTGTTCTAAGTAGAGTAGAGGGCTTCAAGAATTTTTACAGTTCCAATTACAGCAGTGTTGTCTCGCTTTTAACTAGTTGAGGTTACTGGCCTTATGCTCAAAGCATGTCATGACTAAGCTTAAATTTACTGGAGTTTCTTGTCTTGACAGTTTTTAGACAGCATTACCATTGGAGTTTTGCAAAGAAACAGATGAACTGCCTTGACTCATTCTTAACCCCATCAGAATGGTAGAAGTCAGAGAAGTTTTAGTGACATCTACCTTCATGAAAATGATACTTATTTATTTTTAATAGAATCAGGCTAGAAGACTGGTTAGTGAACAAAGAATATTCTTTTCCATAATTTCTTCATCTGGTTCGACGACATTCTACAATATTAGTGTTTTAAATGACATTAAATCACTAGTGTGGAAGGATTACATCTCGAAAGCATCAGTGAGAGATAATATGCATTATGCGTTCGTGGCATTGCGTCGGTGGCACAGTGGTTAGGACTCTCGCCGACCATGCACATGGTCCGGGGTTGGAGCCTACGCTGACGCACACCTGATATCTATGGTCGGCCTGAGAATTTTGGGCTACCGATATCCACGCTGAAAATTCCACACTTGTACCAAAAATACAGTGTGGAATGAAGCTGTAATCAAAAATAAAAAAAATAGAGTATGGCCTGGTAACTGTATGAGTTTATTCTCTTTTCCATTTGGTTACGTATTCTTTGGCTTTTACCTCTTATCATTTGTTGCATAGATCCTTTACTAGTGTGTACATACACTGATAGCATATTTAAGCTGTGAGCGGCTGATGAGAAGTCGGAGAGAAAAATATTGGTACCATCTTATTTTGCACAAACTGTTGTTTTTACTTTGCTCAAATTCATAAAGGGGGAACAAATGTTTGAAGTAAACTAAATATTAGATAAATTAAGGGTAGCAATACAGGATTTGTGAACTTTTAGTTTCTTCAGCAGGCCAGTGTAGCGATAGAAGCTAGCTGGACCTATTTGCACACTGAGCTCTGACTGATTTCAGAGAATAGCAATGGCCTATGCTGTTTTGAATGTTTGGTACCTAGAGGCCTTTGGTAATTTATTCATCAAAATCAGAAATAAGTTGTGCCTTGTGTGCCTCAAGGTGTATGAATTAACTCTTTTGGTAACTTGTGTAGTAATATATCACCTTATTTTTAAGGCTTCAGTTATTTACGTCGAAATAAATGTAGTAAGATAATTGTGAACGTCTGTTTCAGTCAGTATATCGATCCAATGATAAAGCAAAAAAGAAGACTCGATTGGCAGGTTATATCCGCCCACAGTGGTTTTACTTAGCCAAGAATAGAGATAAAAGCAATGCAATACACATAATGGTAATTTAAACTGACAGTATTAAAGGTTTATTGAGTGAAATTTTATTTGATTACCTCACTGATTAATTTTATCACACTGAAATACTCTGTCTGTCTTTTTACATATCGATTCCTACCATTGACGCTTCAAAACTAGTTACGAAAGAGGTAACTGTCATGTTTCCTTAGGTCTTTGAACTGACAGATAATGGGTTTGAATCCTTGTGGAAAAGCAACCACTCACTGGTGTATGGGTACATATAGTTGATGAGTTCCAAATAAGGCAAAACTCACGCCTATGACTGTCCTTGTTAACAATCTTTTCACACTGTCGATGGTCAGAAATTTATTTATTTTATTTATTTATTTATTTATTACAGCTTGATTCCACACCGTATTTTTGGTACAAGTATGGAATTTTCAGCGTGGATATCGGTAGCCCAAAATTCTCAGGCCAACCATAGATATCAGGTGTGCGTCGGCGAGGGCTCGAACCCGGGATCATGTGCATGGTCGGCGAGAGTCCTAACCACTGTGCCACCGACGCACAGTAATATTTCTTAAAATTTTAAGATTTTATCTCCATATACCATATTTTTGAATAGGTACTTATGCAACAGTACTGATGTTTTGCCAATTTTCTTGGTAGATTTCAAATGACTCTAGCTTGCAGTGACATCCATGATGTGTATTTCGTACCAATTCGGACTCACCGACTGGATTAAACTGCATTTTCAGTAGGACTGAAACCTAGCACTCATTTATTTAAACACCCAAAAGTTATCCCCTAGGCCATTGATCTACGGTAATCAAGCCTTTTTCAGCAGGCATAAATATTTTTGTTTAGGTGACTTTGGAATTCCCATTGATTGATTACTTTGGACCAAAATGCTCAATCTTTGATGACATGTCAATTCATAGTGCAAACTATTCGAAGATGTCTGAGTTTCTAAATGGAGTTATTTGGTTGACGGTAGCTATCAGGGGAATCCAGGAAGCATCTGTACTATGAGTCGATGTGTTAGCAGACAGTGAGCATTTCAGTCAAATATTATTGATGAACTGGAAATTCAAAACAGATGCATAACATTATATAATACTGACTGAATGAAAAAGAAGTTTCATGGCATTCGTAACAACCAGTAGTGCTTTATACGAAGACTGGCGAAGTGATTTAAACACCGGACAACAGCGTCACTTGTCTAGGGCAGAGCTCATCAGCAGCGCATAAAGTGTAACTCAGCTCAGACAGCCGAGTCAGTTCTAACCATTGGAATTATGACTAGGTACTTAGACGAATTTCTTCCAGAATGTGAAATTATTTAAATCATAATATTTGATCTGCCTAATACCCTAAGCGGTAATTTGAAAAATCAGTTAAAAGCAAGACTAACAGTATTTTAATCTTTAGAAGACAAACGCGAATTTGAGCAGAAAATATCCTTTTCGATAATTTCCTCTTCTGGCTCTACAATTATATATATATATATATATATATATATATATATATATAATACCCTAGAATAATCCTCATCAACAATATTGCTGCTTCTACGTACTATCGATTTATTAATATCAATGAAATTACAGTTCAAGAAATGGGCTTAAGTTATAATAAGCATAAAAATGTAACAGTAAATAGAAAATCAAATAAAATTGAGGATCGTTAAAACCTTGATGGCCAAGGTAAGGAAAGTGTCTGAACTATCTTAAATTGGGTTTCTTTATGTGCATCACAATGGCCTCAGCAGTATATAGAAGGCAAACTCTTAAGGTAAGGTTAAGATTAGTTTATATGCAACTTTGAAAGCTTTGTTAACATCATTCTTATACTCTGTATCCACAAGATGAGATAGACTACAGCCATGAATGGATTTTCTTTGTCCCTTACTTGACCACGCAGAATGATGATGTTCGGAAATCCGACGAGAAACATGCATAACCGAACGGCTTATGTAACTGGCCCCACAGCAGCAGCTGAAATGGTAGACACAGACAGAAGAGGGGCAATTGTGTGGTTTATCTTTAACTCATGAACGCGAAACATTAGTGGTTCCGAAGACACATCATAATTCAGTAGCACTAAATGCTCTTTATACCTCATTTCTTAAGTATTGTATTAATATCTCACTTATGTTATCTCCGAGGGACTAAAGTCTTACTAACAAATCAAAACTATTTAATAAAGATTATTTTAGAAGATTCTGTGTATATAAATATATATTATTGTAGAGCCAGGAGTGCAAATTATCAAAGAGGATATTCTTTGCTCAAAGTTTCTTTTGTCTTCTAAATGTCTGAATGAATGCTTTCACAGTATTTCAGTCTGTTTGACTGAAGTTTAGTTCATTTTATTGCGATAAACATATGATTCCTAGAATCATACACTCAGACTTTTAAAACGCTTTTAATTTTTCATAGTGAATTCATTTTATTTTCAAGGATATTATGGACAAAAGATTTCAGTTCAGCCTAGAAACTTGGGTATAACCGTAGATTAATGTCACAGATTTCTGCTGACAGGTGTGGTTCAAATGACAGACTAGTTCACATCTATGTTTTGTGATTTATCATACAACTATCAGTATCTACTGTTACACCAACATGTCCACCTTTTCATCAAGTAAGAATTAGTCTCTAGTCGACATTGAAAACCAAGAAGTTGAAGGAAGACCTTTATTCAAGTTTTGGTTTGTACGGATTTGATTGGTTACAGTATTTCATCATAAGCTGACATTGGTTAGAGAACGATTGGAAAACCTGGGAGTATAGGACGGCTATTTGAGACTCTTCATCAGTACTCACCCACGCTACGAGGTTCGAACCCAGGGCCTTCTGATTACAAGGCGAGCTCATATACCATGGTATGGACTGAGTTCACAATGGTATACGAATTCACCCTGTAATCAAAAGGTCCTGGGTTCGAACCCCGTGGTGTGGGTGTGTACTGATGAAGAGTCTCAAATAGCCGTCCTGTACTCCCAGGTTTTCCAATCGTTCTCTAACCAATGTCAGGTCATGATGAAATCCTTTAACCAAAGACCTTTATTGTTTTATCTCACAGTTATTGCCTTTCTCATCAATTTATTTTCCTTAATCTCTAAAAGTATAATCAGTTAAAAAAATATACTCACTTAACGAAGCGAAGCAAAAGAAAGTACACAAATGCTACTGAACCCTATCTATAGAACACTTTCTCACGGTTAAAGTAAAAAAAGTCTCTTTTCAACCTTATTACCATCCTCCCTTCCCCCTCCAAAAAAAGACATATTTTGATAAAAGATAAAATGATGGCAATGATGTTTGTCATCATTTTTCTTCTGATTTTTTTGTCTTCTGAATATGTGATAATCTAGCTGAATGTGAGCACTATTATCTCTAATGTACATCATATGTGTTATGACCTAAAAATATATTTCTTCAACAGTGAATTTGTGAATTCAAGAAGGCAAACATATGAGAAATAATTCTGAAAACAAATGACCATTTTCACTTGTTACAATTAGTGAATTGAATGTGTGGGAAAAGTCTTCTAATCACGTTATTGCAACAAATTTTAGTTGGGAAATTTAAGTTCAGAATTACGATTACTGGAATACTGAGTGATGATAATGAATCATTCAACTGGAATAAATTTTTGTTGTTATATTTATAAATAATGAAATTAGAGGAATCATTGACTGATGATGTCAGTTCCATAAAAGCAGACATCAGTGATTGAATCGTAGATTGATTGTCAAGCGATTACGAGTTCCGTTTTCGACTCCCCGCTAACTCCTAAATGTTGCCTAGTCTTCTTCTTTTCCTTATTCATTTACGTTCCCAGTGGAACATAGAGCTTCAAGCTAGACGCTTGAAGCTTCAGTGTAGCATGGATGTTTACCTTTACGGGATGAGGTTGCTAGTTTCATGCTGAACCTTCCCTCTCTGCCAGTCTTATTACTGGCTTAGCGAGGGAGGTAAAGGAGTAGGTCGACAGAAAATCGAACCCCGGACGAAATGTGTGTCCAATGAGTATTCCATCGCTTTGCCACCGATGCCACCTGTCTAGCCTAGCAGGTATTAAGCTCGATGAAGAGTGCAGTTCAGGCATGAGTCTAGGAATTCAGTGATGATGAAATTAAGAGGAAAATACTCTTGATTAGATGATGTTTCTGAAATGATAAAGAGAGCATTAAGACTACCTGTCATTTTAACTAGTTATGTGACGTATGCTACTGACAATAACTTTTAGGTTGTATATATATGTATATATATTGTGCGTGTGTGTATAATGTCTCCTGCAAGTGTCTTCATTAGAGGAGCAATGAATTAACTTGCATAAATGAAAAGTTAAGATAATTTTTAAGTAATATAGAAGCAATGAAATGAAGACAACAGAAGGGATATAATGAATACTCTTTAGAAATTAAATTTTCTTGTGTGTCATTTTACAGAGCAGACAGTTTTTGTTATCTACTACCTATTTTATATTTTAGTCTTACAAGTTGAGAAAGGAGTCATCTAAAATGCTGATTAGCTGCCTAAATGAATTCAGCTTTTCATGTCAAACAGGAGACAGGCGAGAAGATATTCTACGTCTACCTGTCAATCAACTTAATTTTTTTACTTTGAAAATCACAAAATGCCTAGAAATCAAATTTTCCGCTTTTTTATTCATCCAAGGTGTCTGGTGCATGATGTCAAGAGCAGTAGGATATCCGTATACGTAAGAGTCCTTTTTTACACTCAAATACATTAATAGTGATGATAATGACAATGGTAATTTATCTTGCCTTAATTTAACTCATTTTCAATCATATAGTACATAAAACATGCATAAATTCAGTAAACTCCTGTCTACATGTGTTCTAAGCTTTCCGTTTTTGTCATTACCCTATTCACTATACTAGTTACAGCACTTAGCTTCTGTTTGTTTCACAGAACGTTTTCAATTTCTATATTCACTTGATAGAATTCATTTTAATGCCATTTCGGCTTCAAATTTTCGATTTGCAAATTAAATTTGAGCGAATTCAGGTGGTTTGAACTGATGTGGCTATTCAACGTCAGTCAAATCAAGTGCATCGCTAATCATCTCGCAACTCAAAGAAGCGAATTGATCGTTTGATGTTACAATCACCTCGACTGCGCTAGCAAACGTCAGATGAAACAAGTCAGTTGAAGAGTTTCAACTACATATCTTGTCTTTGAGATACTAATTTCATCCGGTTGTTTTGCTGTTTATGTGATCATATACTGAATGAGTCTTAGATATAAGACCAATACTGTTTCAAACAATGTGTACAGCTTCTAACCATTCACGTAAAATTTACAACTATTTAGGTTCTGTTTATTTATTTGGAAGAAACTATATAAAGCCGTTTGTTATTGATATGAATGGGAAGATTATTGGGGGATGTCTGACGCTTTCACTAGCTGCCTTGAATAAGCGTGAAACTGCTCAGTTAAGTTCATATATAGTTGGGAGCAACTCAATACACAACCACAGATATAAAAGTGAACCACAAAGTAAAAATGCTTGATTGGGAAAGTTAGCAGTTTTAGTCAAAACATAGATAACACCAGTATTTCTCAGTTCGTAAATCTGTAAAATCAATAATTCAGAAATTAGTTAACACAACTTTAGATATAGATAGATATATAGTTTGTTCCTTTATGTTCCCCGTGTAACATGGGGCTTTAATGTTTCGGTAGCAACGATTTCAATTTTCTACGAGTCAATATTCCTAGCCTCATGTCCAACCTTCCCTCTTTGCTGGCCCTACTTTCGGCTTGTAAGGGTATAAGAGTGGGATTGGACCCTGGATCACGTGGTTGGTTGGAGACAGTTCTACAGCTGAACCACTTTCATGCATCTATAGATACTAATATTTAAATAAAAAGAGTGAAATATCTGTCATAGACTTTGATTTTGGCAGAAGACCACCTAATTCTCATTTAAGATAAAACCTGTAACATTGACAAAAGCATCACGAAATCTCTTCGATTACCATTCTAATGATTTATTATTGGGATTATCATTTTGAACAAAGTCTTTAGGATAAGTCTTCGATAGCACATGCTAATGAACATGATTGCTGACAGATGAAAAAATGTCTATCACCTATGTGAAGATGAAAATAATGTTGACTGAGACATGTAATTATAAACCTCCTAGAGGCCTAACAAATTAAAGCCTTTTTTAAATACCTTCATTTCTCAGAAATGTGTCTATTTGTCAACCACACTTCTTTTGATATCTTCAACTCAAACCGGTAACATACTAAGGAAATAGTATTGACTGGGCACTTTATAACTTACAAAACTACTAAACAGTGAGAAACAGCGATTGAAGTGGCTGAAAGGGAACATATGAGTAAGAAATGCCATCAGTTACTGAACCGTTGAAAATCCAAGAGTACTGTACACATACTTCGTAGAACGTTTGGGACTACTCAGCATTGTGTACCGTTGGAATCACTGGAGTTCAGACACAGGGAAATTACTCACTGTTGACGGTGAATGAAGGTAGCATTTTTTTATCGCGAATTAGCAGAAATTAGAATTTTTGGGCTTTTAAATTCGGTCTTAATGGCTGAATAGGCAACGGTAGAGATAATAAGCGTGTACTACTGAGGAGTTTCAAATCAGGACGAAACACCTAGTGCTTAGTCGTTACCTAACTGGTGTCTAATTCGAAATCAAATAAATCCTGTAAGCCAAGTCTCAAAAATAAATAATACTACTCAACACAAACTGAAAATAAGTGAAACTTTTTAAAATCTTTTGTCCAAAAGGTTGGAATACTCATATCAAAAGGAATTAAAAGTGCGATATACTTAAGTGTAGTAAGCAGAGATAATGACTTTTGCTTTCTTCAAGTATTTGATGATGTGCCACCGTCTCGTTTCGTGTTTATTAGTCAGAAGACACATTAATCTATCACGCTGACACAGCCAAGGGGATTTGAGGAAACAACACTTTTAACGTAACTCAGAGATTCCATCGATCGTCCTTTATTTATTAATGATGTTTAGTATGTTTCATTAACAAGAAAGAATCATAACCGATAAATACTGAAATTCCAAGTAGGTGATTCTTCTAATATCAAATAGTTTTATTATTCAGCCGAACAGTCATCATTTGTCAATACAGTCAACAAATTTTGCTGACTTTTTTTTTCACACTGCTGAAAACATGGTGTCTTTTAATGATTTTTAGTTCATGAATTTAGCGTTTTACTGAATGCTCAAAACTTGTTGACCATATAGCGTGTCTGTGGCTAAAAGCTTGGCAGACAATTTCCTAAACCTCACTCCGCTGATAGTAAGTCCACTAGAGACAGAAGGTTGCGCGTGAGGCCAACGAACCCCCACACCACCCTGTAGAAAACAGAATCGGTGCTGGTGAAACCGTAAAGCACAAGGTTGGAGTCCTAAGTTCTACTGGGAACTCAAAGAGAATACAAAAGTCGGCTGTGTATATGACTATGGTCCATCATCGCCGCATAAAGCAGTCAAAATACAGACCTTTAAGGATGATTTTGTAAGGTATACGAAGAAGCAGTCAGTCATTTTAAGCATTTTCAGGGAATTTAATTCCAGAACAAAAAACATTCTTAAGGTTTTCTCCAATTATGTCATTTATTGCAAAGTTGTTCAGAAACTATAAACCGTTTCAGTTTGTAAAAGTTCAGTATGTTACAGTCATTAGACTGAAGTCGATGTTAAATGATATGACCTTTAGAAATTAATAATTAACCTAAGGCTTATTAAAGTCAACTGTTATTTAATGAAGTTCATTTGCCAGCTAATTATATAAATTTTGAATTAGATTTCTTGAAACCTCTTGTGTAAAATAAATCTTTCTTTAGGTCAACATTTATGCTCTTTTGAGATACAACAACCATGGTATCGAAACTACTGGTATGATCACTGAAAGTATTACTGCTGATTATTATTTTCTTATGCTTTCAACTAGTTTAAATATTACATGTGATACTTTGTACGATGTGTGATCGGCGATTAATGTCAGTTAAGGGATCACTGAAAAGCAAAGAGTGCTGAATGACTGTTTTGTCGCGTTTTTGGACTCTTCAGTGGTTTTCTAACTGCCTTCAAAGCTGAAAAACACACATCAAATTTCTGCAAACTAACTCTTGAACATCTTTGTTTAAAAGTGAAAATCTTACTGTAATGATATTGTTTGTTAGACACAGGTTTTTACACCTTTAGGACTTTTCTATTGTTAATAGATAGAATAATCTACCCTACTCACTCTCAAATTTCTTGCTAACGTGTAACTGACAGAAAGTATGCACTAGTCAGAGACCCATCTTAATAGTTACCTCGTACACCGAGAAACTGAAAAATTATTAATGATTTATATACTTATATTTATGTATTGGCCAAATATATTACCTTAACTGATATTAGTGCGTTATATAACTTGAAACCAATGAAATGCGTGGAAATCAACATTCACCATTATTTACTATTATTATTTCCTTTAATTCCTAGAGGAACATAGGGCTTCAGCCAAACGTCTCCATTGCTTTTGGTTCTCTGCTAGAGTTTTCATCTGGCTTCAAGTGTGCTCACATGCCTTCATCTCCTCTTCACATGACCTCCTCCAAGTCACCCTCGCACTGACGACCAACTCGCCGCTTCCTTTCGGGTTCCATTCGAGCGATGGCTTGTCTAGTGATGCTACTTGATGGATTCCTCAGCGTATGGCCAATCCATCTCCATTTCTTCCTATGTATTCGCTGAACAACTAGTTCCTGATGGGTCGGCTCACTCATTGCCAGAGATCCCTGTTGCTGATCTTTTCTGGCTGGCCATCTGATCTTGAGTATTGAGAGAAGACAACTGTTAATGAAGGTCTGAAGTTTGTTTCAGAAGCTCTTTATGACTCGCAGTGCAAGTCTCTGATCCGTATAGTAGCACTGACTTCATATTATAGTTGAAAATCCGGATTTTATTTTTCATGCTGAGTGCTGCTGACCAACACACAGACTTGACAGCAATGAAAGCATGTCTTGCTTTTCCGAATCTCGCTTTGATATCCTAACACTCCCTATTAACCGACTCAGAGATGAAGTTGCCGGGAGTTCTGCTGATACGTCATGACCAGCAGGGTTTAGTGAAATCATATGTCAGAACAAATGTTCGACGACACTGGATGACGGTGGAGCTATATATGTCATAAATTGTTAGAGATCATAATTTTTGGGCCATCAGGTTATGTCACAGTAGCGCGATAGCTAACAGACTTGCCTCCTAACCTGAAACCCCTGGGTTTGACTCCTAGTGAGAGGTTACTGCATTAATGCATACTGCTGAAGGGTTGAAAGCTAGGTCTGTCCATGACTCACTTGTTTTCAGTGGTTCCCTAAATGATGTCACTCCTAGCTTGATCTAACTTGAAATCAATCGAATCCCTGAACACTAGCACTCGAAACAGCCGTATTTCAGCATACTTCAGTGTTATCCGCAGACGGTTTTTACAGATTATAAGAGGCAAAAATAAAAAGAGTAATTAAGGAGGACTGTCCTATCTTATCTTTTCCATGATTATATGTTCTGAATTTCCTCGTCAATTATGTGGTGAACTTGGAGCAAGTACAATATGTAGTCTCTCATGCTATTCTCAAGCAGTTTACCCAATGATATCTTGTGGCATAGTTTTAAATAGGTCTAAAGTTAAGAACATAAATTAGCGTGCGGGTGAATAGATTACATGAAATTTTCACTAATCTTCATATTTCGTAATCCGACAATGTTACATCTGAATCAGACTAGTAACATTTCACTAAATTATACCAGTAAAGAAATACAGCGACCATTTCCCAACACGTATTATTATTCAAAAGTGGTGAATAAGGCCTTTCACGGAAAATTTCCATTGCGACATATAGAAAATCAAAACAAGTGATTCAGCGTAGAGACTCTTTTCGACGAATTTATTATCAGTCTGGGGTTTACCAATTCACCTGCTTTTGTGGGGCTAAGTATATCAGTCGTTTGTCTCTAGTTTTGTACAAGATAGTGCAATAACACTGCCCTACATGAATAAGAGGAGGTGGAAGTGGAGCAATAAAAAGTGCAATCATTGAACATCCGGTTGATAATGATCACCCTATCTTTACAGCCTCCTCTTTTAAGGCCATCTACAAGGCGAAAAGTAATTTGCCTAAATCACTACGTACCCGACTTATCTGTATTACTGAAGTTTTGGCTATCGAAACAGAAAAGCTAGAACTCAGTGTACAGAAGACGTTTGTCCAACCTCTCCAACTTTCATAGTCTTCAATCCCTCTATGCTAAACTATGGTAATCCCTAATCATATTTCGGCTCTACCAGTCTTTTGTTTTGTTTATTCAGTTTGTATACTCTTCCTCTATTCCGTCATGTGTTACTATTATTATCCTCACTTTGTTCCACTTGTCATGCTAGACCAATTTCGTTTCGCAACGTCAAATTCTTTGTTGTCAAATTCCACACAATGTTACGTAACATTTTATTTTATTTTATTTACCTACTAATCCTATAACTGCACACCCCTCCCACGTTCTATACACCCTATGAATTATTTTATATATGACATTATTTTTACCGATTGACATATAAATATGCATATGATCACAAATACTTGACAGAATTTCATCATGAGCTGACATTGGTTAAAGAACCATTGGAAAACCTGCAGGGAGTACTCGACAGCTGTTTCGTCCTAGCCCTTTGGGACTCTTCATCAGTACGCACCCACGACCAAAGTTTGAACCCAGGACCCTCTGGTTACAAGGCGAGCTATTCTGTAGAACATTAAGCCCTGGACCCGATCCAGTGGCCAGTCCATGAATTCTAACTTCTGCCAATTCACGATATAGCGCGACCCCTCATGATGAAATCTTGTAACCAATCAAATCCTTACAAACCAACACTTAAACACAAATACTTTAATTTTAATTGCAATTCTAACTATCAATATTTCATGTATTCACACCTATGGTTCAATTCTCTCACCGGATATAATTTTCCCAAATAACACTTATATACAACTTTACAGCTTGATAATAAGTTTTTTGAAAGGTATCTCTACGCTGAATCCTTTGTTTTGATTTTCAGTAATGTCTTTGTCATAATTTGCTAATGTAACCATTATACGATTATCTTCTTTATAGTTTTAGACTCATAAAGTGATTTACCACTTTCAGATAAAGAAAATAATTTAACCATCAGAATGAAGGAACAGGTTTCAGATTTTTTATCGAATTTAGAGTAACCTGTCGCTATCTCTCCGTTTGAAACTCCACACAAAAGTCGCTTAGTCGGTAGTAGATACGGTAATGAGGGGAGGTTGGGAGTGACGCTAGCGACGCCGCCCAGTGAAATTAGGTTGGCTTTATTGAAAGTCCAAAGCTATAATCTCAAGCCTTAATATTTCACTTGTAAAGTCAAGGAATGGAAAAAGGAGTTGACGCCTTTTCTTTAGATTATACATACATATTTCGTATATATATATATATATATATATATATATATATATATATATATATATATATATATATATATATAATATCATGATGAAATCCTGTACCGATCAGCCAAATCCATACAAACCAATATTTGAGTATCAATGAGATGTTCACTGGCGACTGGCCCTATTCAGGTAGGTAGTTACCTGGGGTTCCAGTGGGAAGTCGTGACCAGCAGGGTGCAGCAGGTTGGGTGTGAGAACAAATACACGCCGAAGATATTGGCTAGGGGTCGCGCTATATCGTGAATTGGCAGAAGTTAGAATTCATGGACTGGCCACTGGATCGGGTCCAGTGGCTTAATGTTCTACAGAATAGCTCGCCTTGTAACCAGAGGGTCCTGGGTTCGAACTTTGGTCGTGGGTGCGTACTGATGAAGAGTCCCAAAGGGCTAGGACGAAACAGCTGTCGAGTACTCCCTGCAGGTTTTCCAATGGTTCTCTAACCAATGTCAGTTTATAATTAAATCCTGTAACCAATATATTGTATCAGTATGTAATAACTTCGCTGAAAAGAATCTCCCCATCGAATATGACATCCTCACTGTTACAATAAAAAATCACAAATTTATAAGAACATCAAAAATAAATTATCATCTTACGGAGAAAGTGTATCGTCATAAGAAGAGAAAGAAAACAAAATTCAGTCAGTCAGCTTTGAAATTCTCAAAATATTCCCTGCATAGATACCACCTGATAAAAGCATTAAATTTCTTTATATATATATATATATATATATATATATATATATATATATATATATATATATATATATATATATATATATATATATATATCACATAAACAAGGCACAGAAACACACAAAAAAACATCTACACACAATCGAAGTATGCATATTTTTGTAAACAAAAAAAACAAACAAAAATATTTCTTTCTACTGTATTCCTTTTATTTTACTTAGTAAACAAGTCAAATGAAAGGAAAAATATCTTTAGAGTAATTCTAAAATACTCTCAGCGACAGATGGAAATTCCATTAAATTTCCGCTATAGTTAGGTTGCTTTTCTTGGTGTTTTTCTTAAAATCTTCATCGGTTTCATTATTTTGTGTTCCGGGGTGGAACATAGTGCATCATACCTTATAGTTTCAGTAGCGGTAGTTCAGTCTTTACTGGATCAGGCTGATGGCCTCACCCCCTCCCCCAACTATCACTCTTTCCTACCGGCTGATAAACTACGCGAGATTTTAGAGTACATTAGTTGGAAGTCGAACCTGAACTCCCTGTGTGTGTGATTTGTATGCTGTCTATCATTGGCAAAGCGTTGGCACGTTGTTTCTAGACGATCAAACTCAAACCAATGGGCCAAGAATTAGGACCTCGATTCACCTGATGAAGTTTGGACAACTAGGTAGTACTTCTTATAATGTTGAGAGTTATTCCATTCCTTTCTGTTCTATCATTAAGTCGGTAGGGATTAATCTTTATGACGATTTAACTTGGATTGTAAATTTTCTGAACCAATTTCATCTTTTCTTCAGTACTCGTGTAGAATGTGATTTGAGCAATACTGATTGGAATGTGGGCTTTGGGAAAATGAACTAACTAGAGGAATCTTATGGTAGTTTGAGAAATGACAAGACACTGGTAGAAAGAGTTATTTGATGTAACCAAAATGAGTGACAGCCACCTTGCCTTCTGTGGACTTTTGGAACCTGTTCCTTCTTGGATCTTGTATCGATTTAAAGATATTTATAGGGAAGATAAATCAAGATGACACGGTGTCCATTGATTATACCAGTTAGATGACCACTTAGTATGCTGTACATGGTTTGGATAACTAATTATTTAGTTGTTTAAGAAAATTTTCGATTGATATATTGACTACGCTTTGACTACATAGTCGAACTGATT
Source organism: Trichobilharzia regenti (assembly GCA_944472135.2). NCBI lineage: Eukaryota > Metazoa > Platyhelminthes > Trematoda > Strigeidida > Schistosomatidae > Trichobilharzia > Trichobilharzia regenti. The sequence goes on from OX235262.1 coordinate 72,318,656, forward strand.
ACACTTGATCGTAATTCAGTGTCAGAAATGACAGTGATCAAATGAAGCATTTGTGATATATATATATATATATATATACAGTCAGTTGTTCAGCTAGTCAATGGGGAATTAGGAAGACCAATTTTCAGACAGCATTGTCAGTTTATTGAAGGTGACAGACATGAGGTAATATAGCTGTGTGTCAATGTAAGGCATCATAAATCTAACAGATATTTAGGTTACAAAAATTATGCTAGTCATAAAATCTATTATGATCTTTTTCTATCAAATAATATTGTCATTTTTCCTGAACACGTTTGTCGGATAGTGACTAGCATTGGAATTCTGGTTGCGCATGTATCCTTATTTGAAGCTGGTCATCTGGATATACCTAGATTCACCAGGAAGTTTGTGTTTTCTCACTGAGACCCTAACCCAGCAACCATGGTTTGAAATGCTGAAGTGTTATCCAATAGGCTGCTTGAGCCACGAGAGCTACGTTTTATGCAATGACCATCAGCTATTATTTGTTTGTGATTCAACTTTGATTTTCCCGTTAACTGAATGGACATTTTGATGTTCAGGGTCTTAGTCCTTGTGGGAACACCATCATTCATTGGGGAATGCTGGTGTATCCAGAGGATGAGTTTCAAATAGGATGAAATGTGCATCCTGGCTTCCACTACTAGTCACAGCCTATCAAATTACTTCAAGTTAATCATCAGACATCTTTGAAGAGTCCATACTAAGAGCCCACATATTAGCAGAGGCTGAATGTTTTGTTCCAATCAACAAGAATTGAATTTGAAAACAAATACCTGTATTTATAGAGGACTAAAATTTAAAAGGGATTATTGAATCAAGAGATGAGTACATGCATCACTTGCAGAGGTGGAATTAGTAAAACTATTCTTTTGAACTGTAAACGCCCAACTGCTTATGCATCACCTGCTAAAGCCACATCCAGGTTTAAAGAGCAGTTTCTCAGATAATAAATACTGCAATAGGGATGTTTAAAAAATTCGTTAGATAGCTGTGTTCAGTCATACTTCTTGTTAATTTTCTTTACTCTGACTCTAGTACATAAGCTGTGTCTGTTCTTTGAATACAACTAAGGAAAGCGCTTGACTAAGAATCATTTCTAATCTGATAACAAGTGGTCAGACAGTAGCACCTTACTGTACTACTTGTCCAAATAAGGAGATATCCGTTTAGTTGCCTTAATTTGGTATACAGTACACCACTGAATACTGAAATTAGCGAAATGTTACATACAGCTACGGTTAAAGTCTTTGAGGACTTGGAACAAATGAGTATTGATAACACACTCCACTTTATTTATAGATTTTATTGTACATATGACCACACATGAATGAGAGAGATTCATTCCGTTGCATTCCGAGTGGAACATAAGGCTCCAAACTTTAAGTTTTCAGTTTCAGCATTGCTTATGTTATTTTCACTGGGGGGGGGTTGCTAGCTCTACGCCCAACCCTCCCTCTTTTCTGGCAATTGAAATGAGACCACGTGAGTAGTTGGCGAGTATTCTAGTCCTGAATCGCTGACAATCAGTGATCGAACTCAGAATCTTCAAAATACGAGTGAAGTTCGTGGACTCTTCTACCACTGGGAAAACAGGTTATCGCTATCAAGTAATGGTTATTACTTAAAAATATTTGGAAAGACTACCTCTTGCCGTTTTGTACAAGAGTTTCAAGCCTAGTGAAAGACAATAAACAGTCTTTAAAAGATACTTTTTTCTTACTTCAAGCTGTGTGAAAACTGCACTTATTTGCACTACAATGCACAACATGACGACATTTAGGAATTTCATATGGACGTTTTCAATATATATATATATATATATATACTCAGGATTTGTGAAAAAGTTAATTTTATTTGTTTTTCACTTTTTGCGTTACAGCATACAGGGTACGAGATGTTTTGCATAAAAAACAAACAAGTGAAGTTCAATAGAATATTTTTTTCTCGAGATTACAGATTGTAGTTAAAGTGATTGACAGTTCAGAAAAGGACAGTCTGATTGCTAATAATATAAATTAAGGTTATCGAATTCGAGTGAATTATACAGATATATTCAGAAGCAGGAATTCACTGCTTCTTAACACCAGTAATTGGAAAGGATAATTATACTTAATTTAAGGACAGAAAAGGGCCTTATATATGTATAATATACTTATTATTATTATTATTGTTCCCTTGGGTTCCTAGTGGAACATAGGGCTTCAACTGCACGTCTCCACTTGCTTCTGTCTTCCTTCTGCTGTACTTTTCACCTACATCCATGTTAGCCATACTGTTTCAACTCCTCTTCACACGATATCCTCCATGTCACCCACCCTTGGACGTCCCACTCGCCGCTTCCCTTTCGGCCTGGTTCCACTCGAGAAATGGCCTATCGCGCGCACGATGTCACCCAGCGGCATCCTCAGCCACGAGTGTCCAATCCATCTCCACTTTCCCCTGCATATTTGTTGGTTGGCGATTGGTTCTTGTTTTATTTTCTTTGTTCACATAGTTACTTGTTGGCGATTCTTTCCGACCCGGCCATCTGATCTTCAGTAAAGAGCAAAGACAGTTAATTGTTGACGAAGGTCTGCAACCTGTTGGAAACATTCTTTGTGACCCGCCTGCCATGTTTTTGATCCATAATTTACTTAGAATGTACAATATCTTTAATCCCTTCCCACTTTATTCATATCCATAAGTTTGTTGTTTTACATAGACATGTGTCAATAAATCAATAATCTGCTAACTTGACTGGTAAAATTGGGTCTACATTAAAGTTACTCCCTAGGGATCAGTCATTGCCTCAATTACATTCCTACAAGGGGTGAAATGTAGACCGGAAGGTTCAGTGATAACGTCTCTAACTGCAGCCTCTGGTGACGCGGGGATGTTAGTTCCATTTATGGCAACAGAAACGTTTTGCTGATGACAGCCAACAAGCGCGAAACCTGGATCCAACGCTTCTGGCCGATTGCATCGAATCAGCCAACATTGATTTAATAATCACTAAATTTTTTAGAATAATCTCGGGTACACATTACATTCTTCGGTAATATAGTGGTGAGTATCTCCGCTTGTTACGTTGAAGGCCTAGGTTTGATTACTCACAGAAAGTAAATGCCTTCTTGAGTCGGTAACTCATTGTTAGACAAGACAGTTGCCTTGGATTGATTCCCCACCGATACACTCCTAAACATCACCCAGCCGATAGTAAATTCAGGAAATAGGTAAGGTTGGACAGGATGCTGGGAAATCCGCTCAACTAAAACAGCAAAATCACCGCTACTAAAAGTTCAAAGCCTGAAGCTCTGTATTTCACTAAGAACATAAGAAATGAAAAGTATCATGTAATAGATGGTATTAAATTCTGCTTCTGTTAACTGATATCGATGCATACAGGGTGTAATTATCTTATTCAAAATGCGAAAGAGGTGAATAAGCAACTCTTCACGTTTATTTACTGATTTCTCCTGTGAAATAATTTTTACAAGTTTTATCACTACTTGACGTCAGATAGAGGACCATTGGAAAACCAGCGACTACTGGACAGCTCTACAGTCCTACTATATGACGTTTTGGTGGTTCTTACCTATTGGGGTTCAAACCTGGAGACTTCCGGTCTCGAGACATACGCCGAGATCATTCAACCACTAGGATCCAATCTAATAGCCCATGAATTCCAGCTTCTTCCAATCTTCCCGCATAGAATCAGCCGCCAGTCAGCATCATATCTATTGTGTGCACTTCAAAAGTTTAGCCAATTTGTTTCAAGATATACAACTGAGGAATAATTCTCAAAGCAGTTTAACTGAGATTCTTTATTTCTACTCTGAGGACCATTAAATATCTCTAGTGGAATATTGTCATACGGATTAAAATCACTAGAAATGCATTCAGAAATTCAGTCACATGGTTTCCTACAAAGAGGTGAACAGTAACAAAGAAAACATAATGTAATTACTGCCTGCTATTACTGTTTTTAACATAATCTGCGTAGATGACAAGTTACGCAATACTTAAATATACTCTTGTAAAAGTGTTAATAGTCTTTACAACCTTATATATCATCTTACGCAACAGACTTTCACATCAGATACATAGAAATCAGGAAACAAAAAAGCCATAGAGAAAGTATTCGGCTTGTTGTGAAATGTATGTATAGCACTTTTTAGAAAGAAGCTGCAAGAGCACCTGTTCGATTGTTGTTCTCTTTGTGATTATTGTTATTGTTAGTATTAGTACTATTATTGTTGTTGTCAGTGTAAAAATGAACAGGTGATACAACACATGAATTCTTTGACTTTTCTTATTCCCCTGTATGCATACTTACATTAAAACACTGATACTGACTGAATGTTTTTAATTTTGTTTATCTATCTAACTTACAAGTTAACGTCATAACAGTATGTTAAGCATACAGAGAGTAAGATGAGTAACAATTACAAACATCGTATTGAAAGTGGTAACCTTCATCTTTACAAATTTTCCTTTTAAAGTTATTTATAGGACTTATAGGAGAAAACTAACAAGTTGACAAAAGAAACAGTCACTGAAGACATGATTTCAAGTCAACATAGAAAAGACTGAGGTGATAAAGATGACCAGCCGACAACAAGCAGGAGTCACTTTCAATAGGAGGAGTTTCAAAAGAGCCAGTTCCTTTACTCGTCTAGGCAACATTGTTTCAGCCACAGACATTAAGGATGACGATGTCTAAACTAGGCTCGAGAAAGCAAGACAGACTTACATTTCTCTGGAATCAGTGTGAAAAACTGCTGCACTCTGCACAAAGTGGAAAATCTTGATTTTTAGCACCAATGTTAAGTCAGATCTTCTATATGGGTCAAAAACTTGACACAAGCATTTCCAACGGCTCACTGCAGACTTTTATTACCAACTGACTTCTCCGTATACTGAAGGTGGTACGGGTGGTCAGAAAGAATTACAAACAAGAATCTCTGTCGAAGAAGCAGTTAAAAACCCATCGTTCAGTGATTATACAAATGCAAATGGAGACGGATTGGACACATCGAGGAGACTGTTGAGTGCCAAGCCAACGAGTGGAAGCTGAATGGAAAAATATATAGGAGTTGGGTATGGGTTAGATGATGACATAGAGGATATGAGAGCCACTGTGTATTCGTGGAGTCAGCTAAAGAGGACTCCAGAGAAAAAAGAGTGATATGGAGATGTGCTGTTGAATCACTATGTTTCACTAGGAACTAAACGCGAATAATAATTTTTGTAGTAAGGCGTAAGCTAGTCTACTAAAACCACTACATAACCGGCTTTTTGTATTGCTTAAGCTTTAGTCATTGATATAGAGAAGCAAGGGTTTCATGTACAGAAGGGACAAGTTCAAACATTCATTAATTAAAAGATTGAAACCAGCGAATAAATAATATTCTTTTTCCATAACTTCTTCATTTGGTACTATAGATATATTGTCCATAGTAGTCAAACGAATACTGGTAATATCAAATTATTATCATTACTAAATTACAGTTCACAACATGTTTGTTATAATATGCATAAATATAACGCTAAAATAAACACCAGATAAATTAGGAAAAATAGACGTAGACCTTCCACAAAAGACCAAGCTGCTAATGGTGGCTGGGCCTAAATTTTTAGCGCACAGAAGACTGGTTGTCTTAATAGAATCCCGATGGCCCCTAGTCTTTTGAGTATTCTGTAGCTAAAGGCCTTTGGTAATTTATCTGATACCTGATAGACGACAGAAAAAGATTTTTCATGTACTAACCTGTTTAAAAAAGATGTTTTAATATTGAACTTTTGATTAGTTTCTTTTTATTTAACCACAATGGCAGGTGTTTCCATGTGTGGTATGTGCTACTGATAAGATATATCAGTAGTATGTAGAGGGACGTTCAATAGTATAAAATATCAAATAGCGGGGAGATAGGTATGACGTCGAAGAAAGCAAATGATTCAGCTTTGTGGAGAAACATGACAGTCTTGAAAGGGAAAACAAGAAACACAAAACGAAGGACAGAAGGAGCACAACACGGAAAACCTGTGCAAACAATGATTTGTAGACAAGATGTACATAATTCAGCCATATAAAAGATACCAAATTCCAAACAAACATTCCTTTACCAAATCCCATATTTTCTACCGTTACACATGCACGAAAAGCTAAGTTCCTATAGCAACAACCAGTACTGCTGACTCCACAAAAGGAATTGCTTTGGCGAGCAGAAGAAGAGATGCCTAATCTAGGCACTTCGCCCTCAAGTTTCGGCATCACAACTGGTTATGTGAATAACGTAATCTATCGTTTACCGGCGATGAAAGTATTTTGAATCGGTTTTCTCAACTTGTCCCCTATGAATCCAGCTGGATATATAGAAACTTGTCGGTTGCAGATACATAATCGTTCTTTTTGAATTTCTTAGTCATAAATGACCTTTTCTTACTTTACTTAGAAATAAATCCGCTGACACGGGGCCTGACGCGAAGCCCGTTGTTGGTCACCTCATCGATTTGTCTGTAGAGTTCTTCATTAAGCACAGATGCTTCTGAACTGTAGTCTACTGATAATATTGTTTGGATGTTATTCAAAATATTAATGCTGTTAATAAGAACAATTCGAATTTCACCACAAAGTGATATCGGTAAGAGAACCATTGGCAAACCACCTGGGAGTACTGGACAGCTGTTTCGTCAACCTAGTTCTGGAATCATCAGAAGAGCGGTGGTGGCACAGTGGTTAGGACTATAGCCAACCATGCACATGGTCCGAGGTACGATACCCTGCCGACGCACACCTCATATCTATGGTCGGCCTACAAAATTTCGGCTACCAATATCCATGCTGAAAATGCCATACTTGTACCAAAAATAGAGTGTAGAATCAAGCTGTAATCCAAAAATAAAAAACCTAGTTATGGAATCATCAGCAGTACGCACCCACCACCACGGTTCGAACCCAGAACCTTCTGCGTACAGGGCAACCTCGTATACTATTCAGCCAGAGGGACCTGATTCAATGGCCAGTTCATGAATTCCAACTTCTACCAATTCGTGATTTAGCTTGACCACTAACCAATGTCTTTAGTTATAATGGACATATAACTGCGGAACCTCAAGAAGAAATAGTCATCGAAAGAAATGTTCTTTGTTCACTCATCCAAGTCTTTTCAAATTGTTAATCGTCATCTTTAGTCATTCCTTATTTCGTAGTCTAATGCTTTTATGTTAAATTGTTAGCATTACTTATTACGTAATACTACCTGTCTATTGACCAATTCTAAAATAATTATTTCATTTCCTTGTTAACAGGTGTTTAACACGTCTATAATGTCCTTTGATTAATACGCAGTAATCTTCTCAGCATACAATTTATTTCATAAGTTATTTTTATTTTACTTTATTTTATATATAAATCTATCAGACACATTTATGGGAAAAAATTTGTATAAATTGTAATTGTACAGCTGTAGTGAATGTAATCGGTGTAAAACGTTTTCACAAGTCTTAATAGAGAATTTCTATTCAATAGAAGAAAGATTTTTATATCCTAAACCCGTCAGACTGTAGGTGGATGATAGTCATGTGATGAACTTCGCAATGCTCTCTCTCTCTCTCCCTCTGCCTTAAATGTGTGTACTCATGCACCGATTTTGGAAACTTAATGGATGAATGTTAAGACATGTACTTCAGAGAAATGATAGTGGTTTTTTTGTTTTTAGTTTAAAGCCTTTATGTTTTGAGAATAATTTTTTAACCATCTCAAGTGACTTTTAATACTATTTTTGCATAAGAGTTAAGAAAAGCAAAATCCTGTTGTGACGCTGGCAAGTCGACATATTCACACTCTTCATAACTCATTCTGTGATCGATTTAAAGTGTCTTTTCTAAAGAAATAGGATCAACAACTTGAAGTCTTTTTTTATTTTTACTGATTTTACTAATAGACTGGAAGGTATTTAGTTGTTCAGGGAAAGGTGAATGAATCATTTTATTATTATGTCTATATGAACAGCGATCACACCTGTAACTAATCAACACTTGAAAATTGATCTGATACTCACTAGCGGCTGACTATGAACAAGAATTTACCTGGAACAGTAGTGAGAATTCGTGGCCAGTGGGGTCCACCAAGTCAGGTAAGGAAACAATTACTCGCCGACGAGGCACCAGCAGTTGCGCTACATATACATATATATACATATCTTGAATGAGCAGAAGTGGGAATTCATAAACCTTTGGTTTGGGCCCCGGTAGCTGAATGGTCTATGAGCTCATGTTATATAACCGGAAGGTCAAGGGTTCGAACCCCAGCGGGTGCGTACTGTTGAAGAGTCCCGAGTTGTGACGATACAGCTGTCCAGTGCTTCTTGGCCTTTCAGTAGTTTTGTGACTGGTGTAAACTTGTGATGGTATCTGTATTCACTCAAATCCTTGGAGATCAACACTAGAAGATTTCTTCCGGTGCTTTTTTATACGTTTCCTGTGTAACGTATGGCTTCAGAAGAATGTTTTAATTTCACTCTGCAGTCCCTTCTGGCTATCTTCATGGTTGCTCATCAGCCTTCATCGACTTCTTACACGAGCTCCTTCAGATTACTCTTGAATCCACACCAAACTCATCATTTCCTATTTGGGCTCCACTCTAGACCCTGGCCTGGCGCTTAACGTCAGCCAACAGTCTCCGCAGCCTCTGTCAAATCCATCTATCTTCATATCTTCCTGCTTATTTGTTATGCGATAGGTTGTTGGTTGATTCGTTGTCTGCTAGAGTTCCTTGTTGTTTATCTTTTCTGTTCAACTGGTAAAGAAGACTACTGCTGCCTAAATAGGCCCAGTAGAGCAATCCGAGTCAATTCATTCTCAATTTTCAAACTGGACACTATTATGATAAGTAATCCAGTCGCAAAGCATTGAGTACAAAAACGTTTCCGGAGGATTAAATAGTAAGATCCACTTCCGACCTTGTTTATCCATTCAGATAAACACAATGACTTACAACTTGAATGCACAGTAATGTATTCTGTGATCCTGTTTTCCTTTTTTCATTCCTAGTGAAAAGTAGGGTTTCAAGGTTCGAACTTTGTTATTTCTATAGGATGGAGCTATTGGCCTAACGCTCACTCTTCTTTCTTTGCTGGGCTTCCTACTGGCTAAGTGACGTTTAGCGGTCCATTGGCTGGGAATCGAACTTAGACTTTGTGCTGCATGGTTGGTAAGCATTCTACCAGTGGACGACTCATGCACATTCTGTGTTACATTATTGAAAGAGATGTTAATATCGTTTGTATTACCTCTATTGTTCAATAACGTCAACAGTAGAAAAAGTTCACATACTGAAATTGGATATTTTGAAGACAGCAAACACTGAAAAATGAAGAAAAGTTCGTCAAATTCAAACAATAGAAAGGGAGTGAGAGAGAGCGGGAGGTGGGAACGACAAAAACCGCACAAAAAAATTCGCGTTTACTACCCTTCCTCCCCTCCTACACACACAACACTGGTAAAAATTATTTGAAGTGAATCATGGGAACGATTTGATGATCGAGTGAATAAGGTTAGTCAACAAATTGAATAGATTAACAAATGAATAAAATAAAACACTGGAAAAACCTTTCAAAAACTAAATAAAAGAAAATGAAACATTGAAAATAGACGCGTTCACGCACATGCACCTCCACGCACACACACAGCCAATCCTGTGTATAGGTTTCTATGTGCGCTGGTTACTTCATAAGAAAGAGGAAAAAATTATCTCCCGATAAAACCATAACCTCTTTTCCATAAAGAAAGTTATTTCCTCCCATGTTTTATAGTCTATTCCAAAGGAAATTGGAAATTGTTGCGTGATATAAAATGTTTTAAAAAATTTCTTCTAAAAATTAAAATACTAAAGAATGGACGGAATAAGCACGAGATTTAACCAGTAAATGAGATAATTAACCGCATACGAAAGAATGTTAAGGCCTTGTGTCAGAGAAAGATACATATACACACACACACTAGTTGATAATTGGTATAAGAGGGCGGAATTTAACCAGGAAAGTTGAGCAGTAGACAAGGAAAAATAAAATCAGTTTCTAGTTTGAAAAAGGTTTTTACTCTATTACTTAGATCGGTCATAAATGTATCCCTTTTGAATGTTACAAAGGAGGAGAGGGAGGAGTATGACCTCTTCTCTTCACTTCCTTACTGTCTGACTTTTCAAGTGAAGTAAAGATAGGAGCTAGAAAAGGGCCAAGAAACGGTACTACAGATCTGCTTGCTACATCTCATCATTTTTTGTCCGTATTTATTTAGAAAATAAGCCTTGAGATGAGATTTTCGTTTACTTTATTCTCCAGAATTCTACCTTGTAATGGGTGGGTACTTACTGATAAAGATTCCCAAACTAGGACGAAACAACTGTCCAGTACTCCCAGGGTTTCTAGTGGTTCTCTAACTGATGTCAGCTCATGATGAAATCCTTGATAAATTCAATAAAGTCACAAGAAATGAAAGCATCTTTGACTGAGAAGATGATACTATGTTTTTTCACAAAACTTCATTATGTTTCACGCAAACTTCATTTTTCGCTGGTCATAGATGTCACTCTTTTCATCTTAATAAATTCTGTTTTATATATTTTAGTTACACTTGTGCAGTAACTGTGATACATTCCTTTGAGTTGTGAGTGGAACAAAGGGCTTCAAGCTATGAAGCTTTGAAGTTTCAGCAGTGGTGGTGTTGTCTTTTTCAGTATTGCAGTTGCTAGCTTCACACTCAATGTCTTCTCTTTGCCAAGAATAATACGGTGAGTATACAATCCCTGAACCAATGACACACACATATCATTGAACACAGTCTGATGTTCCGTAAAAAGAAACAAATGAAGTGGCTTTTCAGTTGAAATTCTGCACTCTTACAGTGACAAATTGATGACACTTCATTTGGTATAAAATAGAGATTTTGACTGGTCACTGTGTCATGTATTCAGTTCTCAATGTTAATTGTGACAGAAGTGTATAAGTCAATTTAAAATATGTTTATCAGTCTAAAATCTGCACTGCTTAGGGGATATATTTTTTTAAGTCATTTGCACACTTTAAGTTGAAAATGTCTGGAACATGATAGTGTCATAAATTCATCAATATCCTGTGAAGCTGTCATTTATTATTTATTTATTATGCCCTTTGGTTCCGAGTGGAACATAAGGCTTCAACAAGACATCTCCACTTCTTCCTATTTTCTACTGTCCTCTTCAGCCGGCTGACCCCATGACTGACCATGCTCTCTCATCTCCTCCTACTCCTGACCATGATCTCCTTTGTGTCACCTTCACAACGACGACCATCTTTTCTCTTCCCATTGGGATTCCATTCGAGTAATGACCTGTATTTTGCGCGATGTCACTCGATGGCTTACTCAAGGTGTGCCGGATCCATCTCCATATTCTTCAACATATTTGTTGAAATATCAGCTCTTGGTTGATTTGTTGCCAGCCAAAGTTTCTTGTTGCTAAGTGTTCTTGGCCATTTGGTCTTAAGTATGAAGCCAGCAAAGGCAAAGTGTGCAACTGCCTTTTGGAAATCTTTTTCGTGACTCAAGCTCAGTGGAATTTCCGGACCCGTATAGAAGCATTGACAGACTTGCCATTTGTGTTGAAAATCCAAATTTCGTTCTTTATTCTGAGTGCATTGAAGAGATTTACAAACTGGTTTCTCGTTGATCAGTATGTATCTTGTCTTTTCAGTTCTGGTTATCTGGCTTTAAAAATCTTTATCGGTTCCGACTGCATGTGGTTGAAACAACACCTTCTAGATAAGTGAAGGGAATAATCCCCTTCAAAATCCTCTCAATGAGTAATTGATGATGGTTTTCTTTGTTGTCGGTTGGCTATCTTCATCACCTCAATCTTCTTTATGTTCATTTGGAGTCTTGTCGTCTCTTCTGGCCTCTTCAACCAGTTTGCCGGTTTTCACCTGCAAGTCTTCGAGTCTATGTGACACTAAACATCAATCATCCATGCATGAAATCTAGATATCATCAGTGATAATACGCCGGTGAAGTGGTATCATTCAGCCTTTTAATTATTCCTGCTTTTTGAAAAATCTACCAAAATAAATATCATACCTCTGAAGATTTAAGTTTACATCACTAATGTATAACTTTAAATTTTCTATAGTTTGATTTGTTATGTTAAGAATTGATCACGGATTGATATCAGTTAGAGAAAACATTGAAAACTGGGTTCGATTCCCAGTGGATGCGTACTGCCGATGATTCCCGAAATAGGACGAAACAGCTGTTCAGTAGTCCTTGGTTTTCAATGGCTCTCTAGCTGATATCAATCCGTGATCAACTCGTAGAAATATAAATTTAAAATTTTTTCAAAAAACATTTCATTAAACCCATTTCAATCCTAACCTATCTAGATTGACAAAATTAGAAAACCTTAATTAAGATAAAAAAAAGTTCTATTTTTAAATAAAATTAGTACTTTTAATCCAATTATACAAATTTAATCTAATGAAACAATTTTATGTGATATAAGTTAAGTAAATTTCATGATTTTATTTGATGAGGTGATCATTAGAACAAGATACATTGTGATTCATCTCATTTTATCTTATGTCCAAAATTTCAAGCAACTTACAATCTCTCAGAATGCCAGTAAATTAGCCTAATGGTACATAATACTGATTGATAGTGAGTAGTTGGAAACTGCCCACGTCAACTCGTAGAGCTTGACAGGCAGTTTGAAGTGATCCCTGTTGATTATAACTTACTGTATCAAGCAGGTCATATTTTGTCGTCTGAATATTTGAAGGTCGCCGAAGGGAACTATGGTGAATTTTCAGCTCGATCTGTGTAATTTCCAAATTAAAAATTTCATTTACACTATTCAGACATTGAAGATACCAGACCAAAACTGACAAGTACCAACCGCAATCAACGAAAGAAATCTAAAGGCAGTCAGTCACCTCTTACGCCTACCTGTCTGGACAACACCGTTTCAACCACAGGTGGCAGAAATAATAACGTCAAAACTATCATCGAAAAAGCCAGATAAGCCTTCATTAATCGGTGTGGAATACATTTGGACTCAGGATAAAGAAGAATGTCTGGAGCTTCAACACTAGTGTTAGCTTAGTGATTTTGTGTGGTTCAGTGACATGGCTCGCGCGTCACGAGATGCATTTTCATCAGGCTACTTCAGACCTTTACTAACAGTTGCCACTGCCACATTCTCAATATCAAATGACCGGTCAGCTAGAAAGAATAGTCCAACAGAGGACCCTGTCAAAAATCAGCCTAGAACCTTTTAATCAAAAAATATGCAAAAAAATTTAGAGGTAGATCTAACACGCACACACACTGTGGAGACCGTTGAATGACATCACTCCACAGGTTCTCAAGCAGGAGCCGAATAGAAAACTATGAGTTAGTCACAGAAGAAATCGTGTGAATGAGGATGAGAACTTTTGTGGCGTTTTGGAACCAGCTAAAAAGAGCCACAGAGAACAAAACAAAATGGCGACATTCTGTTGAAACCCTACTTTCCACATGGAACCCAAGAGAATAATAATAATAATTTGTGCAGACACCAAAATCATTTCCAATAAAACCCACATACAGTTAATTGAAGTACTTTCTAGGATATTTATTCCGAAATAAAAGAAACCATTTTATCATAATAATAAATCTACAAAGGATAAAACTGTCTATCCAGAACCCTTTACTTACTTTTTTCTGTTCATGTTTAATTGCTAACTTCAATCTGTCTAATTTGAATGAATAAAATTTCCTTTGTTGTTTTATACAATTTAATTCTGTAGGTTCATGTGTATCACAATCAAATCGTCTCACTGTCGTTGTAGTAGTATTAGTAGTAGCAATATTACGATTTAAATTTATATCCCTTTCTGTTGTTGCTGATGTCTTTGAGCACAGACGACATCGACAAGATGGCAGACAACAACATTGATAACAACAACGAACTATCTTATTTTGATTATTACTATTACTATTATTATTATTACTATTATTATTAAAACTGTTACGTTCATATAATTCATGTTTTGATTGAGAAGTGTTTATAACTGTATTAGAAGGTAGACGTTGATTAAAACCACTTGTTGGTGATTCCCAGTCAAAACTATTTCTTTTACGTTCAAAAAATATTGATGAACAACCTTCAGATGTATTCAATATTGTTGGTAAACAATCTTCATTAGAAATCCGTTTTCTTGAAGTATTATTTAACTTATGAATTTCATCATTATTGTTATTAGGGTTAAAGTGTGTATGTGAATCTTTAAAATCTCTTGTAACAAATGATGGTAACTTAGCTAGCGTATACGATGTAGTTTGATCAACTGGTAATTGTAGGTGTTCACTATAATTCATAGAATTATCTGAATAATTCAAACGTTCACTTTTACTTGTTGATGGGTGAAGATTTGTAGTACTAGCTGAATCATCACAAATACTATGCTGACTTTCTATACTTAATGCTTGATTAAATTTTGAACAAGAATACGTAGGATGATTCCATGCTGTACACCTTCGATGATGTCGTTTTCTAGAAAAATTTGATCTCTCCAACAATTCACGCCAATCATTTTCAGTCTCATCAGATTGATTGCAAATTGGCATATTCCCATTATCGCTGTTGGTTTGATGACAATGACAGTTGGGAGAGTAGCATGGTGTAGATATATGATTCGACGGTACAGTTAGATTATGCATTTTCCCTGCTGTTTGATTATCATCTGACTCATCACTACTAGCATCACTACAACTTTCATCACTGTCAGTCCCCTTGCTGAGTACAGCGACAACTTCTCCAGTCCCCCGACATAAATCCAACAAATCACAAGCATACTTTCTACACTGTTCACACAATGAAAGAAATGTCTCCTTGAATTCATTTTCACGTGATGCTAAGTGTAATAGCTCTGAGGATAATTCAAAGGCTGTTAATATTGGATCTGGTGAGGTCAACGATATCCATGCTGGACTAGCAAGAGCTCTATACGTGTTAATTCGTTGAAGGGTATGCTTTAGAGGATCATCAGAGAGTAAACGATGACAATGTTCACAAGAACATGATGACTTATGCGGTTCTTCAATTCTTGCACCACGATTAATCAGCAATTGTAAGATTTCAAATTGATTACAAATAGCTGCTAACATAACAGGGGATATATCCGCAGGAAAATCATGACTTTCTTCTTCACGTTTACCAATTCCAATACATTGTGTTGTCCATGATGTACCTAACATTTCTTTAGTAATCGATGGATGATCAATAAGCATTTCTACTATTCGATATACACCCTCTTGAATAGCATATAATATTGCATCACCAATTTCGATACCAGGCTGATCAAGTAAAAGTTCAACTAATTCAGTATTTTCATTATCCACAGCAATTTGTATAGCTGTACGACCCAGTATATTAACACAATTTACATTAACACTATTTGAAAATGATAAACATCGAATTAGCGTTGATTTGTCTCCACGTTCTGCAGCTTCTAAAAATATTCTCTCCAGCGGTGTTAATTTATGCTTTTCTCTTAATGGTCCTAATGCTGTGGAATAATTAGGTGTTTCATACGGTGAACGTCCAGAACGTCTATAACGTTTAGGTCGGCGTGCATTATTTAAATACGAGGTATCATTTAATCGTGGTACACCTGAATCACTTATTTCAGTATCTGAATTAAAAAATGCCTCTAATGGATCTATACTATGATGTACAGGTTCAGTGAAATTAGTTTTTGTAGTTGATGTTGTTGTTGCTGTTGTTGTTGTTGTCGGCATTTGATTGACTCGATTCTTATAACGAAGACTTCCTGTAGTTAAACGTCGAAAACGACTAACACGTTGTTCTTTATCATTAACAGATCCAGTCCTATAGGTTCTGTTATCCGTGTCATTTTCATGTTGAGCAAATTCAACTTTTCTAGTATCTAAATGAGTAGTAGCCATTCAGTGTATGTATATTACAAGAGATGAAGATTATATAAATTGTATATATGATATATTTTTGTATACAATTACTTAAGAAATCACTAATGTCTGAGGTTAGTAAGAATTCACAAAACTAGAAACACGTCTGTGACAGAATAATAACCATACAAACTGAAGTATCAGTAGGGATTTTGTAGTCATAATATATGTCATTCTGCCTTTTTAGGGTTGAAAATGTGTTCCCTCTTGAATTTTATATTTATCGAACGAATATCAGTAGCAGTGGCACTGGTGATAGTGATAATAATAATAATAGTGGTAATAATGCTAATATATAATCCAGTAAACAATAATGTGTAGATAACTGAGCTGTAAAAATCTCTCCGCTCTCCTCCACTCTCGTAAAATATCCTTGCCAATTTCTTAGAACAATTTTGTCAATCTTCATAAATAACAGAAAAAAGTCAACTTAATATCTGGTTGGTTGGTTGGTTGGCTGGCTGACTGACTGGCCAGTTTTATGTCTTTTGCATTTTATCTGAAAGGGTATATGTGAAATAGACAAAAGGAGCGCTTCAAATAAACCTCTTCCTATTTTGTTATTGGGATAAATCAAAAGTTTAGCAGTTAGCCTATTGGACAGCTAGTTACTTGGTTAGTTAGTTTGTAGTTGGTAATTTAGGTTTTAATTCCTTGATGCGTAGTGCTTTATTTTCTTCTTAAGTGTACAATACAATAAATAATCAGCCATATATAAAAAGCGGAAAACTAATAAATTTATCAAATAGTGATAAGAAGAATATTTTTTTGTTGTTGAAGATAATATGTATGTTTCTTGGCTTTATTCTTTTCATTCTCCTTTCTCTTTATTCTCTTCAGGTTGAGGATTTTCGTCTCAAGTTTTATCATGAATTGATTTCGGTTAGAGAACCAGAGAGTATTGGACATCTGTTTCGTATTAGTTTGGAGCTTCTACCGGGGTCTGAATCCTGGATCTTCTGGTTACAAAGCAAGCTGGTTGACCATTCAGCCACTGTCACCCTATTCAACCGCCAGTGCATGAATTCTAACTTCTAATAATTCGTGATTTTTAGCACGACCACCAACCAATTTCATCGGTGGAATATCTACCTTCACTCCTGACTGGATGAACCTCACTGGTCACGACTTCTCACGACAACTCCAGGAAACTCTGTCCTGTAATAATTCACTAGTGAGCATCAGATTGATTTCCAATAGTTGATTTGTAAGAGTTTGATTTATTTTTAGAATATGAACACGGATTGATATCAGTTAGGGAGAATCATTGAAGACCAGGGATAACTAGGTGAGTGTTTCATCCTAGTTTGTGAATCATCGACGGTATGGACCCAGTGGAGTTTGAACTCAAGACCCTCCAATTACAAGGCAAGTTAGCTCGTATACCATTCATCCAGTGGGGCTCGATACAATGGCCAGACCATGAATTCTAACTCCTACAGATTCGTGATTTTTAGCGGGACCACCAGACACTGTCATCGGTGAGTATTTGTCCCCTTGACCTACTAGGTTAACCTTTCTAGTCACGACTTCTCATTAGAACTCAAGGCAACTTCGTCCTTTAACTAATCATCGTTGAGCATCAGACTGATTTTGACTACAAATTATCTCTTGAAAAATTTTGACTTGATACCTTATTTTTCATATATTTAGTTATATTACTGATGTCTGGGCTATCATTTTTATCCATGTTTCTCTTTATAGTCCAGTTTAAGTAAGCGGTTTCCCAATCGTGTTCCAGTCTAAGGCCTCGCGCGTGTTGCCACTCTACAGTCTCTCCAGTGTATGCTAAATCCATCTGTCTCCATTTTCTTCTGCTTATATTTTCAGAGATAGGTCAATGATTGGTTGGTTGCCAGAGTTCATTTTTGTTAACCTATTCTGACCGGCTGGTCATATGATCTTCGGTATTAAGCGAAGGCATCTGTTGATTGAAGTACGCAGTAGCCTGTTGGAAATGCGTTTTTGACATGCAATACAGAAGCACCGAACTGGCATTATTATTGAAGGTTCAGAAGTTGTTGCTTATGCTAAGCGCAGCACATTCCCACACTTTTAATTGGACACTGGTTAGTAACTACTGTTATGTGTCTAGTCCTTTTTGGTGCAGACTAAATTCTATCATCCACCTTTGGCAAGGCGGCCACCTTCCCAGTTAGCTTGCAATCACAGTGCAGCACTGTGTAACGCGAGTCCGAATCTCAGAAAAGAAATGGGTTCCTTCGGGGTTGTAGATACGCCTTTCTGACTGGTGAATGCCAACTACCATGAAACCTAGATCCAAGGCTTCCTGTGGTCGAGTGCCTCCAACCATCTAATATAAATTATTCAAAGATCTCTACACTGTTTTCAGATTAATCAAGGTATGTCTTGCTTTTACTACCTGCCTTTGACATAGTCACCTGTGCCCACTAAACTTGAAATGATGCTGCCCAGGTAAGTAAAAAGGTGACTTTCATGACACTTTTCCTGGTAATGGTGACTGGTGCTTGTTGATGTTATTTTGTTAGTTCAGTAGTTTACTAGCTATTTCTAAGTTCAAAAAAGGAGGGAGGTTTGGTGTGAGTTTAAGGACCCTTCCCTGGAAAATCCATTCAACCGCTGCAGAAATCTCGTCGCACAAGTAGGAGTTCACATCTTCAAATCATGTGCAACCCTAGAAAAGTAGCGTATCATACTGAACAATAAGTTAAGCGAATAATCACCGACTAAAGGAGATGAATAGTAACAGTATGTGAATGAGTGAAACATTTAAAGTCATTTCAAAACCTGGAGCAGTTGAATAAAGTGCGTAGGTGATTTTCGACTAAAACAGATCAAAAGTTGTCTGCAGAATTTACCATTAAGATATGTGGAATGATTTCTTCAAGTACCTGTTAGTTCGAATATATTTAAAATCCTCTCATTAGAGCTATATTTGTAATATTGTTAAAAAGCAATAATTTAAAAGGAAATGCATTCAAAGTGGACAATTGATGTGAATATATATCAGTGAAACGATATGAGTATTATTCCTTGTGTGACGAATTTCAAAATTCCCACAATTTGTTCGATTACTAAACTTGATAAAAAACAACAAATTGAGCACGGTAATAGGGATATCAGTTCACACCAACTGCTTGCAACTTAAAATAATCTTCCAAAAATAAAGGACAAACATTGGGCGGAATGACATGAATCCACTTTATTCAGTGCTGTCTGTTTGAGCTGTGTGAAAACTATCACATTTAATGCAAGGAGTTATAAAATAAATAAGTCCTCTAATAAAGAATATTGTAACTCATATTGAAACAACATACAAGGACGATAAACTATCTAGAAGTACTACCAATATATATATATATATATATATATGCCAAATCAGTAATTCCATGTGGTTCAAAGGTATTCTGCATCACGAAAATAAATTTCAACAGCCTGCTGCAGACTTTCATCAACAGCTGCTTAGATGCAGAAGATCACATGGCTCGCTACCCGAAGAGGATATATAATAAGGAACACTGGCTACGAACCAACCAAGGGCCTACCGCGAAACACAAACTGATGAGGCCGTTAAGAAGCGCCAAACTCCAGGCCCTGCCCTCAAACGGTATTCGAAGGGGAAACGATGAGTTGGGTTTCTTAGGGTGACATAAAAGAGATTGTGTGAGTTAGAGATAAGAGCTTAAAGGTTCTCGTAGAGCCCGCTAAAAGGATTGCGGAGTATAGGGTTAAAGGAAGATGTACTAGTGGAGACCAATGTTCCACTTGGAACCTAAGTCAATAATAATAATAGCAATAAAATTTATCCGTGCATGATGCTATATACTACTGAATAATTGGTATAAATAATCGTCTACCAGTAATGCCTGCTAATCACATCAACGTGATTTAAGCACCAAACGGTCATTTTACTCGTTTTGAGCCGGAGTCATTGTCCGTGTCACGGATTCGACTCAGCTCAGAGAGCTGAATCAGTTCACACAAATCAGATCCTGGCTAACCAGCTACTTGAAAGAACTAGTAATACATTCATTCGCAAATTGAGAATTTAACCATGACTCGATCAATGTTATTCTACCCCTGTGTTTATTCTTTGTCATCTCAAAATTATAAAGGGGGATTTCCTTATTAAACAAATTTAATGCCCCCATATTACTGAGGTGTATAGTCATTTATATGTGGCACAAGTATTAAGTATCAACATCTCAGCTTCTGATCCAACCTGTGTACATAACTGCCACTCATTTGTGTTCTTAGTGTAAGCTAGGACTCCAAGTTTGAATTCAACAACAATGGTGTGGTTAAATTCTATGGGTAGGAGATTGGTAGTCTTCAATCTTCCCCCTTTATCAGATATTTTTCTTATCGGCTAAGCGAGGTTTAATAGTATATCAGTTGAGAAATGAACCCGGCTTGTTTGCAGCGCAGTTGTTGAGCATTCTCTCCCCCTGGAACCACTAAAGCACATTCTATATCTGAAAATAGTATACCATGTTTTTTAAAGACATTGAAATGTTCCTTTTGAGATTTCGTTTTGCTTCATAAATTGTCCAACCAGTTTAGTGTACTCTTAGTCCACTATAAATACATACAGATATGACAACAGAAATGATTTAATGCATTATATTGATAATATGAGAAATAAATTAAAATTATGCTATAATCAACATTAGGTCAAGGTTTTGGTATTCTCTGTGAGTATATGTGATAATGATCTTGAGATGAAATTTATCAAGAGAGCAAAAATAAGTGATGATAAATATATTTATGGAATAAACAGGACAACGTAATTTAATCTTCTCAAGCTAAAACTACGTAAACAGTAAACATCACAGAAGATGACCGATTAGGCAGTTTTTGTTTTAGTATATTAAAACACTTCTGAATACTAATTTAGATAAATATACATACATTGAAAAGAGATTTTTATGGAATGAAAGAGAACAACAAGATGATTCACATCTCCTGAAAGATTTCTATCATGTGATAGATCTGCTGTGACTATCATATTGCTTTTTTTTATACTGTAATGTTTTCATTTTGTTGGTTTGCATCAGTTCGATTGATTTCAGTATTGATTACGAATTAACTTCAGTTAAAAAAAACTGGTGCAAACCAAGGGGTACTGAACGCACCCTTAACCCTACGAGGAGTCGAACTCAAGATCTTCAGTTTACAAGGCGAACCAATATATCATTCAGTCAGTGAGACGGAATGCAATGGCCCCTCAAATGTGATTCACGATATATGGCAACCTCTTTAGTTACAACTTCACGTTAGAATTTCAGGCGATTTCATTCGGTAGTCAGTTACTAGTGAGCAGTTGATTAACTTTCAGGTTTTGGGTTTGCAGGTATATGATTGATTTCAAGTCTGGTTACAATGTGATCGCCATGGTGTCAAGTTCAAATTGCATAAATTTTCAAGTATCGGTTTTGTAGGGATTTTTTTGTTTGATTGGTTGGAGGATTTCATCATGAGCTGACATCAGTTAGAGAACCACTGGAAAACCTGGGAGTACTGGGCAGCTGTTTCGTCCTAGTTTGGGAATTCTCAGTAGTACTCACCCACCGCCACGATTCGAACCCAGGAGCTTCAGGCTACAAAGCGAGCTTGCTCGTAGACCATTAAGCCACTGGGACCCGATGGGCTACGAGCTCGCCTTGTAACCTGAAGATCCTAGGTTCAAACCGCAATGGGTGCGTATTGCATAAATTTATTGAAAAGTAAATAAATTCCAGAATATCATAACCGAGATGTGTTATTATTAAACTACATAAATTTTATTGTTCAACATTTAACATTCGAAATGGGGAAACATGTTCGTCACACACGTATACTAAGGCATATTACTGTATGGTTTAGCTAAGGACAAAGGAGGGATTTGAGAAACCCTCTTCTAACAAAAACACTCGATTGGTTTCTATCTCTTACTCAAATATGACCACAACCTTGAGGTCATCTAATGAACTCATGCTAGCTTGACATGTTTTTTTTACTGTGGAACTTCTAAATGCAGATAAAGTCTTGGTCATTCATGGATTTAAGTTAGACCGCTTATGTGCAAAATAAGTATGTTCAGTCCCTAATTTTACTCTGGCTTGAGAATAAAAAATCTGCGATAGAAACATCTATCTGTCTATGTATTTTTCGTCTCTATATTAATAATTGTGTGTACCTTCCTCCTATCATTAAAATTGTTATTCCGATATTATTCCACTTGTTTGAATTATTATTTTAGTACAGTTTGTTTTTTGAGATTTTAAACTCAATTTTATCAAACTTCTCCTTTTGTAACGTAATATTTTCATTTTTACTTTTATATTCTTTATCTTACTTTACACGTCTTTTCAATGTCTATGAGCTTTTTGAAACTTGATTGGTGGGGAAGCCTGAGATAACTGGACAGCTGTCTCGTCCCACTTTTGGACTCTTCAACAGTACGCACCTACCACCACGGTCCAAACCAAGGACCTGCTGGTTGAAGGGTGAGCTAGCTCGTAGACCATTAGGACCACTGGGACCCCGTCCAATGACCAGCTATATGAATTCTAACTTCTGCCAATTCATGACATAGCGCAACCAGTTCGTAATGTCTTCTTCGGCGAGTTGCTACCACACCTTCAGCCTGCTGTACCCTATGGGTCATAGCTTCCTACTAGAACCCCAGGTTAACTGCCTGAATAGGACGAGGCGCTAGCGAGCATCTCATTGATTTTTGTAGGGATTTTGATTCTGATGAAATCCTTCAAACAATCAGACGAAATCTCTTCAAAAACCAAAACATGAATATTTCAAATTTGACACAGTCTGTTTAACCACTTGATATTGAACTATGTATGATTTAAAGTTATGATTATAAATATATTTATCACAAGAATGGACAAGTCACAGGACTCATTTGTTTCTACATACTATTTTATAGTTTTATTCTCCCCGTATAAATAAGATCGAGATCTATACTAAGAGCAGTTCGGAGCTGTTCCTTTGAGTTCCTAGTGGAACATAGGGCTTCAACTGCACGTCTACACTTGCTTCTGTCTTCCTTCTGCTGTACTTTTCACCTGTAGTCCATATTGTTTCAACTCCTCTTCACACGATCTCCTCCATGTTATAATTATGAGAAAACGTTTCTTTCTGTCCAAGACATGTACTGCTATGGAACTGTAGCTAAGTGATATGATCTTTTGGACAGCTGATAGGACCGAAAGGGCTGTTGCGTCAGTATAACAGTGCTGATGCAATGAATTACTCAACTAATATCGTTAGGTACACCTAGTCATCCGTCGTACCTTCTGCTGGTGCTGCTGAGAAAAAGATGGTCAAACTGTATATTCATCCGATCACATGATGATTCATAATATGATTACTACTTTTAGCTGATTCCTATCATATACACTACTTAAAATGAATGATGATTAAAGATAAAATGTAATTCTGCATTGCAGCAGCATTAAAACTAGTTGTTTGAGATTCTGAATTATGCTTGACTCTGTACAAATTTAAAATAATTCACACTTAGCTGAAACTATAAATCAACGATTTAGACAACCTAAATGACACAATAAAACATGCTACTGAAGTGCATTTCAAGTGAGAAATTTTGTATAAGAGGTATGCTGAGTGTAAACCTTACAAATTGGCAGAATTTTCTCTGAATGCAAACTAATTTTAATTTAATTTTTTAATTTTTGATTACAGCTTGATTCCCCACTGTATTTTTGGTACAAGTATGGAATTTTCAGCATGGATATCGGTAGCCCGAATTTCGCAGGCCGACCATAGATATCAGATGTGCACCGGTGTGAGCTCGAACCCCGGACCATGTGCATGGTCGGCGAGAGTCCTAACCACTGTGCCACCGACGCACTAAGTATATTTATCGTAGAATTCATGCCTCTTATATCTTCTATTAGAATTATTATCATTAACTCCATATGTTCCAAGTGGAACGTAGCTCTTCAACTGCATATTCACTTTTCGTTCGTTTCTCAACCATTACTTTTAGCTGGCTCCACGACTGTCTACATATTCTCATTCCCTGTTCACATGGTCTCCTACATGTTACTTTTGGGAACCAAACTTACGGCTTCCTATTTGGGTCCTACTCTACAACCTACCTAGCCTGTGTTATCACTTGAATATCTCTTCAGTCTACATCCAGTCCATATTACTTTCCTCCTTTTTTAATGTTGGTTTGGTAATACTTTGTTGGCTGATTCCCTGAACTGTCAGAGTTCCTTGTTGCTTACCCTTCCTGACCGACCATTTGATATTCAGTGTGAAAAGAAGTTTGCTGTTGATAAAATCCCATGGCGAGCTTTTGGGAATACGTTTTGTGTCTTGTGAGCAAACTGTCTGAACCATATAGGAGAACTGACTGGGCTGACAAAGTGTTGAAAATTCCAGTCTCAATCTTCACTGTGAGAGCTGTAGATCTCCAGAGCTATTTCGGAGTAATGAACGCCTATTTCGCTTCCACACTGCTATCCTGGCTGGTTTTGACATACTCGTATGTGGTATGGACAGTTAAAAGGATGCTGTTCATGTGAATGAAGTGGAAAACTCGCTTATGCTGTTAATCGAGTAGGGTAGGTGATCTTCATCATTTCTGTCTTATTCATGTTCACCTGAGATCCCTTTGGTATCTGCTTGTATATCTCCCAGTTTGTGGGACATTGGACATGAATTATTTGGGGAGTCCAGATCTTCAAGAGTCTTTTTGTTAGTTCAATGTACGCTCATCTATTAACCGAAAAACTGCTAGAGATTGCTGTTTATATTTTAGCAATTACAAACCGATTATCTACATATTCCAAAGATATAAAGATCCAAAGTATGTTGTGCGTATACGTTAATGAATGAGACCAGTTTTATAAATTAGCACCGTAAACTCAAAATCTTCTTGTTATCATATATTAACCTAATTTTACCAGGTTTTTGATAGGCACTGTATTAAGTCATTGGAATACACTGAATTTAAAGGATTTTTGTTTCATCCAAACAAACCTGACCTACAAATTATCCCGAAGTTTTTTGAAACATATTACACATTAGATTCGTATAGTTACATACTTTAATATCCGTGAATAAAAGATAAACCGTTATTATCGATTATACTTATACTAATGAATAAAAATGTATTTCCTGTTGGATAATCATCTTTTCTAGGGGAAATGACTTTTCAGACGTCAGGTTTTGCAGGGGATTCAATTCGGTGTAGAACTCATCATGAACCAACACTGTTTAGATAATCAATGAAAATCAATCTATAGTAGACGACTGTTTACTTCTACTCTGTACACTGACGTTCTTTTCTGGAGTAGGAGGCCGCATGAGTCTAGCCTATTGACTTTTTAGCTCATTGAGCTGAAATCCAGCAATCTATGAATTCTAACTCCTATTGGTCGCCAATGTAGCACCTTTAACAACGAATGTCTTCGTTGCATGTTGATTTCAAATCTAACATTGTGCACCCCACCCACTGGGTTAAATTAAGTTTAGGCTGTAATAGGTGTCTAAAGTTTGATGTAAACTTTTTATGATAGTTTAAACTGTCACATACTAGTAAGTAAATCATATTATTTAATTTAATTTAGCTGAGATTTACTCCAAGAATTAAGTCTTTAGGTTTCTTTGAAATTTCTAAGTCATCGAAATCCAATGAAATAAAAAGATAATGTCATCAATATAGATGAAAAAGAACTGAGTTTTCATGTACTCCAATTTTTTGATGAGTTAATCGGATTTACAATTGCCAATGAGCCATACGGTCTTTAAAGATTGTGTAGTGAGTGGGTGCATTTTTCTCAATAAGGTCGGTACCACCACACCCAACTATCTTTCTTCTTCAGGCATTAGAACTCGAATGACAACATTTCAACTACGTCTTGGAGAGGAAACCGAATTCTAAACTACTACTTCAGCTTGTATCACAGCCTGACATTATTATTATTATTATTATTATTATTATATAAGCTTTATTCCAAATCAGTACTTGTGATACAGAATGGAATTCTCAGCATTTTACTACAATATTGCATCCAGTTTTTACATTAACAATAAATAAAGTTCTACATAGATTAAAGATTATCTCAACAACATATTAGTATGTCGGTAGCAAAGCCAAAATTAAAATGTTTGAAGGTGTTACAAAAGTAGATACTACTAGCATATTTACTGGCGTAAGCGATAGCAAAATGGTCGAGATATACAGAGTGTAAAAGAACAACAAGAAGGTTTTAACTAGAGTTTGCAAGGAAGAGAAAAACAAAACAGCACTTAACAAAAATAAAGACAAAAAAGGTAGAGAGAATGGAAAAGAGAGAAAACGTTGTACCCATAAATGATGTGAGTTGGAAAGACGAGATTCATTGGTTCTAGTGACTATTTAATAAGTTAAAGGTTTCATGCCTGATGCATTCTTTATCACACAGAACACGGGCTAGGTAGGGTATGGATGAGTTTTTGTACTTACTAGTGCGGGCATATAGTTTCCTATATAGACTTCTTGTTTTCCCTGAAGAGATACATGGGGAGAGTTGTGAGTGTAGAGGGTGTTGTGAGTCAGATAAAATGGACTTCGCCCATTTTTCACATGAGTCCATGTGCCTGTCCACCAGAATGTTAACAAGCTGGCTAAGTGGTAAACTGCTTACCCTGCTGACAACCTTTAACATCCTACGTAATAAGGTATAGTCTTTCTTCAATAGCCCAGGAAAGACTAAGGGGGAGCAATAGAGAATTATAGGCAGAATACGGGAGTTAACAAATTGTAGTAGTAAGGGTTGGGTTACACCAGAATGTCTTAACTTCTTGATGTAGAAGGTAAGACGGTATATTTTCTTGGAAATCGTCAAGATATGAGACGACCAGGAAAGATCAGAAGATAGAGTGACGCCTAGGTATTTAATTTCCGACTTAGTTTCTATTTCAGTGCCATCTATGTTGCACACCTCGTCAGCGCTAACCAGTTTGTTTAGGTCAGATTTATGCCTAAAGGTGAAATTAACTGTTTGGCATTTGGAGGGGTTTAAGGTTAGACCGTTTTCCTTGGACCATTGGCTAATTTCTGATAAGAAGCCATTTAGTTTAGAGCAGTCACTTTGACATTTGACAGGTAAAGATACAGTTAGGTCATCATAAAGTAGGATGTGTAAACAGGAGATTATAGATTATGTACAATCGTTTAGCCAGCTAAAATAGACACTAGAGAACACAGAGAAACGCCGATTTTCCTCCAAAGCTTTACGCTACACTTGAAACCCAAGAGAATAACAATAAAACTATCAAATGATACACAGACAACTTGAAAGTATGTTTATTTCTAAACTTTTAGATTCTCATTATGGACCAGAATCATTGAGAGAGATCAGTAAAGAAGCCAGGAATCATTGGACGGGTGCTTCGTCCTCTACAGAGACTCTTCAGCACGGCGCATCAATAATCCTACCAGAGACTGAACACGGGATCTTCAAGTGACGACAACAAACTGGCTAACCATTAGGTCACATGGGGCTGTTATTTAGTTACTCCTGATTTCCAACTTTGTCAACCTATGATGTTTATTTTGGCTGATTTCTAGTTTATCCTCAGAATTATTATTTTTAATACATTATTCAATGTATTCAGTACGAGGGGAATTTTGTAGAGTGAGATAAAAAAAGAATAATGGTAACAATTAATAATATTAATAATAATACAGTATGTGTGAGAGAGATTGATACAATTTTTCGCTTAAAGAAATTTATCAAAACCAGATGCAGATAAATCAGAAGGGGAGAAAAGCAAAGAAAGAAGGATTCATGCATCATCTGGTGATGAACAGTACTGTTGTAAAAATTAGGCATTGAGGAGGGTGGATAGGAGGCGAAAGCAGGAATTTTAGAGAGAGAGAGACAGAAAAATAAAAGAGAATGTTTTTTTTCAACTTTTTCTTCTTATCACTTATTAAATATCTCTCTTTCTACCTAATAAAACATATGTTACAGACCAACTGGTAAAACAGAAAAGGGGAACTATTCGTATATATATATATATTTGTTACCCTGTAAGTGTCTTTATGTGTACTGTGCATCAATAGAATTAATATTTCTTACAGATATTTCTCTTTACAATAGTGGAAACAGTGAAAATAGGTCATACGATAAAATATACATTCCAGTTGATGAATATTAGATTGTTAGAGGAATTCGACAGAAAGCTGTTAACTTGCATTTCGTGATTGTCACCAGCCATCAGTTGGGTGTATCTAGATGTCCTCGATGAGATTCAAAACTATGTCATCCAGCGCTACGGTCAGTTAGGTTATTACCACTGAACTACTCGGGCTCAAAGGCAAGGCAAAGTGACATTCTACGTGAAGCCATATACTAATGACTGATCATTCACACGAGTAGTTGGATATCACTCACTGTAAAAGAAAAATTGTTTATTTTGAAAATCTCTCCTGGACGATGTTATTTGGATGTTTTTTATCTAACTTTGTAATTATGATCCTTTTCTCTTGTAAACTGTATATCACTGTTCTGAAGTTTGCAGAACATCTATTGATTTGATTCGTATTATTTGTCTTTGTCGTTATGTGTACATTGATAATTTTCTGTAAGAAATGATGTTGTTCGAGTCAATGAAGGTTACTTCCGACTTTTGACTGTCCAAGGGAAGTGTTAGTGTGTGATTCTTGTGGATGAAGTTTTTGATCCCAACATTTTGAGGAATATTCTACTTGATTCTAAGTGCCTTTTTTGTACTTAAACTGAACTGTTTAACTGTCTAAGGCAGTATTAAAGTAATTTTGAGGTTTTGATGTTATTGTTGTTTAATAGAACTGCACAACTATCCAATAAAAATCGTCTTTCTCCTGTCACTGGAAAATTTTGTGACTTAGCATGTCTCAAGAAAGTTTCAAAAAGCCATACAGTAGAACTCAGCAATCAGTTTTCTGCGTTTAGAGCACAACGAGTTGGTTTTAGTTGCTAAACTCGCATTAACCATTAATACTTGCTAACCACATCGAAATCGTCTAAACACGGGGTGGCCATCATGCACATTTTCTGGCTTTCTTGACTGCCATTGATAGTACTAAGCAGGTCACTTATGTCGATTTGTATAATTTTGATTTTCAAATTAATTTGCCGGTCACAAACTTGACTGAAAGCGACATTCTTTCTGCTTGATAAAAGCTCAGTCAGTGCATGAATCCGGAGACAAATGGGCATAAATATCACACATTGGTTAAGAGTAAACTGAATTCCATATTTTAACTTCAGTATTATGTCATACTATTCTAGACAGAAATGTGAAAGACATTGTTCTCACCAGTTTCACTGATGCTGTCAGTGATAGCAGTGATAGGAGTGCAAAAGTCCTCTACCGGATAATTTTAAAAATACTTTTCTAAGCCATTGTGAATTTTTCTTTTGTTATATAAGTTATTTAAGCTGAAACTAAGTCAAATTTTAAGTATCTTAGATTAAGTATTTTCTCTGATCTTTCCTGGTACTCCCACATCATTTTATTTTCTACATAGATGTTTCATCTAACTATACACTTTAGGAAGTTCGAGCCGTCTTAAATCACTAAGCCTCCACTTTTACTTAATCATACATTCATATATATTTTACCTATTCTTCTTTATCACTGTCTTTTGATTTTTCCTCAGCTACTAAATAAAGAATGTGTTACATTATGGAGGATACTAAGAGCTGTTGATTAGCAAGTGCAGTATTGCTTGACCAGTTTATTAATACTGTTCTGGACAGATAATTAAGCGCATGAGAGAAATTGACAAATATCATCTTATCAGATTCCTAACATACTCTTTATATGTAACTCTCCACTTACATCTCCTCCTGTAGAACTAAAGTAATTGTTCCTTGGCGCTACAGTGATTAGGACATTTGCCAACCATGCACATGGTAGGGGGTTCGGCACCTAGCCGACGTACTACTAAACCTCGCTCAGCTGGTAATAACCCTGGCAAAGAGGGAAGGTTGAGCGTGAAACTAGCAATCCCGACCCGTAGAAATAAAAACCACTGCTACCAAAACCTTATAGTTCCAACTTGAAGCCCTACGTTCCACTTGGAACACAAAGGAATAAAATAATAATAATAATAAATAGGTACTATACTGACAACATGTTGAAAATTCCA
The DNA here is from genome assembly GCA_944472135.2 of Trichobilharzia regenti. Lineage (NCBI taxonomy): Eukaryota > Metazoa > Platyhelminthes > Trematoda > Strigeidida > Schistosomatidae > Trichobilharzia > Trichobilharzia regenti. The sequence continues at coordinate 72,348,795 of OX235262.1, forward strand.
CATTGTGTCAAATGTGCTGTTTAGAATAAAACCGTTATCATTGCTATTTCATTATTTTTATTGTTTGAAATGATTGTTTAGACAGATAATTCAAGTAGTCCTCATGAACCGAAAGAACTACTAAACAATCAAGTAATATTAATAATAATGGCAGCAGGACGTCCAGAACTTGTAGTTAATTATCCTTGAAAACGGGAAATTGAAAGATATGATCAAGCAGTTGGATATGTATTACCACTATATCGATGACACATTTATCTTAGTTGATGGGAATACAAACGTAGATGAATTGTTGGTGAAATCCAACCCTTCACTTACTTTTACTTGTGAAGAGGAGCAGGATAATTAATTATAAATTTCTGGCCACTTTGATAAGTAGGCGTGAAAATGAGGCACTTAGGAGAAGCATATTCACAAAGCAATATATGCACTGCCTTAGTTACGTGCCCACGAAATATAAAAGAAATGTTGTTAAATGTCATATGAGCAGATCAAGAAAGACATGTACGGATGACCACTTGCAAAAGGAAATTGAATAGACTCATGATTCCTTGATGGAGATGGACTATCCGAGCGGTTTCATGGAGAAACATATGAAAACGTTGGAGAAAAAACCCGAGACTCTAACTGCACATAAATAACCTCTATTTATTAAGTTACAGTTTAATGGTGACTTATCAAGTGAGATTTTATTTCAGAGAATTTCAAGATTATACGAAGAACGTTTTTAGTAGCAAACTTATGTTTACCATTCTCTAGCTGATGGATGATTAGGTTGTAAACGTAGAATAAGCTAGATAATTTCGCCACATCTATATGCATTTATCAACTCAACTGCACCTGCGGTGACAGTTATGTTGGGCGTACTACCAGGCAGCTTAGCCAACGTGTTAGTGAACATCTCCATTGTGATCTGCCTAATGACAGACAAAAACAATTCATAGCTCCATTTTGTCACATTTAGTTGATAATGATCACTTAGTGGAGAAAATCAAAGCATTCAAGGTAATTCATCACAATCCACTGAATCTTTCTAGTAGACTTCATATCCGTATACAGCACACAGCTGAGGCGATAGATATTCCAAATATCAAGCCTGAACTATGCATTCAAAAAAGTTCGTACAGCCGTTATCTCTACCCCCACTGCCCATTAAGACCTAACCAGTCGATGACTTCTCCACCACTGCTTACTTATATTTTCAACCCCTCTTTTATCATCCTTTGATATTATCACATATTCATTAAAACGGATTTTACTTACTTCCCTTACAATCTATCATTACTGATTCGGTTCATTTGTTTTTCTTAGCCTTTATCGACTGCTTCTACCTGAATAAACTACTATTACCACTTTTTATTCAACAAACTGTTTAGAAGCGTTTTGCAGTAGTAGAGGTAGTTTATTGGCTGAGATAATATTTACTATCGAAAGTACCTATTACACATAAATTTCACTATTATTGTTATGATTACAAAACCTGTGCTTTGTTTTAATCTAAAGGCTAGACAAAACCACACTTCATTCTTCCTAACACCTTTTTTTTACTATGGGTGACTTTCAGACAATACCTTCCGAAGCTTTTAGAAGATTATTAAAATGAGAGTAGAAAATGTATTACTGAAAGTTCATTTAATCACATAATTATTCCATTCAGTGTTTAGAATTCTCTGAATTTGTTATTATTTGGTTAGCTTGTAACAACTATCGAACAACTTGTAAATTTTCATATGATGTGAATTAAGAACAAGCAAGTTAAGTAATGCAGATATTGATTAAAACAAATTGCTTCAATTGCCTTTATTTAGAGGTAATGTATCAGAAACAATAGCACGAAAAATTGAGAAAGGATCACATAAAATTCCACTGAACCTACCTAGATAATTTGCAAAGATTAGTTTTGTTTTTACGAGTTGACCACGGATTGACATCAGAGAACCATTAAAAACCGGGGATTGCTGAGTGGCTGTTTCATCCTAGTTTGAGAATCATCGACAGTACTCACCCACTGAGGTTTGAACCCAGGACCTTCCGGTTACAAGGCAAGCTCGTATACTATTCAGCCTTTGTGATCATGAATTCTAACTTCTACCAATTCGTGATTTAGCGCGACCCCAACTAAGATAAGAAAATTGGGTTCAAGGTCATGGTAGTAAAAGAAGCCGGATAAAAAGTTTATGTATACGGAATTTTGGCTTTTTGCGTATGCATCACAACAGCGTAGACTGTGTAAAGATGTAAGAGAAATTGTTCTGACTAGATCGACCGTATATATAACTCTGAATCACGAGTTATACTCTACTCTACAACTCAGCTGTTGAATGTTCTACTTCTTTCTATTGACAACCCTACTGCTGAGTGTTTATGTGAGAAGTTGAAGAAAGCCAACATAGGTTACAATAGTCGTAAACATAAACTGGCAAAGGTAAGGAAAAAGCCTTTATTTTTTTACGTCTACAATTCAGGGGAGATACTTCTGAGGATATTCGAACGCAACGTTTAACCAGGGCTATGCACATTTGTTCCTGTCCTTCAGTAGGCTTCGTATGTTCACTCAGCAACTCAAAGATGTCTTACTTAACCTAAAGCTCGATGCTGTCACAGTTGGTCGATACTGGACATCACATCGATGCCAGCACAGTTTTCAGGGTTATTTTATTTTTTATTTTTGTTTACAGATTCATTCCATAACTTACTTTCCGTACAAGTATGGAATTTTCAGCATGTGATATCGGAAGCCGAAATTTCGCAGGCCGACAATAGATATCAGGTGTTTGTCGGCAGGGGATCGAACTCCAGACCATGTGCATGGTCAGCGAGAGTCCTAACCGATGTGCCACCGAATTCCGAAGTCATTATCGCGTACAGTTCACTGATGTCTCCTCCTCATAGCTGAAGCTGTTGCAGTAAAATAGACTAAACCGGAACTTTGTATCCAAAAAAGAACACGTTCAGACTCTTTCCTACTGTGGCCAAACTTGGATTAAAGTTTTATCTTACCAAGATTGTTTCTTCCCTTTAACCCCTCTTGGTTTTTTCTTTGCTTATTATTACAGTTATTATTATTCGACGCAATTTATGCCCTTCATTCAAACATTCTTTCAACACTTTCGAATATTCCACTGTCTCCCATTTCACAATATTTTGTAATCGATTTCAGCCTAGCACGTTTGTCACACAAATACGACTATTTATTTTGACATCCCATAACTAATCTGTTATTCTACTTTAAAGGAAATGTATCCGCCGCATAACTGGCCACTATCGTATCGACAACAAATATTATACCTTCTAATTGTAAGAATCCGAAGAGAAATTATTGAAAAAGAATATTCTTCGTTCAGATTGACTTTTAACAACAGTAGGTGCCGATATTAATAACAATAACAAACATAAGTTGGACAGAATGTACGTAATTATAACTAAGTATTTTTTTTTCGCTGAATAAAGGCTGATTTTCACTTATAAATACTGAATGCTTACATAATTTCAACTAGCCAACTTATTTACTCAGTTACTCACTAACTAAACGATTATATAACTAACATGGTTAACAATAGTATAATAAAGTTCATGACAGTTACTCAGTTATATAAAAAGTTCATTTAACCTGACAGATATACTAGACACCTTGAACACTAAGGAAAAGGTTATGTGCTCAATCGACACAGAATCATTAATCACCAATGTTTCTTTTCATGAAATTGTTGATTTCATTTGCTATTACATCACAAGCAATAGGATAAACCTACCTATTCTTGTCACTTACATCATCATAAAATGTACAGAAAATATTAGATTCATCTTCCAAGAAAAGGCATACAAACAAATCGATGGTGTTGCGATAGGTAGCCGTCTTGGGTTCCTGTTAGCAGATATATTCACGTCGAAATTAGAGAAACAAATGCAACGTATGCTTGGAGAGAATTTATGCTATATAAACTTTATGCTGATGATACACGCCTTATTGATAATAATAGTAAACCTATTGAAAACTTCGAGAATAGGTAAAGGTAACTAAACTAAGTGTAGGCTGTGAAATACTTGATCATCATTCGTCAGTCTGGGTCGTTTTTTGTTGTCAAGTTAGCGAACTGGTAAAGATAGTAAAACCAAGTGTAGATTGTTGGATTTTGTCAGTGTGTAGAATTATGAAAGTAGTGTGTGTTTACATAGTGAACTTGCTCACCACATTTGCGTTGATTTTGCTACTTCATGGGGGAGGGTGTTGTAGCCAGGTTAGATTCTGTTTTAGTCCATCATTCCTATTCAGGCAATTTGGATTCCACTTGATATGAAGTGCTTCTGATATTAGACGTTCTTTGTGGTTTCTGAAGTTTTTCTGGATTATTTCAATATTGTCAAAATCAATTTTGTGGCCTGATTCTATAGCATGTAGACCTATGGCTGATGATTTTTGAAGTTTTTCCAGTTCAACTGGATTTCTTGGTGGTCGAAGAGAAGCTCTACGGTGTTCATTTCTTCTGATTTTGATTTCTCGAGATGTTTGTCCGATGTAGATCGCATCACATTCCGAGCATTTTATTTTGTAGACACAATTAGATAGAGAATCTTTCGGGATTTGGTCTTTTATATGGACAAGGTTGTTTTGAAGTGTGTCCGATGTTTTGAAGAAAACTCTAATGTCGAGTTGATTAAGTACTCTTCTGATATCGTCTGACGTCTCTGCTCTATATGGAATGACGACTGTTGAAGTCCATGTTTTCGGAATGCATTTTCGGCCATACTTAATGTCTGTGTTGATTTTGTTGATGAAGTTCGTTGGGTAGTTGTTTTGCTTGAGAGTTTTAGTGATGTTTGATACTTCTTCTTCTTTTTCTTGCTCATCTGTTATCAGGGAGTGTGCTCGTCTAAGAAGACTTGAAACAACTGAAATCTTTGCGCTGATGGGGTGTGATGATTTGAAGTCTAAATATTTGTTGGAGTGGGTTTTCTTCCTGAATATGGATATACTAAAATGTCCGTTTTCCTTTCTCTTAACTAGGCAGTCTAGAAATGGAAGTTCACCGATGTCTGATTCTGCTTCCGAAGTGAACTGGATTTTGGGAGATACACAGTTTATTTTCTCCAGGAATGAATTGTGTAGATCTCGTTTTAGTACTACAAAAGTATCATCCACATATCTTAACCATATTTTAGGAGTGAGTATGCTTGAAAAGATATTATTTTCGAATTTATTCATGTAAAGATCGGCGACTATTGATTTTGACAATATTGAAATAATCCAGAAAAACTTCAGAAACCACAAAGAACGTCTAATATCAGAAGCACTTCATATCAAGTGGAATCCAAATTGCCCGAATAGGAATGATGGACTAAAACAGAATCTAACCTGGCTACAACACCCTCCCCCATGAAGTAGCAAAATCAACGCAAATGTGGTGAGCAAGTTCACTATGTAAACACACACTACTTTCATAATTCTACACACTGACAAAATCCAACAATCTACACTTGGTTTTACTATCTTTACCAATTCGCTAACTTGACAACAAAAAACGACCCAGACTGACGAATGATGGTCAAGTATTTCACAGCCTACACTTAGTTTAGTTACCTTTACCTATTCTCAAACTTGACAACCAAAAATGACCCCAGACTAACGAACGATGATCAAGTTAGTGAACTTTATTTTGATATAATAACAGATATACTATTACCTTTGATATTTGGTTTGAACGATCTTCATTGTTATTTTGACTTTCAATATGTCCTTTTAAGTTGAACTAAGTCTATATTTTTCTCACCCCCTAATTCTTTGTTGTATATCATTCATTGGGAAATACAAAAAACCTCTATTATAATGAATATCATATACCCAATGCCGAACTTTTTTCAAACCGTTAAAAGTGAACTTGGTTTGGATATATATAATCTTTTGAAAACTTTATTATTCTTTTCAGTCATATTTCTCCTAATATCTGAGTGACTCCCGAACTTGAATCAAACAACAAACTCGGTTTCCTGGATATTACAATGACTTACAGTGGACAATATCTTCATTTTACTAGTTTTGTTCCTATCCAATATAAACGTTCCCTAGTGAAATGTTTGTTCTCAAGGGCCCGAAAAATATGCACGAGTGACACATTGATGGATGAGTTTCGACATATACATTCAGTTTTTTTAGTTAACGGTTTTCATTTGTCACAGTATAGAAAAACCACATCTCGAAAAGACAACTTCTGTACCAAAGAAAGCTATTTTTATTAACCTATCATTCAAGGGTGATCAAATTATGCATTTGACAGCCCAGAGACTTCAGTCAACCGTCAAACTCACATTATTCTACGCCTCATCTCTTTCCTTCACATCTCGAACATTTTCAATCCCTGCACTCTACTTCAAACCGTATCTACAAGTTCACCTGCAGTTGCTGTGACACCTGTGTTGGTATAACGCATAGAATGTTCCAACGTCGTCGAAAAGAACATGTTCCAAAATGATTATTAAAGCATATAGAAAATTTCAATGCAATCAATCTGAATAGAAATCCATCATCATCCATTGTAAAGCACTTATTAATGTCAGGTCACAAAATCAATATTAATGACTGTTTCACAATGATTTCATCATATAACCTAATTCCAGGTTGGTTATTAAAGGTGGAAGATGGAAGCACTCTGGATGAATCACATACAGCCCAGACTGTGTGTGTAAAAAATCAATAGACTTCAATCTTCGCCTACCGTGGACTACATGACCTTCTAAATATGATTGGTCATTAGTATGTACTTTTGTTTTGTAAAACTGAGTGATTGTCAAGCCCTTTATTTTATTATTATTATTGTGGACCATGTTAGTTGTAGAGCGATTGCAAAGAAACTACGAAATGATGATACCATCTCGCGAAATGTGTCTTCTAAATGTCTTATTCGAATATAATTGAACTAACTAATTAATTAACTGGCTAACTAACAAACTAGATTTCAGTATTATGTATCATTAGACAAATTGAGCCTAATAAATAGAAGGATCAATTAATCTTTAATAAATAAATAAATAACTATGCTTAGCATCATTTAATTGTTGTTTCGGTTTCTCGAGAAAGGACTCATTAATAACGATATTTATAATTTACTCAGATTTTAAAGACAACGATTAAGATGAAGAGGAATTAAGAGAGAAATATAAATGAATTCGGTAGGAAAAAACGGATTTAGCATTTGAAAAAAACAACACAACTGAAAAGCAAGCTAAAAACAAGTCGGGGAAGGTGGGGATGGAGTGGGCTGGCGGTTGTTGGTGGATGTTGAAAATTAATGAGGTAAGATGGATAGATGTAGACAGTAAGGCTAAGAAGGCATAAACAATGACACACACACACACACTCAAAACACACACACAGATTCATGCACAACTTAAAACTGGAATTAAGTGGAATCATTAAATAAAAAAAAAATTTAAGCCCGGGAGAAATTATTTTGAAAAATTTCTCCGTTCATTTCGTGTGAATTATGCAGAATACTCTTGTGTATATTGGCTTAGTTAGCAGCGATGGGGAAGATATGTAAACAAAATACAGCTAGAGGAAAAATAAGATATGCATCTCTCAAGTTCATGCTTTTTTTATTGTATTTTCTGTCTATTTAAGTAAGATATGATCATATAAACAAATTAGTCACGGGATTCAAATAAACTCACTACTATTGCTTCCGACATTTGTCAATAAATAATAAATAATCACAAGCCAAACTCGGAAGGGACAGTTTATGAACTGCCAGAGCTTCGTGCTACTAATTCGAAAGCAAAATCTAATATGCACATTATGTTCAGGAAATAGAAAACTCTGTTCGGAAGACATCGCCGAGAAAGAATGCAATTCATAATGTGAAACCCTATTAGAGAACAGCTATCCATCAAGATTCATAGACAAAATCAAGAAAGAATTTTATTTTAATTTAATTTTGATTATAACTTGATTCTACACCGTAATTTTGGTACGAGTATGGAATTTTCAGCATGCGATATCGGTAGCCCAAATTTAGCTGGCCGACCATATCATGTGTGCATCGGCAGGGGATCGAACCCCGGACCACGTGCACGGCCGGTGAGAGTCCTAACCACTGTGCCACCGACGCATGAAAGCCTCTGCCGCCAAAGTCACAACTGTTCCTAAGAAAACTTCTTTCATAAACCTGGAATTCAAAGGTGACATCGTCGCAGAAATTCTTAGACACCGCCTTTCTGATGTCTGAAGAAGACATTTCAAGCAGCCACCTTACGTATCACATTCTCCAGGAGACAGTTAATCCAGTCTAACGTTAAGGATAAGATACCGCTTTTGGCCATTTTAATGTGTATTTACCAATTTACTTGCTCGTGTGGAGCGAAGTATATCGACTGTACGCAACATCGAGTCCACAAACGTATTCTGGAACATTGTTCAGCTTGGTTAGCTAGCCAGAGGTGAAAAGAAGAATAGTAGCAGCCTTATCCTCGAACACCTTGTCGTCTCCGGATATCTAGCACCCCTACGTAAATGCTTCACAGTGCTTCACAGAGTCCCTCAAAGGGTCCTTCAAAGGGTCTTCGCATACGCCATCTGTACATAGCTGAAACCTTAGCCATTCGTAATCTGAAACCGGACTTCTGCACTCAAAAGCGATATATATTCTCTCGCCCTACCATGGCCAGAGTAAAGTTCTTACTACAATTTTGCTTCTTTCCTTCATTATGTAGGCTCACTAATATTATTAATACTTATATTATCATTATTATTCCCATCATTCACATTTTATTACCACTCCATTACTGTTTATTAATAACATTCTTCTCTATAGTTTGGTTTGTAAGGGTTAGTTATGTTTTTACGAGTTGATCACGGATTCATATCAGTTACAGAAACATTGAAAACCAAGGAGTACTGGACAGCTGCTGTTTCATCCTAGCTTGGAAATCATCGACAGTACGCACCCATTAGGGTTTGAACCCAGGACCTTCCAGTTACATGGGGAGCTCGTATACCATTTAGCCACTGGGATCCGATTCAATGGCTCATACAGATTTTATATAAAAACACTTTATCCTCATTCCACTAGTTCCTATCCACTCTACACAACCGTATTGATTATTCATTTTCTCACCGTTTTTACGTTATGCCAACTTCTGCCTCTTTTCTAACTTTCATTTAGTCATCCTTTCTAGGTTGCACCTCACATTACGTAAGACGTTTTCCGAGGACAAATTTTACCAGTATTTGATTGGTCTAAACATTTCTTTGTTAAATCTAATTATGATCGTACAGCTTATGAAAATGAATCATCGCTGTTTACGTCATTTTCTTATGACGCAATATGGGAATATTTCGTTCATCAATAAATAGTATATATGATGATATAATGACTAATTTCAATGTAGATGTCATCATAAACCTACATCTGATAGTGATCACTAAAATCCATTAAGGGATCCAAACGACGATCTTCTGATTACTAGATGAGAACGTCGAAATCTACTTAAAAGAACCAAAACCCAGGTGGTCATCTCTAGCCCATTGGTGATAATTGGAGTTTTGATGTGAAGTTATGGCCAATGGGGTCTATCATATGAAGGTGAAGTGGATGGTTACCGTTGGCAGTGGTTAGCAAAGCGGCCATATGACACACCGACAGAAGTCAGATTTCATGTGTCACTAAGTTCCAGTCTAAGTGTTTGAATGGTCGATGAGTGTGAACTTGTGACTCCGAATTTGATTTCTGGTAGGATCATGAGTGCGACTAAGACGATAGAGTTCTATCCAGTACTCCCTGATTTTGTGAAGACCTCTAACTTATATTGGTTTACGACAGAATTGACATCGAAGTAAATCAGAATGTGAGAACCCACTCCACCCGCAGCTTCAACTTTGTGTCTCCTCAGGTAAAACAAAAAGTCTTTTCAGAAGACTTTATACACGTACGTCTAAGTATAAAAATTCCACTATGCCATATTTGGCACGTACTTTATGTGATGAAAATAGTGTTAGGCATGAACTAACTAACCTTCTTTCCACTACTAAATAAACATCGAACATTACTGTTATTGTGTTTCTTAAATTTATAATCCTCTTCATTTTTTGTTTTTATTTATTTTTCATAAGTGTGAACATCATTTAATCTGTATTATAACTGTTAATTTTGTATTTCCCCTCACTATACTATGTTAACAAAACATCAGATTCAATAATCTAAAACATTTAAAACACTTAATTCCTTTTACGAATTTAGATAAAGCAATAAGAAGACGTAATTTGTCTGAATCGTGTAATGTATTTGCGCAACACATTTCGAACAATCTGATCACACACAGACTTGTCATGGGAATATATATGAAATTAATAAAGAGTTAAGAGGTGAGAAAATAGACAGGTCAAATTAAAAGGACATATTCCAAGTCAAAATAACAATGAAGAGCATATTCTTAAATGGCTCCAGAAACAAATGGAATCTTCAGAACCTATGAACAGCGAGAACAGGAGACCTAGATCTTCTTTAGAGAAACATATTATACAGGCAGGACATAAAATTGACGTTAACAAATCTTTTAAACCTATCTATAAAACGTGTTTGGGGCATATCCTAAAGTTTGTGAAAGCCCCAGCAATTAGAAAGTTTAAGCCACCTTTATGCGTTCAAAAACAATTCGTCATCACATTAAACTTTCTTTGGTAAACATTGTTTTGATATCATAGCAGATGTACTGTTACCTCTGTTATTTGGTTTAGTGATCTTCATTGCTATTTTGACCTTGAATATGTCCTTCTAACTTGACCTATGCAGTCTATTTTCTCACGTTAGAATAATTTTATTTGATATAATTCACACAGTAATATGTTATTATTTATTTACTGATAACATATTCCAGCACCATTTATTGTTCAAGATCATATCAAGGCACTCTCAGATCTTCTACGCTTTGTTTATGCAGTTCTATTATTTTTAACTTTTTGATGTGGCAGATGATATTATTTTCTCTATCACTGGTATTGATTGGTCTTGCGTCATCGCTATTGCAGGTATTTAGTGTCAATTCTATGAACAAGTTAACAGTGATCTGTCACTATTTATAGAGTATTTAAACTGAGATTCATTGAATATTCTCATCAAATGTTTCAGTGAAGAGACTTTCTGAAGAATTTATTATCAAGCTGTACGACTGTATATTTATATATATCTACGATATTTTTAAAACAATAATGTGAATTGAGACAGAATTCCTATGATTATAATTATACAAATTTCTATAGCTGGGTAATCATTGTTCAAAAATGAAAATCGATTCGATCACATGTCATTCTCATTCGGCGGATGTCTACTTCTGATGATGTCGAGGAGGAGTTAACTCTTCTAAAGATATTTTTGTAATCGAAAATAGAGAAATGTATACGGTTAAAATATATGAAATGTGGCTAAACGTCTATACATGAAGCTTGAATTCAAAAGACACTTAGCTACCGAAATCCCTAAAAGTAGGATCTCACACTCCCTGGAGAAGACATTCCCTGCAGCATCGTTGAAAAGAGTGTCTAGTAGACGCGATTACTATTCAGTGGTGTGAAAGTTAACATTACTCAGTTTACTAACTGAGTTTTTATTTACTGGTCCATCTGCACCTACACAGATAGGTATATCAGTCATTCGATGAGGATTTTAGTCAAAAGGGTGCAAGGATATTATCCATCTCCATTACAAAAAGAGAGAAGTGAAGCTACAAGAATCACAGTAATTGAACATCTAGTCAATACTGGTCACCTTACTTCTAGAGCCTCTTCCAGACCGATCTATGTTAAACTATTATAATCCTAATTCTTATGCAGTCTTAACAATTGGATGATGTTTTGAGCATAAATTATTGCTGCTCATAATCATATCAATTTCAGTCACACGGGCTCACAATTTGTTTTGTGTGTATTTTCTCTCTATTCTGTCTCTCTAACTTCCCTTTTTTGTTTGTTGCCACGTTACATATCTCTGGCGTTGCGTCATTCCGATCGCATGTGTGCAGTGTTGAATCGTATGTATTTTTTGTTCAATCTTACTGTCTCCATTGGTATTATGATTTTCATTCTGAACAATTTCCAGCTTCATCTCACTTGTCATCCTGTACTTATTTAATTCAATAGAGTGTTTACATTGTCGTTCTATCACAATTTTTCACCTTGTTGCGTAATGTTTTAATCGTCTACAAATCTTATTCATTCTACACTACCCTTCTAAGATCTACATAGTCCATGATTTATTCTATAAGGTGCGTAATCTATTTTGCCACCTGATGTTTGACTGCAATAACAGTCACAAATATTTTGTCTGTTCATATAATTACTTTTAAAAAAAATCATGTATATACCATTAGACAGTCTTATATTGAATTCGTTAAAAATATTCACCTAACTGAAATCTTTGCATTTATTTTCTAAATTGGGATCATTATTAGCTACCCGATAAGTCACCTACTGAATTTGGCTGTATTCGTTTGAATTCAACCTTGACAACTTAAGTAGTTGAATTCTCTGCATATTTTATACCGGCTGTTGAGCAGTACTGACCCCATAATGGTCTCCATGTTTAAGTTTCTCACTTAAATTTTCCCATTTATAAGTCTTTTATTTTAATAAAAACGACTGAATCTAGTTGGAAATGAACTAATATGCAGTAGGTAAGTAATTTCAGTAGAGTTGGTAAATTGAGTACCATTTTTAATAATATTATTCCCTATGGTTCCGAGCGGAACATAGGGCTTCAACAGAATATATCCATTTTGTCCCGTGTTCTGTAGTCCTCTCCAGATGGCCACACGATCACCCCTTAACTTTCATCTCTCCCTCACACTGTCTTCTCCATGTCCCCCTTAGATACACCCACTTGGGTTCCATTCGAGTGCCTGGCAATCCATGTCACCCTACGGCGTTTTCTCAGTGTGTACCTTATTCATCTAGACATGGTTGCTGAGTAATAGTTTCTCGTCACTAATGCCTTTGGAACATCTGATCTGCATTATTGAGTTGGTGAAAGCACCTGTTGATAAGCGTCTGCAGTAGACTCTTCGGAGTGCTTTCAACGATAACTGCTCCAATTTTCTGATCCACATAGAACTGGTTGGCTTAACATTGATGTTTACAATCCAAATCTTGTTCCTCATGCTAAGCTTAGCAGATTTCCAAACTGACTGCAGAATAATGCAGTTCTAACTTCTTTCTCCTATTCCACTTTTAACATCCTCATCCATGTTGTCGGCTGTGGTTGAAACCATGTTGCAAAGCTGAAAAAGTGAAAGAAGTAAACGCCTTCATTTTTCCTCGGTTGATAGTGATTGGTGATAGTTGTTTTTCTTGTTGCTCAATTACTTTCATCAACTCTGTATTCTCTGTGCTCGGTTGAAATCCTATCTTCGACGTCTGCTTCTTCTGCCAGTTTGTTGGTTTTCGTTTTTGGGCCTTTGATTTTATTTGACATCAGACACTAATCATCCTTGAAGTCCAGATCTTCTAGAGTTTTTTTCATCGATCCAACGTATTCCTTTCTTCTCGCTCCCCACATACGTTGCGCAACACAATTTACTCCACCACAAAAAGGAATACCATTTGTGATAGTGTAACAACAGAAGACAAGGGCCAGGCAACAGATCGTTTTATTACGAAAATCAATACGTATTTATATAAATTTCACATACATTATTATAGCCTAGTCAAGTAGACAAACGCAGTCCTCTGATTGGTTGTTTTCGAGTTCATCGGAAAGTGGAGCCATCTATCTACGTTTACGTTTGCTGTGATTGGTTGTTGAATCAGCCTTCTTCATATTTTCTCACGGCCCATATTAGTGACCTAGACATTGACGTAGATTAATGTCAACCAATCGGCTAGCAGGCTGCTCTCACCACAATAGTACTCAACCTTGATTATCTAAAGACTGAATCAAAGTAAGCCAAGTATTGAAAGATAAAGAAAAGACAGTTTGTGGAACAAGGTCACACAGGGAGAAAACTAGAAGACTTGTAAAAAATTAAAATTTTAGATTACAGCTCACTTTAGGTTCTATGGTAGGCAATACCTAGTTATCAGAGAAAGAATTTGTTAATTTTAAGAGTAGCGTTAAATGATATAACTGCTTGATTTACAGTGTATGAATGTGTTAGTACATGTTATTATATTATTATTCCGTCACCTAATTCTGTTCACGAATCCCAATAAGCTTCTATTTTATCCTCACATGACCTTCAGTTCGTCAAACGTGGAATCCCAACTCATCGCTTCCGGCTCAGGCTCCACTCCAGAGTCTGTATGGCATGTGATTCACTTGAATCTCATCTCAGAGTATAGACAATCCATCTCTTTTTCCTTCTGAAATTTTTTTGGACAACAGGTGGTCATGAGAATTCCTTGTTCATTATCCTTTCTAGCCACACAGGTGTTCATGGAAATTGGCAGCCTGTTGTAACTGCTTACCATGATTTGCGTGCTATTTCTCTGAGCAATATAGAATCACTGACAGTGTTGAAAATCCGGATCTTGTTCTTTATTCTGAGTGGAGCAAATTTCCACTTAAATACATGTATAATAAATATATCCACGAAGAAACTGTATTAGCAGCTCAGATTTATGTTCCATAATTTGTACACTAGTTTTAATATTTTCTCTGAGGTTCCGTATTTTTACATGGCTGTTGAACTTTGATTCACCCGTACTTCAAAAAAAAATCTATTAAGAATAAATACAAGCAAAATCGATGAGATGCTCACTAGCGACTAGTCCTATTCACCTGCAGGGTGCTGCAGGTGTGAGGACAAATACTCGGTGAAGACATTGGCTAGAGGTCGTGTTATTTTGTGAATTGGCAGAAGTTGGAATTCATTAACTGGCCATTGGATCGGGTCCCAGTGGCTTAATGGTCTGCAAGCTAGCTGGCTTTGTAATCAGAAAGTCCTGGGTTCGAATGTTGACGGTGGGCGCTTACTAATGAAGAGTTCCAAACTAGGCTGACGAAACAGCTGGCTGTCCAGTACTCCCAGGTGGTTTTCTAATGGTTCTCTAACTCATATCAGCTCATGATGAAATCCTGTAACCAAAACTAATTGTGTTCTGAATAAGTCGGGTTTCTAAAGAACACTGTGAATAATAGTCGAAGACTAGTTCTCAGTGGTTCCTTGTTTGATGGATAAATTTTCATTAGTGTTTAATACACATATTCATTGCATTAGTTGCTTGCTTTACTGACTTGATTTCATCAATTTTAAAGCAACGCATAGACCTTTTTTGTTTACCCAGTTGATTATCTTCAACCGATTAGGTATGTTGTAAGTAATTTCAGTGTTATTTTGTTCTTATTGTCTCCACAAATAATCAACATCTACTTCAGAAATATATGAAGTAGTCAACAGTTTTACTGGTTAGGTAAAAAACTTATAAATCTAAAATAATAAAAATGAGAGAGAGAGAGAGGGAAACTCTGCAAAGGTCATAAGAAAAATGAAAATCTGAGTTAAGTTCATTAATTTATCGAATAACTAACCAACTAACTAACTAACTAACTAACTGATCAAGTTACTAACAAAAAGTTAAAGTTCATTTTTATTTAAAATATTGTTATCATTCCATCTGATTGCTTGTTATCTTTCTAGAAGAAGTTTTCTGCCTCTAATTTGTATTCTTCCATCATAAAATAACCTAAAAATATCAAACAGGTAAAAGAAAATCTATTCAACTCTGATTGAAACGAAGTACCACTTCTAAAAGTACACCTCTTAGAATAGCCGAATACATACGAAACAAAACAATAACAAAAAATAGAAGACTGTTTAGCAAAATAAAGACTAATTACGAATTCAATAGTTTTGAATTTTTTCACAAAACACTATATACTACTGACTGATTGATATGAATGAGTAGTTGTTTATCACTCACGTCAGCGTTTGCTAGCCAGACTAATGAAATGATTTAAACGCTGGACGACCGTTTCATTCGTCTGAAGTCGAGTTCACTCAGTACATCAGATGTTTTGTGTGATGTGATTAAATTTCACCGCCCTGAACTGTGTAAATTGCTAGCTCCGAATTCATTCGTTAATTGCTATTTAAATCATGATTGCTTGAGAGAAATCCTCTGGTTTAAACTGACTGAGATCTCCGCTCCGGATTTTTACTGAGTATACCGCCAGTGAGCACAGTCGCAAGCTACCGAGACAGATTCCAGGTGTTTGAATCACTTCGATCTGGTTAGAGAGCACTACTTGTTGAGATGAGTGGTATCCACCTACTCACATCAATCAACCAGCGGTAAACAGAACAATGCATTTTCTCCGGACCTTTTGTATTACATTTATGGTATCAAGCAGATCACATATTGTGATCTGAATAATTCCAGATACCATAGGAAGCTGTAGTAAATTCTCACCTCCTCGAATTTTGTAAATTGAAAATCCGTGGAGAAACATTGGAGAACCACCTGGGAGTACTGGACAGCTTTTTCGTAAGCCTAGTCTTGGACTCGTCGGCAGTACACGCACACTACCATGGTTCGAACCCAGGGCCTTCTGGTTACAAGGCGAGCTAGCTCGTAGACAACTAAGCCACTGGGACCCAATCCAATGGCCAGTCCATGGTTTCCGACTTCTGCCAATTCATAACATAGTACGACCACTTTGCAATGTCTTCTTTGATGAGTTACTGCCTCACCTTGTTATGTCATCAATTAGTAGATGTTGGAATTCATGGGCTGGCCATTGGATCACATTCCAAGTGGCTTAATGGTTTACAGGCTCGCCTTGTAACCAGAAGGTTCTGGGTTCAAACCGTGGTGGTGTGAGCGCACTGCTGAACAGTCCCAAACTAGGCTGACGAAACAGCTGGCTGTCCAGTACTCCCAGGTGGTTTTCCAATGGTTCTGATTTCAGTTCATGACGAAGTCCTCCAACCAATGAAAAAAATCCCTACAAAAATGCATACTTGAAAAGATGGCTAACAAGATAAACTTGTCTTATAAGAATGTTTTTTCAATTCTCACAAAAAGTGAAATCCCTTGATGAACAATAACTTCAAAAATTATTCAACAGCTCAAATTCTGCAAGTTCACTTTTCATTCGTCTCCTTAAAATGCAAACTACCTGTTACACTGATTTTTTTAAGATCAAGTTTCCAATTTTTGCTACTTAAGTGCTTAGTCCTGTGCTCACCAATCTCTATAAAGCTAATAATATTGACCATAACGAGCTTGTTTTTGCATTTGTTTTCTAAATATTAAGACAACTTTATAAAAATTTTACAGGGAAGATGGCTATTTATAATCCAGTATAGATTAATTTTAGTCATATACCTAGGGAATAATTCAAAACCGGTGGTTTCAAACATTAACCGTCAGCGCAAATGACATAAACAATGACTGTGCTTTAACAGATTAAATATTAAGTAAGTGAATTCAGCTATCGATTTTTGCTATTAATCTATATACCTAATGAGCACCAAACAGCCATAAGTCGTTTAATTTCAAGTAATATTACAAGCTGACATCATTTAGAGAACCATCGAAAACCAGGAAGTATTGGATTCTATGGCACACAACTAACTGAAGCAGAACAGGTAGTAGGTAAAAGAGACCTCAAAACTTTATGTTGGATAATGAGGTCTCTATCGGCAGATGAAACCGATAAAATATAGTCAAGAGGACATAATTACCAAGGAGAGACGACAAGGAAAACAATGAACTGATCACTCCAAAGGACCTCTGAACCAATCACCACCTGCAAATCTTCCATAAATACCCCTAACAGCATGCACACAACTACCGGTGAACACCAATCCTCCAACACAAACATAAGTTTTGAATGCAGTCAAGCTACTAAAGACAAAACGGGAACACAGCATGATCGGATGAGAATCTTCTAGAAGCACTTAAAATGGATCCAGAAACTGCAGCGGATTTGCTCATGCTACTGTTGCAAAACGTTTGGAAGGAAGAAAAGGTATCTAATGTTTGGAAGAAAGGTCACCTTGTCGAACTACCGAAGACGGACGAATTCGGTCTCTGCTAGAACGCCAAGTGAAATACTAAGTCACTTAATCCTGGTAAGACTCAAAGATATAGTAAATGCATGTCTTCAGTCGGAACTAGCTACATGCCGGAAACGCAATCATGTGCTGACTGAATTGCAGCTCCATTCATCATCATGAACGAAACATAGAGTGGCAGTCAAAGCTCCATTTCAGTTGCATAGACTGTGGAAAGGCTTCTGACAGCATTGTCCGAAAAGTAATATGAATAATACTTCAACGTTGTGCAATGCCGCAGGTTCATTCAGTTGCTCTATGAAAATGCCACATCTCAAAAGACTCAGCGTTAAACTTGGCGAAGTATTTGAAGTGAAGACATAAGTAAGAGAAAGCTAACTATTATCACCAACAGTATCCCTAATTGTGGTGGAGTCTGTATGTCTGTCTGTTTTCGACCAAGAACTTTGCACAAATGTGCACCAGTTCAAGTCGCCACACTCCGTGTAGCACGCGAAGCAAGAGAAGAAAGTACAAGAAAAGAATAATAGAAACAGTGAGTAGAGGTGTGAGACACAGGAGTAATAAAGAAATACAAAACAGTTTCATTGGAGATCATAAGTCACAGGGAGTGGATGCATCTGCGCTGGCCACTGAGAACGATTTTGAGCCATGTCACCAATTGTTTCCAACCATAGATTTTCACCCTCCCGAGGATCCCAGCCTGGAAGTCTACACCTTCCAACGTGGCTTAGACCAACTGTTGTGGATTTCATTGACTGGTGCCAAGTTTTTGTTTGACCGCCACTAGCTTTTTTCCAGCCTGACCCTATATCCGCTAACATAGCTCATCGAGGGAGGCGATGGCTTGGTATATATAACACATGTCCTAACCATCTCAGTCGATGTAGCTTCACGACTTCGTCGATTGATTTCCCCTGTTTATCTAGAACCCTACGCCTAACTTCAATGTTGCTCACCTTATTATGCCACTTCACACGGGAAATAGAGCGCAGGCACCTATGATCAAAGATAGCTAGTCTTTTCATGTCTTCCCCTCTCAGTGGCCAGGTCTCACATCTGTACGTAAAGGAGGACGGAGCGGACTGATGAGCAGTACACCCGCCCTTTGGTCGATAGACGAACATCTCGTCTACGCCAGAGTCGGCGTAAACTGGCAAATGCGAAACGAACCCCCTGTATCCGTCCTCAGCTGAGATTTCGTCAGAGATCAACCCGTTGGCGTTGGCTGATGGTACTTCCCATACAAGTGAAGCGGTCAACATGCTCTAACACTTCACTTCCTATTTTTAAACTAGGCGTCGATGTAGTCCAGTCCTGTAACATCATCTTGCATTTGGCGGGAGCGAATCGCATGCCAAACATTCGTAGATTACAGCTCAAGGTGTTTAGAAGACTCTGCATTTTGTCAGCGTCTTCGCCTAGAAGGACTATATCGTCTGCATATTCCAAGTCAACGAGGTTATTCCCTGGTAGCAAGTCAATCCCTGAGTCGCTGAAGTCACTTAGGGTGGTGGAGTAGATTATGCAGCACAATACACGTGGAAAGCGATAAGACAGGAATACGTGTAACTGGTAAGAAGACTTTAGAAGATCTGGACTTCGATGATTGGTGTCTGATGTCACATAAAATCAAGGACCCGAAAGCGAAAACCAACAAACTGCCAGAAGAGGCAGGCGGCGAAGATAAGATTTCAAGTAAACACAGAGAATACAGAGGTGATAAAAGTAACCAACCAACAAGAAAAACAACCATCATCAATCACTATCAACAGAGGAGATATGGAGGAGTTCACTTCATTCATTTATCCTCCATTGCAACATCGTTTCAGCTACAGTTGAGAACACGGATGGGGATGTTAAAAGCAGAATCGGAAAGAGAAGTTAGAGTTGCATTATTCTGCAGTCAGTTTGTAAATCTGCTGGGCTTAGCATGAAGAACAAGATTTGGATTGTAAATACCAATGTTAAGCCAACCAGTTCTATTTGGATCAGAAACTTGGAGTAGTTGGCGTGGAAGGCACTCCGAAGAGTCTATTGCAGACCCTTATCAACAGGTGCTTTCACCAACTTATTTGTGTAGATCAGATGGCCAGAAAGAACAAGCGAACAAGAACAAGTGTACCAGCCAATCAAGAAATTATTGCTCAGCAGCTATGCCAAGATTAATCGGATGCACACTGAAGAGGTCGCTGTGCGGCGTCAGGCTCCAGGCCCTCAAGTGGGACTCGATGGGAAACGACGAGTTGTCAGTGTGCCTGAGGGTGATATGGAGGATATCTTTTGAGGAGGAAATGGAAGCCTGTTATCAATCGTGTTGCCAGTTTGGGAGGACTATAGAGTATAGGACAAGTTGGTGATATTCTGTTGAAGCCCTGTCTTCCATTCAGAACCCCAGGGTACATTCATAGTATACAACTGGATAATAATGTTTTGTGCTAACTTGTGAATCGTCAGCATTATATGCTGATGGCCACACCGAGAATCGAATTAGGGACCGTTATATCACGAGGTGAGTATTCAGTCAGTGGAAAGAAAGAATGGCCAATGAACGGTAAGTAAACCGACACAGAAACTTCAAATTCATCAACAGAATAGGTGGAACTATTGCTAAAAGAGTGTGAACCAAACTTCTTCAAACCGCAGAAGCAGTGGCAACTCGCATGTAAAAGCCTGGACTCTACATACAATAGAAGTTCCTTCAGTCATTAAATCTGCAGTGAACCTGACCTATCTTCACACTAAATGCATAATTTTTGTTTCGTTTTGTTCTTACTTGTTTGCTGCTCAACTGTATAATATTTTCTTCCCCCACTCTTTGTTACCATCGTTGTTAACTTGACTTTTGTTCATTTTTAATTTAAGTTGAGTTCCACTCAACCCCGTCAATTAGATTATACCACTCAACTTGCTTATTTAATCTTACTTCAGCTTCTAATCCATTAACGAAATTTGTTATCTAAAATTTACGGTTCTAAGAATTTTGCTTTATTTCCTACCCGATTAACGTTTTCTGTATTACGTAATTTGTTTTTAGACAAAGCAGTAAGACAACGTGATTTATCTGAATCGTGTAATGTATTTGCGCAACACATTTCGAACAATCTGGTCACACACAGACTCGTCATAGGAATATATATGAAATTAATAAAGAGTTAAGAGGTGAGAAAATAAATTTGGGTCAAGTCAAAAGAACATGCTGAAAGTCAAAATAGCAATGAATATCACTAAACCAAATAACAGAGGTAATAGTACATCTGCTATGGTATCAAAACAATGTTTTACGAGTTGATCACGGATTGATATCAGTTAGAGAACCATTGAAAACCAGGGAGTACTGGACAGCTGCTGTTTCATCCTAGTTTGGGAATCATCGGCAGTACGCACCCACTGGGTTTCGAACCCAGGACCTCCCGGTTACAAGGCAAGCTCGTATACCATTCAGCCACTGGGACCCGATTCAATGGCTCGTGAATTCTAACTTCTACCAAGATGCTGATGAAATGAAGTGTCTTCTGAACACCTTCAGCAGAAATCTTCGAATGTTTGGCATATGACTCTCTCCTGTCAAATTTAAGATGATGCCACAGAGCTGGACTGGACTACATCGACTACTCCTAGCTTAAAGACAGGCAGGAGTGAAGTGGTGAAGAGTGTTGCTAACCATTTCACTTATTTGGCGATTTGCATCAACCAACGCCAGCGGGTTAATCGCAGACGAAATCCCAGCACGGATACAGAAGGCTCGTTTGGCATATGCCAACTTATACCATCTCTGGTGTGGACGCTATATCCAGCCGGTTGTCGACCAAAGGGCCTGTGTACTGCTCAGCAGTTCTCCAAGTCCGCTACTATAGCTATGAGTGAGACATAGCCATTGAAAGTGGAAGACACGAAAAGGCTTCCTAACTGTCTTTAATTATAGGCGTCTTCGTTCCATCTCCCATGTTAGATAGTATAACAGGGTGAGTAATATTGAGGTAAAGTATCGATAGAGTGCTAGTTAAGTAGGGGAATCATCGACAAGGTTGTGAAACTGCATCGATGGTTAGGACGTGTATTATACATCCATCCCTAGTAATTGCCTTCCTTGAAGAACAAGAGCTAGTAGTGGTCAAAAGAAAACATGGCTTCATCAGTCAATGAAATCAATAACAGTTAGTTTAAGCCAGTCAGTCACATCGGGAGGTGTAAACCTGCTGACTGGCTGGGGTCCTGGAGATGGTAGAAACCAATGGAGGCTAGAGACAGTTGTTGATATAGCCCAAAATCGCTCTCACTGATGGCTGGCGCAGATGCATTTCCTCTTTGTGACTGATCATATCCAATAAACATCTACTGCTCTTCCATATTACTGTTCTTATTGCCTCACACTTCTGTTTGTTATCTCTCTTCTGGAACTCTCTTTATTCTCTTCTCTTGCTTTGTGTGCTACAAGGAGGTAATGTGGGAGCTGGAAGTGCTGCACATCTGCGCAAATTTCTATGTTGAAGCCAGTCAGTCAGTCAGCCAGTTAGAGGCAGACTTAAAGAAATGAGTAAAATAAAGATGTGCTGCTGAAGTGCTATGTTTCACTAGGAACTTGGGACGAATAATCCTGCCAATACATTACATTAACGAATTTGCATTTTCTTCTTCATTTGTGATGTTTTTCGTTTTCTTTTGTTTTTGACAGAACTATTAACAGAGGTTTTGCCTAGAATAAATTATTTTTATATTCCATTTCTTTAGACGAAGTGAAATAGCTCTAAGGAACGAAGCTGACATTTTGTTACAAAACAACAAAATTTACTATACTTCAGCTTTCAGATCAGAGTTAGTTACTTCATATTTTAAAATGAAGGCGGAATAATTAAAAGTTTAATTCCGTTGAGGAGAAAAAATGCATCACAGTTTGTATCATTTGATGAATATGAATCGTTTTGTTTTCTTCCCATTCTTCCCAATATATGCATTTTGAAATACACCAAAACAAACAGTAAAGTAGAATTTGACTGGTGTCAAATATTCCATCTATGCTCTAGTTAAAAGTAATTGAGAAGGCTGCTCATTTTGCAAACAATCTACTCACTATGCACCTGAGTCTATCCTAGAAATTCAATCTAGATTTCAATGTCACATTTATTGTATAAAGAGGTGGTGAAGTTACAGTCACTCATTCTTTTGCTAGCCTCCTTAAAGTCAGGCTTACCAGAAACCGCCATCATTATATTGCGCATAATTTCTCTTATTCACTTTGTTTTAATCTATTAAAATATGACGTCTAGCGGTATTTCCCACTCTTGTGAGTATTTAAAATGCTGACAGCCTGTGAATTCGTAAGTTTGTATAAAACCTCAGAAAAAGCACAATCGTATCCCAAAACATGAGATAACTCTCCCCCCCCCCCAAGGGTTATATCTTTGGATCTCAAATTGTAATCCTACACTTTTCTTCAATTAGCTTCCAAGCGAATGTCATGCATTTATCGAAGGACGTAAAGAAGAAATATCATATTGGACTGGTTTGAGCTTCAGTGTTTATATAAGGAACAGAAGTTTCAGCGGTACTTATTGCAGAATATTTCCCGCTCATCCAGGATCTTCAGGTGTAATAGTCATTGAAGGTAGATTGCATGACACAATTTATGTCATGCGATTCACTGTCAATTAATAATAATTAGTTTGAAGATCCTGGACGGAAAGAAACAACTACGCGATCAATTCTGCTGAATATTCTATTCATTATATAAACACTGTCCAGAATATAACTGTTATTATTGTTATTATCATTACCGTTATTTACGGTAATCACTGAGACTTTTAAAGTAGTTCTATACATATTTGGATTTAATTTGGATCACAGGGGAGACATCAGCTGCCTCAAGTTTGCCGAGTATTATTTGATAACAATTCACTGTGCTCCACGATGGCGAGCCACCTGTCCTTGTGATCACATAGCAAACTTGACTACTAGAATTCAATCTGCGCCAATACCAGAGCCTAGACGCGTGTTACTGGTTGCCGCCTAGTGACCAGTGTATATCCTGTTTACAGTCATGCAGCTAGTCAGTTGTCGGCGTGAACAGCTCGATGAAAACGTCTCTGAATATAGCAATAGATGAGGCGTGGTCGAATGTTAGAGGGTATATCACTTCCTTCAGGGTTTCAGATATGTTTTACTTATGAGTCAAACACATTAAGACATAACAGCGAAGAAAAATTTGAATAAAGTAAGAACAACGGTGGTTTGTGAAGAATAAGATGGTACCATAATTTATTTTATTGGCTTCTCATTAGCTGCATACAACTTAATGTACAATCTACTGCGATGAACTCAAATCACAGAAACAAGAGACAAGCGAAACTACACTATATCTAAGTGGGATGACGTTAGAGACAAAGATTACGTAATTAAATGAACATATAAATTGGGATTCAGTCGTTTGATAAAGATTGCTTCAGCAAACTTCAGGAGAATCGAGCTCTTCTATCTACTGATAATTTTAAAGTATTTTCCGATTTCCATTTCATGACCCGTATCAAGGAGACGCGTGATAATAGCACTATTTTAAGCGTTTGTTTCAGTACATACTCAGAAAATAGGAGGTGTGCCCTTCTTTCTGTTCTTCCAATGTAATTGCTCCCACAGAGACACGTAAATTTGTATACACAGTTGGAGTTAACATGAGAAGGATATTTGTCGGATTTTGACTGCACCGAACAGCGTACTATCCGCTTCAGGATAGGCTATGGCTAGTGACATATACAATCTTCTATTGACCAGTGCTCCAATATTTTCACCTTCAAAATAGAGTTGAATGAAGACTGGCTTTTTTTTACTGTGCTTTGTTTGACATTAACGCCTTCATATCTTCCGTACTTGTTAGTGAATCTCTGAGGGTAACCATTGTTTTTCACCATATTTCAAGAATCAAAAATTCTTCTTGTAATTTCTTTGTACAGCATATCCTCCTAGCTCTATAGGACAGAGTCTTGACTAGTGCTTTTTATAGCTGTTTGGACAAAAACTATTAAAATGTAAGTATCGTCCATTCCAGGTAGGCTTTTGGTAAATTGACCTCTAGAGAATACTATCTTCCAGGCGGCAATGTCGAGGAAATGGAACTTTCCATCATTTTCATGTTCCATAGTAAATTCAATATTTCTATGTGCGTCATTGAGGAATCCAAATAGGTAGGAAGGATGACTTTCATTATTGCACACTAAAAATGTGTTATCGACATATCGATAATAAGAAGTTATTTCGTCAACTGCATGCTTCAACTCTGTTTTCTCAGGGTCGGATATGAATAGCTGTTCATGAAGTTTGGAGCCCCCTGTCAATTGACGTCGTGTAAAGTTTGCAAGTGTGTTAAATTTGTTCTGTACATGAACTGAATAATTTCTTTAGGCTGTGAGCAGCTGATGAGAAACCAAGGAAGTAAATGGTGGTACCGTCCTATTCTTTATTCAAACAGACAAAGGGAAATAAATCTATGGAGAGAAGTTTTTTCTACGAATCGTTTTCAAGAGCTGTACAATTGTATATATATTTAACATAGAATTCATAAAAGCAATCAAATACTACTATCTATGTTCTGGAAAATGCATTAAGTAATGTGAGGCATAATCTAGAAGAGGATGACTCACTGGAATATTTAAAATGGAAGTTTGAATTATGTAGTGAATGTAAAAATGACATAATCAATCTAAGTGAAGAGTGGAGAAAAGTCAGTGGAAATGAGATGGTGTTCATGTGAAATCTCTGTGAGGAATATAGTGTTATTGATCAACTATAATAATGACAATAACAATGATAAAATTATGATTCGAATAATAAAATAAGACAATAAACTCTAAAATTAAAGAAAAATATAACAAATAAAACCCTTGGGCCATGGTAAGGCAAATGAGTGTATCTAATGCTTTCAACATAGAAGTCTGGTTTGAGGTCCCAAATATCCAGTGATTCTGCTATATTCAAGTGCTGTATTCGAAATCATTTTGTGTCTTAATGAAGAACTCTCTGTATCACTTTAAAGCAGTTATACGGGGTTGCTCGGTATCCAGAGTTGACATGCTGCTCATGGAAAGAACTTTTGGTATTCTTCTTTCCATTTTTGGCTGGCTGGATTGAACAGAGTTCCAAAATACATTTACGGACTCGACACTGTATACGGCAGACATACTGTGCCCACTATGAGTAAGTAAGTTCGTAGATACACAGCTAGGTGTCAAAAAGCGGTATAATATCCTTAGCTCATGAATGAATTAACTGTCTAGTGAAGAATGTGATCCAAAAGATTGCTGATTCAAACATCTTCTTCAGACACTTGGGAAGGCGGCTTTTAAGAACGATCACTTCTAAGCGACCTTTGAACTCCACTTTCATGGAGAGAGTTCTCTTAGGAGCAGTTTCGGCTCTCGGAAATGGCTGTGTTTCTCTCTCACTAGGGTTGGGTATCAGTTTTCTGAAAATATATCAAGTAGGGATCTTAATTTAGTCTCTAGTGTATCTTACAAACAGAGTTTACGGATCCTTGAATATTGGGAATGAATACGACTGACTTCCTGGCCACTCCGAGAAAGGTCTGGGAGTTAATACACTGTCTAGTCAATGGTGATTTTGATATATTAACCCTCACACCCAGTTTTCATATCTTACTGTAAGTAGTACATTCAAAAAATGGTAAAAACAGGGTCGATTCTCGATCCATAGCGAATTTTATGAAATAAAGTACGGTATTTAAAGTGTTGACGTGATTTTATATAGTCACATCTGCAAAATGAATTATAAGATTACTTACAGGATTTCATCGTGAGCTGACATCGGTTACAGAACCATTCGAAAATCACCTGGGAGTTCTGGACAGCCAGTTGTTTCGTCAGCCTAGTTTGGGACTCTTCACCAGTACGCACCCACCCCCACGGTTCAAACCCAGAACCTTCTGGTTAAAAGGCAAGCTATCTCATAGACGATTAATCCCCTGGGATGTGATCCAATGGCCAGCCCATGAATTCCAACTTCTGCCAATTCACGACATAAAGCAACCACTAGGCAATGTTTTCAGCGAGTATTTGTCCTTACACCCGACCTGCTGCACCCTACTGGTCACGGCCTCTCAGTAGAACCCCAGGCAACTACCTACCTGAATAAATTCCGTAGCTAGTGAGCATCTCATTGATTTTCAAATAGTTGTTTGTAGGGATTTGACTGATGAGTGTGTATCGCTGAAGAGACCCAAACTAGGACGAAACAGCTAGCTGTCCAGTACTGCAAGGTTTTCCAGTGATTCTCTAACCAATATCAGCCCATGATGAAATCCTTTAACCAATCAATCAAATCCCTACGAACCAATATTTTAGAATTATCAAGGGACGGTGGGTACTGTTTTTAAAAATTGCAATGAAACCATCAAGAAGACTATGAAATGCAATTTCTGATGACTTCGATGTTTGTCTACTCACCACCAAGTATTACCAAAGCGATCAATGATTTTTTTCTTTTTCATGCGTGAACTCATCATTCTGTAAATGAAGGAACTTTTGGTTATGTTAAACTTCATAGTGTATGCAGAACAGTTTCAATAGAACAGGTAAGCTTGTAATATAATGTATCCTTGTCAGTATACAACTTGTGACAAGATCTGTATGCAGTAGTTACACTTCTGTGAAATGTGATGAATATAACCACATTTGTGTCTAAACATCATGGGTCTGATTTTTTTATATAATGACTAACTCAAAAATATAGTATCTAAGTTGACTGTGTTTGGTTTCATCAGAAAGCCATGGGCCCAGTCTCTGTGTTTTACATGTTAATCGGCAAAGCATTAGTTAACATATAGAACATTATGCCCATTTGAGTGAACGTATAAATTACAATTTTCAGCTCAATGGGTAAAAAGGGTGTTTTCATGATCTATAACCTTATTTACAACCCTTTTAAAATGATACATTTAATAAAGCGATGAATAGTCTTTATCGTTTTCAAAGAATGCGTTTCTAGCATCATGAGAAAATTAATCTAATTCATTAAATCATCAGAAGTATGATTTACAATGAGTCATCGAGTTAAATCACTACCCTAAAGTTTATTATAAGTCTCTACTTCGAAGCAGAGTTCATCCCAATAGGAAGACGCTGAAACGGTATGCATTAAACCAAACAGACTCTTTATCTACATACATACAAGAGAATGAAATGAATTTCGCTCGCAGGCAATATGCGGTAGATGAACTACCAGAAGATCTTAGAACGCCTTTTATGGAATACGTTTCTCAAGTTAGTGAACGAAGGGCACAGAAGAAGCAGATAGAGCTTATGAAAGGACTTGAAAGGAAGCCAGAGGCTGGTAAATTTCCAGCAGATCCTAAAACATACGTCTACAATTATAGTAGTATTGAATTAAATAAGGTGCAACTTGAAGTACTTTCCCTTGGTCTCCGGTTTAGCGATAGACCGAAACGAGTTAATCACTTACTTAATAATGATATTGAATTTGAAAAACTATTTAGTCAAACAAGGGATCTAGTTCCATCATCCACCTTGGAACTAGAACGCCTCAAATCCAGTGTAGTGGATTGTTGTTATCAGTCCAAAAACCTCAAATGCAACGGTAAACGTTTCTTGACAAAGGAGCACAGAGAAGAACTAAAGAAACTGATAAATGATGAGAGGCTGATAATCACAAAGCCGGATAAAGGATCAGGAGTAGTTATCCTTGATAGAAGCGACTATATTAAAAAGATGAATGATATATTGAAGGACACACAGAAGTTTCAGAAACTTGAGGGGAAGAAAGATTTCAATAATAAAATAGAGAATGAACTAACCAGATGTTTGAAGAAACTAAGGGAGGAGCAGATATTTTCTAAACGTTTATATGAAGAAATCAGACCAACGGGCACGTATACGCCAAGACTGTATGGCCTACCTAAAGTGCATAAACCAGGGGTACCATTAAGACCAATACTTGATATGCAAAATTCGCCCTACCATGCTCTAGTTAGATGGTTAGTAAATACTCTCAAACCTTTGCATGAGAAGACCGTAAAATGTAGCGTCAAAGATGTATTTGAATTCGTAGACAAAATAAAAGATATTAATATCAAGGACAAAACCATGATATCTCTGGACATAACATCGTTATTCACAAATATACATCTAATAGAAACAGTTAATTACATATGTGAACAAGTGGACAAGCTGTCGATAAACATTGGTATACACATTGAGATTCTAAAAGAATTGATATTAAGATGTACCATGAATATAAATTTCAAATTGAACAGCAAGCTTTACAGGCAAGTGGACGGCTTGGCAATGGGCTCCCCATTGGGTCCCATTCTTGCTGGTTTCTTTTTAAGTAAGCTAGAAAATGGACCTCTGAACAACCTTATCAGTAAGCTCTCATTTTGTTGCCGATATATGGATGATACCTTTATTCTTTGTGATAATGGTTCTGATAGGAGTATAATAATAACTGAATTCAATGAAGTACATTCGGCTATGAAATTCGTATGCGAAGAGGAACCCCAAGACGGAATTACCTTCCTGGATGTCCTACTTACAAGAAAACCAGATGGTAGCATAAAAAGAAATTTGCATAGAAAAAGTAACTTGACAGGACAATATATACATTTTCACAGCTTCGTTCCTATCAAGTACAAAAGAAATTTAGTGAAGACCCTCAGCCACAGAGTTGGAGCTATATGCTCAGAAGAAGTAACTGAAGATGAATTAAGCATCGTATATGATACTTAGATCAAAAATGGCTATCCTGAAAAATTTATCAAGAAACATATGACAAAGAAAAAGGAAAAGGAGCACTCACTATCTGTTAAAAAGAAGCCTCTTTATATACGACTACAATTCATGGGTAATATACCAGGCGAGATAATTACGAAGAAATTAAGAAAATCATTACAAAGAACTTTTAATGCTGGCGAACTACACGTATTATTCTCAACACGACGGATGGTAATTCCTCGCCTGAAAGATGAAGTACCTAGACTAGCCACTTCAAATTGTATCTGTCAATTCAGCTGCGCTTGTGGAGCCGGTTTTATTGGCCGTTGCTCTAGGAACTTGGTTTTTCGTGCTCGAGAACATCTCCCAGCATGGCTGAGTAAAGGTGTAGTGAAAACTATTAACAGCTCGATATTGGACCATCTGGTGCGAACCGGCCACAAAGCCAGCGAAGAAGAATCCTTCTCTAAATTATACCGGGTGCCAAATAAATTGCCAAAAACATCGAAGCACCGCATGCTCCAAACAGCAGAGGCTATGGCGATTCGCCTCAAACAACCAGCGTTCTGTGTCCAAAAGAAGCCAGTCCAGCCCCTACTATTGCCCTGGCCTTCAGTAGAAACTATAATCTCATGAATTTGTAATACTATGTCTCTTGATTCTTCTGACATTCAGCTTATTTTATGTTGATGTGATTCAGCTGTAATCTATCAATATTATTGATTTGATGTTATTTCAACATTAATGTCGTTCATAACACTAACTCATTCATTCACTATAATGTATATACAACTGTAGAGCCTGATCATGAAATTATCGAAAAGTGTACTCTTTGTTCAGTATCCATTCTTCTGAAAATGAGTCATGTGTTGTTCAAATGAAATTGTATTATATGGTACCACTGGGTACCATTCCTCCTGAGTATTATACCATATGAACATTCAGATGTACAACAGACAAACTAACAAACTTCAAGTGTGAGGTAGAAGTACTCAAATGCTTTATAAATACGGTCACATGATGATGGTACATGCAAAATTATCCACACCAAACAACTCAGGAAAGCCTTTGTACTGAAGACAGGAGTAAGACATGGCCGCCTACTGTAACTGAAGATAGTCCTTATTTTAGCTGACTGTATCATTTAACAGACCGTGGGAAGCAAAAAGATGGACATACGCTGGACTAACAGAAGGAATCTAGATGTCTGTACCTCGTGTATGATTTATATCTAATGTCATACAAAATAGAAGATCTACAGGTATAAACCAACAATTCGGCAGAAGAGACAGCGAAGACAATCCCCGAAGTGGTCATAGGGAAGACAGGTCATTCAGTTAGCACTCCAAGCATAACAAGAACAACAAAAGACTCCATTCAACATCACTAGGAGAAATCTAAATGGAAGTTATCTCTCTCATTTGCCTAGACAGAGTCTTCTCAACTGCACATCATAAAAGCAAGACAGGCTTTCATTACTTTGAAATCATTGTGGATATCTAGTCCATTCAACATAAGGAATAAAATCTGAATTTTAAACAGTACTGACTTCTATATGCTTCAGAGTCTTGGTATGTCACGCATTTCCAACAGCCCAATGCAAACTTTTATTATTATAATTGTTTCCTTTAGTTACTAAGCAAACATAAAGCTTCAGCCGCACGTCTACATTGCGTTCGGTTCTCTTTCAACGTTTTCACCTGGCTCCACATCTGTCCACATGGTTTCATCTCCTCTTCATATGACCTACTCCAAGTCACCCTTGGACGACCAACACGCCACTTCCCGTTCGGGTTCCACTCGAGTGATGGCCTGTCGTGTGGTCATTTTATGGTTTGTCTTCTCAGAGTATGGCTAATCCACCTCCATTTCTTCCTGCATATTTGCTGCATAAATGGTTCCTGCTGGATTGTTTCGTTCATCGCCAGAGATCTCCCCCTAATACTGATCCTCTTTGCCCATCTGATCTTGAGCGAATTATTGAGTGAAAACAGCTGTTGATGAAGGTCTGAAGTTTGTTCGAAGTGCCGTTCGTGACGCGGCGCCAAGTCTCTGGTCCGAATAGTGAGTAGCACTGACTTCACATTGGAGTTCAAGATCCGGATCTTTTTTTCATGCTGTGTGCTGCTGATCTTCACAAAGACTTGAGAGTAATGTTAGTTTGCTTTGCTTTTTCGATCCTCGCTTTGATATCCTAGTCAGTTCCGCCTGCAGTTGAAACGATGCTTCCCAGGTCGGTGGGTAGGTAAAAGAGGTTGTTTCTTCCAGGTTCCTCCCATTTATGCTGGCTGATTGTTGTCTGTTGTGGTTGTTACTGTTGCTGTTGGCCAGGAATCTTCATCACCTCTGTTTTATGTATGTTTACTTGAAGTCCTATCTTTGATGCTTCTTCTTCTGTCGCCAACTTTTTGCTTTTCACTTGGATATCTTCCAGTTTGTGATAAATCAGACATATATCATCGGTGAAGTTCAGGTACTCCAAGTTTATTATGTGGGTCCATTTTATGCCTGTTTCCTCGCTGCCCACTCTCTGTTGCTTTATCCATGGAGATATTAGGCAGCAAGCCAGCCTTGTCTTACTCCCGTCTTCACTTCGAAGGATTGCGTAAGTTTCCCGTTGTGGATTACTTGACAACTGCAAACTTTTATCAGCATCTGACTCCTTTGCTTAACACTGAAAAACATATAGCAGGCCAGAACGAGCAAGTCAAAAAGAACTTTGTTAACGAAACAACCAACAGTCTAACGCTCAACAAATGTCTATAGCGGGGTAGATAGAGGTGGACTGCATACAAGCTGAGGACACCTCTGAGTGATATCGTGACCCAGGCCGTCTAGTGAAACCCCCAAGAGGTGTTACTCAGAGGATGTATTTGAAGACAATATATATATAAGGAATAGGTGAGAAAGTTTATCCGTAATCTTGAAGTCTTCTAAAAACAGACTGCAGAGAACGAAGTGAAATGGCTGCTGAAATTATATTTCCTAATCTGAACCCAAGGGAATAATAATGCATAATTCTAGTCTCTTTTTTTTCGTTTTATTCACTTTGCATACAAACTAGATTACATAGTATTATGAGGCATGCATGAGGCTTATGAAACAAGCTAGAGAATAAAACACGTCAAAAACTAATCAGTTATCCAGATAAGCGTGTGTGTGTGTTTGTGAATAATTGTCTAGTTTTTCTATAATCACAAATATTGCATATCTTTTTAAAATGTTTAAAATTATAAATATAAATAATTTTACTTCTGATTTCTAAAATAACAAACATAAGAAAAGGATTTTAAAAATTTTTATTGAGTATTTGATCTGCCACTAAAATTTTTTTCTTAATGAAGTAAAACAGATTATTGAAAGTATAATATAGACGCTTTTAGACAAGATAACTCCACTTCACTTCACTTTTTCATTGATTTAGACTGTATATAAGTTATTTTATAAGAAAACAATTTTGACAATTATACAAGTGGAAGAATTAAATGAAGGCTTTTTATGAGATGCAGGAGTTGATGAGTATAGATGATAGCGATTGGATAATATTACGTATATTTTATCCCCCAACCCCAAGGTGCTTATTCAACATAGACCACAGAAACATTTGTCACTCGAATTTGAACAACACTTCGATTGTCTGAAATATTAGGTGGGTTTACAGGATCGGTACTGTTGAACACTGATTCATGCCTTACTAAATGGAGGTGAAAGATGAATGACCAAATGTAACGCAATAGCTCGCCAAACAGCGTGGTTGCCTAACCGCGTGCCGTTAATTCGATTAGTAAAATTAAACTGTGAAGTCAGCATCAGAGGTTGAATAATGATAAAGACTGTAGGTTAATAATTTTAGCGGAATTAGTTACTGTAACAGGTTAGTTATGTTTTTACGAGTTGATCATGGACTGATATAAGTTAAAGAACCATTGAAACCACCAGGTAGTACTGCCAGACAGCTGTTTAATCCTAGTTTGGAAATCATCGTCAGTACGCACACATTGGGATTCGAACCATTGGACCTTCCAGTTAGTTACAAGGCAAGCTCGTATATCATTCAGCCACTGGGACCCGATTCAATGGGCAGCCCATGAATTCCAACTTCTACCGATTCGTGATTTAGCTCTAGCCCAACCAATGTCGTCGATGGGACATCCATCCTCACACGTGAAATCTGGATGGAACTCACTGGTCACGACTTCTCACTAGAACTCCAGGAAACTCCATCCTGTAGCAAGTCACTAGTGAGCATCAGATTAACTTTCTATAGTGTGGTTTGTAAGGGTTAGTTATCTTTTTACAAGTTGATCACGGATGAAACAGCTGTCCACTACTCCCTGGTTTCAATTGGTTCTCTAACTGATATCAATTCATGATCAACACGTAAAAATACTGTAACAGGAAGATGTGAAATAAATGAAAAACAGGAAATACGTATGATGTAACCGCGTTTGTTGAGATGGAAGCCTTAACTTTGAAGTTATCCTGGTCAATTTATAAAATGTAGTCCATATAAATTTCAAAATGAAGTGAGGTGTTCATTAATGAAACTGGTATTGTAAAAAAGACAAAGTTTAAAATTCCTTTTCAAAGGTTCTTCAAGCTTCATCCCAACTTCTGCAAAAATGAAAAAAGGCAAATGATTAAAGGGCGCGGTTGCTAGCCCCACACTAAACCTCCCCTCTATTTCGGGACCTACCATCGGCTAGGCGAGATTTAGAAGTGAGTTGGTTGGGAATCGAAGAAGAAATATTATGTTGCATGGCAGTGGTATCACGTAGTGTAAAGTTATGATGGGCGAATTTCAATGTGAAGAGAAACATATTTGACTGCCTGTCTCTTTTTTAATATACGAAGATGAAAATATCACGGAAGTTATTCACAATTAGTTATGCAAAGTTGTGGTTCCCCTAATTGATTAGCTTCATTTTGACATATGTGCTTGTTAAACAATTCCATAGATAGTTAAATGGTTACTAATTGAAAGTTGCTTGTTTGATAGTGGTTGGCAGAGGAATCTAGAAAGCGTTCTTTTCCCTACTTGGGACTCCTCAACTAGGCGTATATGCTCCCAAGTTGAGCGTTGGAGTAACTCATTGAAATTTGAATCTAGCATCCATTGCTTCGAATGTCAGACAGTTACACACTAGACAACTGAGTCTTGAGACACACCATTAGATCAGCTCGGGTTGTCTGAAATCGCACACACTGGCGAGTTTTAAGTAGGACGTAATTTTCATCCAGGATTCAACTGTTAGTCATCACCAAATAAATAAAAGTTATCTGCACTTCAGATTCCATAATTATTTGTTTGGTCATACTACAGTCAAGGTCATTCAAGCAGCAATCCACAGAGATTTTAAAAAATGCTTCTTTTCCTACGGAATTTCCTTATCGAATGTTTACTTATCTTCTAGATATGATAGAGAATTGAAGTATGCGCTGAAGATGCCACCCAGTAGGGTGATGAAAGCTTCGCAAATCATCTATCCAGTTCAGAGAACACAACCACATCAAAATCATCCACCTGAACTACAAATCTTCTCTATCATATCTAAATCTTACGAGCGAGACACGCTTCTCTCTGTTCGAAAGTGGGAAGACTTCGTCAAAAGGCAAGGATCCACCAGAGAACAATTATTCTTTCTCCATGAGTGCCTTCGTCATCAAATCCTACTAAACAGTGTAAGATACAAACCACCAGTCAACTGCACAATGGGATGGAAATTGGCCGAACAATGTGGAAGACGAATGGTCAAATTAATGATTACAGATGCACATTATCGGATCAGCAAATATCAACAAGTTATAGATATCCAAAAAGCAAAATTAGAGAAAACCCTCAACCAGGAACACCTGTAAACGCTGATCACCGCAATCACACTATCAAGTGAAAAACACAGAGAACAAAGACGAAGAGTCCTCAAAACCAAGCTAGCCAAGATTAGAAAACAACAACCAGACAATACGCCCATAGACTGCGTAGTCAACCTATCAAAACAACCACTATCAAAAATTGAACAACAACTACTACAAAAAGGATTAAACTACAACACCGGAGATACTTCAAAAACTGATTTCTTCGCTGCCCTTGAATCATTGCTCAAATCATCAAACTTGAACGAGGAAACACAGGAAGAGATACGCCAAACAATTGTACCAATGGTCAAACAGAAAAAACAACACACACAACTCAACTCTCAAGAATTAAAGGCCCTCAAAAAGCCTAAAAATAAGAAGAACATCGTCATTCTACCAGCCAACAAAGGAAGAAAAACAGTAGTCATGGACAGAGAAGAATACACCAAGAAAGCTGAAGAACTACTCAAAGATGGGGATGTATATCAACAACTCCCAACAAATCCCACGCAAACATTCGACAACCGCATCCAAAGGACATTAAACAAGCTCACCAAAACTGGACAGATCACAAAACAAACCAATGGTGAATGAAATCCCGTTACGACCAATTGTATCACTCCCAGGAACTCCAACATATAATTTTTCCAAAGAATTATACAGAAAACTAAAACACCTAACGGAATCTTGCGATCACTCCATCAACTCTGCTATCCAATTCCTAGAGAAAATCAGAGGCATCCAAATAGATGAACAAGAAATAATGGTATCCTTCGACGTGACAGCATTATATACATCCATCGGACAAAACCTAGCAAAAGAAACCATGGAGCAATTACTTAGCAACGACGAACAACTGCCACAACAATCAAAAATGCAACACACAAGCTGGATGGAATGCATAAATCTATGCCTAACAACATACTTCCAATTCAACGGCCAAATATATGAACAAGTCAAAGGAACACCCATGGGATCGCCAATATCAGGTTTGATTGCAGAAGCAGTGATGCAAAGACTCGAAAACATAATTCTACCAAAGATCAAACCCAAGATTTGGATACGCTACGTCGACGACACATTTGTAATAATCAAAAGAAACGAATTAGATAAAACTCACAACTTAATAAACAACGTCTTCAACGACATCAAATTCACAAGAGAAGAGGAATCCGAGAACAAAATACCATTTTTGGACGTCTTAGTCAGGCGAACAACTACAGGAGAATTAGAAACTCAAGTTTATAGGAAATCAACTCACACAGACCAAATACTGAATTACAACAGCAACAACCCAATAACACACAAAAGGAATTGCATACAAACACTATTCAAGAGAGCAAGGACTCACTGCAGCACTCCCACCTTAAGAAAAATTGAAGAAAAGTATCTCATGGACGTCTTCCAAAAGAATGGATATCCACGGAATTTCATCAAGAGACATATACCCCCAAGCCAACCTACCAAAGCAAAAGCCACCAAGGAAAGCACAAAGAAAATTGCCTTACCATATATAAAAGATATCTCAGAAATCACTACAAGACTCTTCAAACCTTTAGGAATTGACGTCGTACACAAACCAACAAAGTCGCTGCACTCAATTCTATGTCAACCAAAAGACTCAACAGCGAAAGAAGACAAAACCAACATCATCTACAAAATAAACTGTAACAACTGCGAAAAACACTACATCGGCCAAAGTGGACGTCCCCTTCGTCTTCGTATCCACGAACATAAGCTAGCCGTCAAAAGACATGATATCCACTCCCTCATTTCACTACACACAGACAACCACGGACATCAATTCGACTGGGACAACGTTCAAATATTAGACAAAGGAAATAACAAGAATGCTAGAGAATTTTTAGAAGCTTGGCATTCCAGTGAATCATCAATCAATAGACACATCGAGATAGACAAAATTTATCAACCAATAAGAAAGAAACTTCACACACAAAGGGTCAAAGTTCAAGTCAAAGAAACAATCAGTTCCAATACAAGTAACCTAGAAGGTGTGGAAACACACTTAAACAACCAATCACGTCCAAGATCACCAGGAGAGATGACTAATAAACTCGTGGAGAAATCTGAAAGCACACTTCAAATCGATGTATAGGCTGAAGATATCACCCAGTAGGGTGATGAAAGCTTCGCAAATCAACTATCCAGCCCAGAGAGCACAACCACATCAAAAACTTATCTTTTATTTAATATGCTTCTTAGTTCACTTTCAAACAAGGTACATGCAAAAATAACGGGCATGAGTATGTGTTTCTAAGTGGAACATATAGATTCAGGCTAGCAAATTTTCACTATAGGAGGTGTGTTTTTCACGCAGTGAGGTTGCTAGACACATTTCCAGTTTTCTGTCTTTTTTCCAGTCCTCATAATGACTAGTACATCAGATGCGGTTAAGCAGAGCGTTAGTTGAGAGTCGAGCCACGGATCTACTGTGTGGCTGGCCAGTATTTTATCACTGAAACACTAAAGCATATATTTGACTAAACCTTATCAGAGTCAATTTTAATCCGGTTAATTGCTGAAAAAGCCAGAATGTTTCGTGTTCTTCAGTAGTGACAAAGCAAAATAAAACTCCTTTGAAATGAAACATTAGTACAAAAAATATGTATCATTCATTCCTGTTTGAATGGAACTCAGTATAAAACATGGAACTGAACATCGACGGCTGATACAGAGGAGGTTATGAGATGAAGAAATGAAATACGGTCAGACATGAAGCCGGCTAAAAGTGATGCCAGAAAACTTAGTACAATGGAGGTGCTCAGCTGAGGCCCTACGTTAGACACTGGATTCAGAAGCCGGATAATAATAATTCTTATAAAACATCAAATTTATTATTTGCGTAAATAAAGTGGATAAGTAAAGAGCATTAACACAAAGGCATGTCAGTCATATCCCTGTCAATGGATCATTTCAATTCTCCGAAAAATGGGACAGTTAATGCGTCAACAATATTTATTCAGGCAGTTAACCTGGGGTTCCAGTGGGAAGCCGTGACCAGGAGGGTAAAGTAGCTCGAAGGTGCGGCAGTAACTCACCGAAGAAGACATTTTGCTCTATGTCATGAATTGGCAGAAGTTGGAATTCATGAGCTGGCCACTGGATTGGGTTCCAGTGGTTTAATGGTCTACAAACTACCTCGCCTTGTGACCAGAAGGTCCTGGGCTCGGACCCTGTCTGTGGGTCCATAGTGATGAAGAGTCCCAAAGGGTTGGGACGAAACAGTTGTCTAGTACTCGCAGGTCTTCAAATGGTTCTGTAAGTGATTTCAGCTGGTGATGAAATTCTCCAATCAATCACATAAAATCCCCACAAAACCAATCCTTGAAAATTTACAAAACTTATTCGGGAATATAAGGGTTAGAAGCAAACTGCGCAATGTAAGTGAATTCTGCAGGTAACAATGATACATTTCTGGGAAATTGATAAGTTCAAAATATTTTTAGTAGAAGCCCTCCAATAATTTTTCAAGACTTTTTGATCTTCAGAAGGAAGGGTGAAGGAGTAATGCTTTCGTGAATTGACCACTGTGCTGTTTAAAGAAATATCACCAGCATTTGGTTTTTGGCAGCAAACTATATCTCTACATAAACACCAAGACGGTTAACTTCTTCGAATAACTCACGCGGCTTATGTTGTCAACACAATGTGTGAATATCAAGCAAGCAGCATACCTGCAGTACAATTATTTGTTCCGTTATGATAGAGTTTCAAGAGATATAACTAATGAAGCTCAAGTGTTAGCAGGGTTCAAGGAAAGTGAACAGTTACTGACAAAGTAACAGTGTTTATACGTTGGGGAGTCAACTTATGAACGATTTATTTGTTTGTTAGCTAACTACTAAGCCAAGTAAATGATACGGCTGATTTAGTGGAGCGTTAGGACAGCAAAGTCACTTAAGTGGGAAACCGATTAAAAATTCCTATATAATTAGGCCTATGGGATCATTTTTATCACTACATTTCCTTAGTTTTCTAGATTTTAAATATTTGAAATATAGGTATAGTTAAATAAAATGGCGATTATTTCTATCTTGACCATGTGAATTCATCGACAAAAACCTCCGAATAAAGTTTCTTACTTGCTGGTAATGATGAGCAAAATGTATTCATAGTCTTGGTTTCGACACCAAGAAGAATTAATATACCATATCTATGATACAAGGATGTGATTATAAACTTTGGTGGACTAGACTGTGGAGAGTGGTAAAATCGCATACGTTAGAGAGATGAAAAGAATTTAGACGGTCTGGATATCACAGATGATTTAAATCTTATTTCGCAGAAAATTTAAAATCTACAAGCTTTCAGAAGAGTCAGCGAAGATATTACTCCAGCTGGACAAACAGAACACATAAATCGTGAAGATACAAAACCCTCCTCAAGGAAATCATCTCTCTCATATAATTGATCTGTGGGGCATCCTTTCAACCACGTATAGTAACAACAAGTCCAAACACAGTCGCCCCAGAGACGTAAACCTGACTTACTCTGATTCACTGGAGAGATCCACAACATTTAACACAAATAACAAGATGTGTACTGTTGATATTAAAATCAAGTCAGTTTTTCTATAAAGCTTGCAGACTTATTACTTGAGCCCCTGAATGTACATTCATTTGACTAATACAAAATTTAAATAACACGTGCTTTTTCTGGTTCAATGTTGAGGATTAGACAACTCTGCAGAAAATATGAGCAGCAAGAAACTTTAGAAGCTGAGGGTGTTGATGTTCACAGGTAGTACGAAGTACACTAACGCAAGATCTTATTCCCCCAACTTCTACAATATTCACCCGCGTACACCAAAGGCAAAGCAAAACATCAGAACTGGTCGTCCAAATTACGAATTATATTTCAAAACCAAATCGGAGTGCGAGATGATTGCTTAACTAGCTAGGGACCATACACCAACTAACGAACGTACCACGACAGCCTGCCAAATGGCGTGAATGCTTGACTGGAAGCCTTCATCAGCCAAGCAAATCCATTAAAACAGTGAGGATCGGCATCCAGTGTTCAGTGATGAATGCTGTGGCCAGTAATTCCGGGGAATTACCTACCGCTACAAAACTTTGAAATAAAGCAACCCAACAGATATTCAGAAAAAAAGGTGGAGTAAGACGATATGTATTGTTGACTGGTATGTGTAACTTGAACCAGTAATATAAAACAATAGTGCTTGGTAGGCAGATCGACGTAGTATAAACACTGGGCACCACTTTCACTTTTTAGAGGTTGTTTGAGTGCTTCGACCACTTAGCGCATTAGATCACACGAATTCTATCTAACTTCTAGGACAAACGGATAATAAGTATAATTATATTCGTCATTTTTAAATTACACAGTTCAAATTAAAAACTCATTAGCCTCAGTCATTTTTTACGCGTAATATAAATGAAATATAAATGGTCTTAGATAAGGAATATTCGTTTTACCATAGTTAGCATTGAACGTTATATAAACTCGTGATTTATTCACTATTAAGTCAGCATATATGTCCATATATGTCATAGGTCTTCAATACTGTTGTGTAATTTACACGAATACAGAATATTTAATAAGTCAGGCAGCATGAAAGAAATGTGATTTCATCTCTATTTACTAAGTAAATATAACTTCTGCTAACGTCAAAGTCAAAATATTTTACCAGTGGACTATTGAACTTCTTTCTATTGAAACTGAGGATCGAAAGGAAATAAGTTCAGCCCAATCTTCATTCCCCTTTGACGCATCCTGTCTATATGATATGTCATTTATTCACATGACAGTTGAATATCAGTGAATAAGGCAATAACTTATTCCACAGTGTGTAAATAGCACTGAGGCTAATAATTAGATTATTTTCGAATGCAGTGCAAATCTCAGTTAGCGAAGAAAATCTTCCAAAAGAACAAATTTAGTACTAATGAACTTTTAGCCATTTTCCACTGACTGACTCATTTGAGCAGTGGAATACTGTTCAAATCAGCCGGTAATGTTTGCTAGCCAAATTTTAGTGACCTAAGCCACTGACGGCAGTTTCACTCCCTTAGGACTGAGTTAATCAGAGCTTTCCAGTGCCTAACCTGAATTCGAGTGGTTTCAACTAAATGAAAAATCCCCATATTGTGATCAAAACATGATTTTGAGCGAACAATTGTTTTCGATAACTTCTTCTTCTTCTTCAGGCTCTACAGTTATAAATCCATGAATAATAGAGGACATATAGCCAATAGAGACAAATGAAAATAATATCAGAAACTGTATTGGGGTACATGTGTAAGTTGAGATGATAGTCCATTAGTTAACATAGTCAATCAAATGTGTATAGTCAGAAAAAAATGTGATGAAGTGTGAATGAATAATTGGGTGATATAGTGTTGTTTTATAGTCAACAGAATACAAGTGTCATTGGGGTGAGAGAAATGCGATAACCGCAAAATACATACAAACACACATTAACAAAGGGGACACTGAATGTGAGGGTTGACCGATAATGCCTAGTGATTATAACGACCACAAATATTATTATATAATATAATATTATTTTATAATTGTAAGAAGCTGAAGAGAAGTCAGATTAACAGAACATAAGAATTTAGCTAAGGTAAGAATGGTTGACCCTGAAAAGATAAGTAATTTAGAAAAAAGCTCAGCTATTGCACTTCATGCAATAACAAACAACTACACAATAGGGTGGGGTAGGGTTAAAATTCTAAAAAGTAATATAGCTAAGTGGAGAGAGAGGTTGATTACGGAATCCTTATTTATCGAGTCCACACCCAACACATGCAACAGAAATGACTCAATGCAAATACCAGAGATATGGAAGATATTATTACCGCAGGTCAAATCAGAAGAGGATAATAAATAATATTAAAATTCAATTTGAATTCAAACACATCACAACATTCTAACAAAAAACTTATTATGACTATTAAAACACTCATCGTATTTCCCATCTGATTATAGTTGATCAATAACACTCGTACCATTATTTCTGAATGTACATTATCTCACATTGATTTTTAATCCAATATCTAATCGATTCTACACATGTATATAATTGAAAGAACAAAGTTGTGTGAGTAACTTGATATGATTATGAGTGGCAATAGTTTGTGCTCGAAACGTGGTCATCAGTTCATATAACTGTACAACACTGTGTGATTTATCAAAATAAAATGTTATCCATAATGAAGTTATACTCTACCACCACAGTGCCCAAGTTTTATACTTATAAACCTAAAGAGAAATTATTGAAAAGAATATTCTTCGTTCAGACTGACTTTTAATTCATAATATGGGAATATTTCACACGATCAAATCTTATAAAATAAAGAGGCTAAATTGTAAATTGTAATAATATGCAATAATAATATGTTATCGAATTGGTAGGCTTAGTATAAAATCATAAAGGTTGACAAAAATTAAGGGTAACAATGAGGCGAAGTAAACTGGGTGGAGAAATGGATAATAAAGACATGATATCACAAAATAATAATAATAGTAGTACGAAAAATTATGATCCTGGTGACCTAATAGTTGGCCAGGGTAGACAAAAGAAGCGAATAAGTTTTTCTCTACACATAGATCTGGTCTTTCTCTATTAATCTCTAAAGCCTCAGCTATGGCTAGGAGGCGTAATCGTGTGCGTTTGGGGAGATTGTTCGGTACTCGATACGCAACTGTAAATGACTCATCTACTTTGATACTGTGTTCGATATCCACTAGATGAGACAGAATTGCACTATTTAATGATTTGGTTGCTCTTTTCCCAAGCCAAACAGGAATATGTCCACAAGTGCTTAAAGGTAAATTCCTTTGGATACGACCTATATAACTAGCACCACAGGAGCAGTTGAATTTATATACACACATTGATGGCGCCATTTTGGGTAATCTATCTTTAATGCAGAATTTTGATATCGATTTAGTTGAGAAACTGATATGCATTTTTGCGGCATTAAAAGTTCTTTAAATTGATTTCCTTAATCCATGGTTTAATATATCGCTGGATATGTCGCCTTTGAATTGTACATTTAAGTAAAGCTTTTTCTTACTTACGTTGTCTCGCTTAGTTTTATTTGTAAATTCATGGATATACTTCTTTACAAAGTTGGTAGGATAATCCTTTTGTAGCAAGGCGTTTGTAAGATTTCTTATTTCATCGTCAATAAATTCGTCGGTACATATGCGTCTTATTCTATGACTAAGAGAACGAATTAGGTTGCGCTTATATTGTAGTGGGTGTATCGTCCGTTCCACGTCACTTTCCTATAGATGTTTCTCTTTAAGGTACCGTCTTTTATTTTTGTAAGAAGAACATTCTCTTCACAAGTGAATTTAATAGCTGGATGTACCTTATTGAAGACTTGGAGCAGGTGTTGTCTATCCAAATTATTGTTACAAATGATAAAGGTATCATCAACATATCGACAATAATAATCCAGTTGGTTTAGTATCTCTTTTAAAGGACGATTTTCCAATTTAGACAGAAATATATCAGTTAATAAGGAACCAAGGGGACAACCCACAGCCACCCCATCTATTTGGCGGTAATACTCCTTATTAAATACAAACTGTAAATTCATAGTGCATTTTTGTTAATGTATGTTTGTATGTATTTTGTGGATTTAAAACTGTAGAGCCTGAAGAAGTTATCGAAAACAATTGTTCGCTCAAAATCTTGTTTTGGTTTCAACTAATTTGGCTCTCTCAGTCAAATGAGGCACCCGGCTGATGAACTTGAACGCAAACGTCAGGAATGGTCATCCGATGTTTAGATCATTTCGCTCCAGCTAGTAAACACTACTGGTTCATATGAAAGGTATCCAACTACTCATATGAATCAATAAGTAATTTATAGCATCACGCAAATATTCTTCCCTTCTCTTGATTTATATTTATA
This sequence comes from Trichobilharzia regenti, assembly GCA_944472135.2. Taxonomy (NCBI): domain Eukaryota; kingdom Metazoa; phylum Platyhelminthes; class Trematoda; order Strigeidida; family Schistosomatidae; genus Trichobilharzia; species Trichobilharzia regenti. Next base: position 72,393,297 of record OX235262.1, read on the forward strand.
GTATTAGGAAGATCCTATATCATGATCCGTGTAGATTTCAAATCACAAATTACTTAGCAAATTGAAAATTTGGTTCGAAATTTGAAAATAACTAAAAGGAACAGTAGTATTTTCAGATTGTTATTGTTTTGGATTAATAACAGAAACGTTTAGTTAGTAGAGGATGAAAACAAGAGATTTATACTTTCGACGATATTTTTGTTTTTGATTGCCTGTATTCGCTTGTTTGTTTTAATTTTTAAATGACTGTTACTGAAAAACTAGTGCTACGGTGATTCAGTGGTAGAAGCTTCGCTGACCACATTAACAGGTACGGGGGTCGATGTCCTGCCAACACCCTCTTATAACTCGCCCGGTTTACTAGTTGCCAGTAAGTTAACGAAAGAGAGAAGGCTATACCTGCGATAAACAACCCTACTTGTAAACAGATATAGTCTCTGGAACTTCAAAGATGAAGCTTGAAGTCCTCTGTTCCACTAGAAATGCAAAAGGAATGAATATGAGCAGAAACGTTAAACAGTAATAATCTCAAAAATCCATTCATACCTAATAGATAATTCTCAGTATGTTCTACTCCTTATAAATAGATATTCAAATGAAGTAATAGTCGGTAATATATCATTTGAAGTAATATTTTTCTGTCGGAAACATTCTATCAATAACCTCCATTTCTTTTGGAACATTCATAGCATCAAGTTGAAATCTACATGAAAATGAGCATGAGTACAGATTGAGATGCAAAGATATAATTGAATGATTAACACTAAATGAAACAGAGTAAATAAAATGCATTTCAGAAGATAGAAGCTTCGGTAGCTCGTTGATTTAAGCAGGTAGTCAGTAGGACAGAATAATCTATCATGTATAAAAATGTGATTTACGAAACTACCATACTTCAGAAGAGTTGTACATATGTGTATAAATAAATATCGTATACGTATGCATCGCAATAGAATGAGGATTTTATATTTCAAGTATGTCAGATTACTTTAAAATAAACATTCAAACCTGAAGCTGAAATGAGAACAAAAGAAAATTGAGTAGGATAATATTATCTGGCATATCACCAAAGTAATTTCCAACACACTGTCAGCTTTCCTCAACAATTGCCTTCCCTGGTCGGATATTGCAAATCATATGGCCGACTGGAAAGGGGAAGCAACATGGAGCTTTGTAGTGCAACGGATCAACCAAGGACCTTTAGCCTGAGAAATATGCTAAAGAAAAGAAGACGTTCAGCAAAGAGACTCTTTTCGGCGAATTCATTCACTGAGCTGTACAATCGCATATATATACAAATTAGTTTGTGTGTGTGTACATTAGATTTATAAAGTTTAGATAATTATGTAATGTAAGTATTATTTGGCTTGGAGACAAACGTTAAGATAGACAATAAAAATAGAATTGATTAAGTGAATTGGATTACGTAATACAGTTGAGTAGAATTCAGAGTAGGTCAGGTTGGCAACAGTGTTAATGAGTGGTGGTTGAAATTAAATAAGGGTGGGGTTAGAGAATAATACAGTTGAAAATAAGTAAGTTAATCGAGTGACGTAACATAGTTGACTAGAAATTGGACGTGGGTCAAGTTAGCAACATTGTTAATGAGGGTAGAAATTACAAAAGGGTGGGGTAGAGAATAATATAAATGAAGATGTGAAATAATAAAATGATAAAATAAAATGAAAAAGACAAAATAATACAATTAGTAAGACTGAAATTAAGAAGGATTACGTCCATTGTAGATTTAATGAATGAACGAATTTCTTTTGTATGCAGAGTTCAGGATTTAGCAGATGGATTGCCATTGCTTCTGCGATGTGGAGAAGTTTGATCCGTACACTTTTAGCAAGATTGCCTTGTATTCTGTAGATAACTTTGAATGCTAAAGGAAATGGAGATCGGCTGGACATATACTGAGACAACCTTTGTAAACCCGAATGGGAAACGACAAACGGGACACGGGTCCGAAAGTGATATAGACCACACTGTGTGAGAAGGAGATTTTTTATATTTATATTTTTGATTACAGGTTGATTCCACAAGGTACATTTTGGTAGAAGTATGGAATTTTCAGCATGTGATATCGGTAGCCCAAATTTTGTAGGCCGAGCATTGATATCAGGTGCGCGTCGGGAGGGGATCGAACCTCTGACCATGTGCATGGTCGGTGACAGTCCTAACCACTGTGCCACCGACGAGATGAGAGCTTGTGCGCAATTGCTGAGCCAGCTAAAGAGGACTGCAGAAAAAAGGATGAAGTGGAGCTGACTGGCAAATGCCTACGTTTCTTCAGGACCCAAGGAAATAATACTATTATTATTTAATTGGTTGTTTTCAGCTACTTAATTTTAATGTCAACATAGAAACATTTACTTCAGTTATCTAACTCAAACGGTTTTTTATTCCTTTATGTTCCCAGCGGAACATAGGGATTCAAGCTAGAGGCTCGAATTTTCTGTAGCAGTGGTGTTTATTTTTACGGGATGGGATTGCTAGCGTCACGCTCAAGCTTCCCTCTTTACCAGTCTTATTACTGGCTTGGCGAGGGAGGGAGTTAAAGGAGTGCGTCGTCCGGGGATTGAACCCAGGACCACATGTGTGGTTGGTGAGCATTCTACCACTGTGCTGCCAACGCACAACGTACAAATCAATAATATCAAGTAACTGAATACACAAAGAGTTGAGTGTTGAGATCATACAGGAAGATCATATGAATATTGAAGAGGTAACTTTTTTAATTACTCCGAATCATTTGAATTATCTGGCTCTTAGGTTAATTTTTTAAACCTGACTGTTAGAATGCAGTCTGTACCAACACGAAAGACTAGACCCACGACACTGTTTACGCCATGATGACCAATCATAGCGTATTTCACGCCTCTGTTAATCGTTCAGCGTCGTCCCAATACTCTGGAATATTCTTGTTATTCATACATATGTACCAAAAGGCTATCCACTGAACTCTTCGCGTATTTGGTCACGTGAAATTAATGATTTTCATCTTCAAAAAAAAACATTGTTCTCACTAAATTCTTCTTCTGTCTCTATTATTATAAATCCACTAATGTGTCAGCATATAGTAATAGCCAATAAAGGCAAATTAGAATTATATTTCAAAAGTGTATTGTGATTTGAAGGCAGAATGGAACTAAACAGTCAATAAAATTCAGATTACCATTTAAATCTATATAAATTGTATAGTCAATAACACCATCAGACAAAATAAGGATAAATTCATTCAGTAATGTTTGTGTATTTGAAATAAACAAATAGGATATGATTCAAGGGGTGAGTGTAGTCAGTGGTGTGCGAGACAGTGTGGAAACTACAGAGTATGGGTTACTCTAGAAGTGAAGTTTAAGGATGATAACAATAATAATAATGATGATGAAATAATAACGATAGTGTCGTGTAAACAAACAAAACGTACTTTTATTGAACGATTATCAGATAATGAAGAACTTATTAAAGCTGAATGAAAGGATTATTTTCACACATTAATGCATTTGAAAAGCATTACATAACCCTAAGATAAGCCATAATAATAACAGAGGTCTGAAATAATAGTTTGTCAGTGAAACAAAGACATAGAAGAGATAAAAATGTGATAGGGATTTACAGTGTTAACTATCAGTGTTTATGGAGAGTCTGTTGATCTTACTGCAGCCCAAGTTCAACGAAGCGGTTAGACACAATTCTTCTGGTGATGATTGCTACTGATATCGGTTACTGATAGAAGACATGATGAAGCTCCTCTGGACAGTTTACCGGTGCGGGGCACTGTTGATCACCATGGATGCATGCTTCCTTTCAGCTGAATGTCGACTATGGTATCATATTATCCCACTGACTTTGCTGTCCTCACCTTTTTATTTCTTCACTGATTTGCATCAAAACATTTAGAAAAAAGAATTTAGTGAACAGAACTTTTCTAACGATTGTATTATCAAGCTTTACAGCCGTAAATATATATATATATATATGATAGTTCAGAGGGTCTTTAGAAAGGATGAAAAATTAATAAGATTAGTTAGCAAATGGAGTTGGTGATAGTCCAGCAGTAGAATCCCCACCAAACTATTTATTTTTTTTATTTTTTTATTTTTGATTACAGCTTGATTCCACACTGTATTTTTGGTACAAGTATGGAATTTTCAGCGTGGATATCGGTAGCCCGAATTTCGCAGACCGACCATAGATATCAGGTGTGCGTCGGCGAGGGCTCGAACCCCGGACCATGTGCATGGTTGGCGAGAGTCCTAACCACTGTGCCACCGACTACTACGTGGTCTGAGACTCGACCCTCGACAAATACGCGCCTAAAACTCGCTAAGTCAGTAGTAATGCCGGTGAAGAAAGATGGTCGGATGGGAGACTAGTAGCCTCACCCCGAGAAAATAAAAAACCACTGCTATTGAGACTTCAATCCGTAGCTCTTCCATTGCCTTTGAAGAAAAAAATAGGGATCAAAACACTTACTTATTTACATTCTGTCTTGTTTATTTGACCAGTGTACTTTTACCTTATTTTTACAATTGTTACTATTCCTGTTATCACTTAGAATAGTTTCTGGTATTATTTCACTTATTGTATTTATTGTTCTAATTCAGTATATTCCGTGCAGTAAGAAACTCCATATTATCAAATTTCTCACCTTGTTAATTGGTGTTCCATTTGCTTATTTATTTATTTTATTACTCTACTTTCCCAGTGGGATACAGAGCTTTAGGCTAGAGATTTGAAGTACACTGGTCAAATAAACAAGACAAAAAATATAAATAAATAAGTGTTTTGATCCTTATTTTCGCTTCTAAGGCCAAGGAAGAGTTAGGGATTGAAGATAACATCCATATACCGCATACTGTAAACAGCTGAGGTTATCGCGATTCGCGCGAAACAACCAGTTTTCTGCGGACAAAAGAAGCAAGTTCAGCCACTATTATTATAACCCTGGCCTACAATGGAGACTATAACTTCATGAATTTGTCTTATATTATTGTTTCTTCTGGGTTTTTTATATTCAGTGTACTGCTATATTGATGCTATCGAACTGTAATCCATTGATGTTGTTATTGTTGGTTTTTCACGTTATTTAAACATTAGTGTTAATAATAACACTAATTCATTGACTATTATGTATAAATAACTGCAGAACCTGATGATGAAGCTATCGAAAAGAATATTCTTTCCTCAGTAACCATTGTACTGAAATAACCAAAATCTTCGTTGTTAAAAATAGACATAATTTAGGGATATTGTTGTCAAGACATTTCAAAAATCTGATGAGTAATCAAACTGTAACTAGGGTGGGGGCCAAGACTGATGAGAAAGTAGTGGCCATGTGTTGTCTATAAACATAGTTATTAAGATTCAAAATGTTGGTTTGCAGGGATCTGATCGGTTTAACGATTTCATCATGAACTGCAATATCATAAATTGGTTGAAGTTAGAATTTATGCACTGACCACTGGATCGGATCCCAGTGGATTATTGGTCCACGAGCTGGCCTTGCAACCGAAAGGGCCCGGACTAAAACTTCAGCGGGTACGAACTGATGAAGAGTCCCAAGCTAGGACGAAAGAGTGCTGTTCAGTACTCCCAGGCTTTCCAATGGTTCTCTAACCAACGTCAGTTCATGATGAAGTAGTTATTAATGTTAGTCAACGCATAAAAGAAGTTGAATAAACGTGATACAGTTAGGTAATAGGATGAATAGTTTAATTAGTCAGTTGTAATTAGGTTGCACATAGAAACAGAAGAAAATACGGCGTTATTTAAGAGTTCTAAAGCAGTACAAATGTTATAAGGAGCTAGAAAAAACAAGCACACAAACATCAAGTCAGTAGAAGTCAACACGTTTGTTACCATGATAGTAGAAATGGATGGATGATTTTCTTTTGTATACATTAATTCTGATTTCTACAATTAAACGGCTAAGGCTTCAGGAATAGAAAAGAGACGAAAGCCTATTGCCTTTGGTAGGTTGTTCTTCACTTTGTAGATCACTTTGATTGTGTTTTTCGTTTTCATTAATGATTTGGGATATGCCCACAAATTAATAAACAACATATCTGAAGACATCAGATTCACAAGAGAAGAAGAATTCAACGATGAAATTACATGCTTAGATGTCTGAAGCAAGAGAACTAACATAGGAAATTTAGAAACACAAGTGTATAGAAAATCAAAGCACACAGATCAAAAATACTCAACTATGGTAGTAATAACCCAATTATCCACAAAAGAAAGTGTGTGCAGACATTGTCTAAAAGAGTTCAAACACACTGTAGCATTCCAGTGTTGAGGAAGATGGAAGAAAAATGCCTACTAACCGTCTTAAAAAAGAATAATATCCTCACAATTTCATCAAAAAGTGTTTAAAATCGAGTCACAACATCAACAAAGACCAAAAGAAAGTTCATCCTACCATATATAAAAAATATCTCTGAAATAACAGCTAGAACACTGAAACCTTTTGAAACAGATATAGCACACAAGCCAGCCAACCAGCCAGCCAACACAATCACTTCATTCGATATTGTGCAAACCAATAGATCCAACAAATAGTCAGCTGCAGAAAGGAGGGAAGAATAAGTATGAGGCTGAAAACTCCCCTAGTAAACGGAAAGCCACCACCACTCAAAACGTTGAAGGTGTAAATTCCACTCTGAAAAGAAGGAATGAAAAAACTAACAGATTCTTTATGCAATCGATGACTGGACGAAACAATTTGGAAAACTGTTGTACTCTCTTTATTTGTAAAAGTATTTTGCTTGATTTTCATTTCGATTTTGTTCGTTTGAAAGAAGGCAGAAGTGGAGTGATCTATTTACGTGAAAATTTAATTTAGTAATCATTAATTGAGATAGAAAAACATTATTATCGTATAAGACAAAAAAAGATGATGATTTTTCATTCTCTGAATAATTTGTCACTAATTTTATTGTTGTTGTTGCTTCTGCTGCTGTTATTACTGTTGACAGATTAACTTAGAATGAATAAAAATTGACATACAGAATTAGCAATGAAGACGCTTCATTCATTACAAATCAAACAAGATTGATGGTTTGTCTCCATCTCTCTTCCACTCACCCTCTCTCTCTCTCTTTCTGCCTTATGCTTATTGAATACCACTGCTAATAATGATTTTCCTTTCTCTTAATGAAAAGTTCCTCATTAAGTGAAACCTTTCCCTGTTTTCACTTTACATTTTCCCCTAAATTAGAAGAATGTTCTTTATTTAATTATGTCATACATAGTATTATTCTAAATATTCCCGTCTCTCTCTCTCTGTCTTTTTCTATTTTTCCCTTCAGAATTCCGTCTTCCCAACTAGATAGAAATAAATTGGTACACGCTAAATACTATTAAAAGTTTTTAGAGAGAGTGAAACAGAGAATGGTAAACTGTGTTACGGAAAAGGCCTAATTACCTTGTCACTATTAATGTGAACCATCTTCACTCTAAACATCAATGGCGTAAGTGTGTTGTTCAATATAATATTGTCTTGAACAAAAAGAGGAGAAACAACCGATTTCCAATGAGCAATTCAAACAGACAAACAAGTGTAATCTAAACTTACTTACTTACTTAATTTCTATTAAAAATAGAAAGTACTACAGTACAGTATCACTAGCATTTTCATCTCGAACTAAACACCTACTCAAATGGTAATTTTTACAAGTTGTGATTGTTTTTGAATATTTAATTAACATTCTCTTCTTCCCTTTTATTTTGTTTGAACAAATTAGTAAGTAGGAGGAAGTACAGTGGAATAGTTTTTCTTTGTGATTTAAAACTTTCAACCAAATAGAAATAGCTAATAATAAATATGATCTTATATAGGAAATGACTTTTGTTAATAATACTACTATTAACGGTAGTAATAGTAGTAGTATTACTGTCTGTAGAAATAATGGAGGCACTTAAAAAAACCAAGAGACTAGAAGCATAAATAATTAGAAAATTTTCAATGTGATCAATGTTAAATAATTTCAGTGAATGATTAAAAAACAAATCCATTAGGCGCAAAATTATACAAGTTGGTTAAATATAGTTGTCAGTGCCGAAACTGTTTATTCAAAGTGGTATTGATAAAAATGTTCCCATGAAAAGCTGAATTTTAAGTTGAAGTCATGATATTTTAAATGGAACCCATTCGTGATGAAAAAAAACTGAAATCAATCAAGTCCTTAAAAACCAAAATACAAGATGAAGCAACCTGAAGTCCTAGTTTGAAGTCGTGACTGATGGGATCCATCATACTGGGTATTAGGACCGACATTCATCAATGGCATTGACGTGAGGTAGCACCATACTGAGAATTGGCAGAATTTAGAATTAATGGACCACTGGAGTTTATCGTAGTGGTTGAATGATATACGAGTTCGCCTTGTACTTGGAAAGTCCCCGGGGTGTGATCTTTGGTGGAGTGATGGGTGATCACTGCTAAAGAATTGCAGATAAGAATGAAACAACTATCCAGTACTTCCTGGTTTTCAGTGATTCCCTTAGTTGATGCCAATTCGTAATCACAATTCAAATCAGTGAAATTCCTGCGAAACGACACTCAGAAATTTGGAAAGACTTATCATGAATTCCTGCCACTTCTAAAAAATACAATCTCTTCAGATTTCATTTAAAATATGCTAACTATACGAATTTTCTTTATTATAAAATGGTTATTAAGCTTAGTCATCGCAAAAAGGTGATTTGATATATATAAAGAAAGTATTGATATGACATTTCACTAAATCTGTGTATTTTTTATTCGTTTACGTTCCGAGGGGAACAGACGGTCTTCGGATTTTCGAATTTACACTACAGACAAAGTGCATTTCTCACATGCCTGAAGTAAATACATTTTATCTGACGAAACTAGCGGATATTCAAGCGCAGAAGATTTGCTCATGTGGAGCGAGACATATAGGTCTTTGGATGCGTGTTCTATCTACACGAGTCAAAGAAAATTATCCCGGTTCGATGCAAAAAGATAAAAGTGGATCGCTAAACAGTGCTATAACTGAACATAAAGCTAACACTAGTCACTCAATATACAAGGAGAATTCATTCAAAGTCACCTCCAAAGTCAAAAGAAGCCTGCCAAAAACGGTAAGCTTCCGTTTACTTTGCATTGTCGAGGCCTTAGCGATCTGCATAGAAAACCCCCATTTGAACACACTGTGGGAACTTCTCCATCTCCTACTCCTACCTTGGCTATAATTCCAAGTTCTACTACTTTGAAGAAAAATAGAAGACATTCAGCGAAGAGTCCCTTTTCGGCGAATTCATTTTCTTAGCTGTACAGTCGCAAATATATTTGGATTATTTTGTATGTATGTGGCACAGAGGAAGAATGCTCGCCACCCACGCATGTGGTTTGTGTTTCAATCCCCGACCGATGCACTCATTCACCTCACCAAGCCAGTAATACGACTGGTAAAGAGGGAAGGTTGGACATGAGGCTAGCAACCCCATCCTGTTAAAATAAACACTCCTACAGAAACTTCAAGCCACTAGCTTGAAGCCCTATGTTCCACTGGGGAACGTGAAGGAAAAACATCGAAAAAAATTGTGATAAGCTACAAGATTTAGGATACATTGTAAACAGAGAAATGTTCAACAAAGCATTTCTGTTATCCTGGCATTCGATATGTCTCGATTTAAACTTTTTCATTTAATGCATAAGCGAAGTGTGTGCTTCACAGGAACCTGTTAAGTAACTAACACAATGGCTGATGAATTCGTTCAATAGGCAGACTGAGACATATCAAGTGATGTAGTTACCCCTTGCTTTGAAAACAAGAGAAGAACACTCAAATCTGAAATTTCATTGTCAAAGAAACAGCTCGATTCAATGCGGGATATTATTTTGAAATGTTATGAGTCAGTTGATACGGATTTCAGCCAAAAAGTATTATGAATTTAACTGGTGGATGGTTACTAGCAGTGGAATCCACTATCCACCAATTAAATTCTTATTACATACCCATACATCGTCAAAGCCTCTGCACAAGAAGCCGATATGTGAACCTGAGACCGAACATTTCGGTCAAATCAATCGACGCGAAAATGTAAAATTTAATTAAATAACAAGCATTATGGTTTTATACCATAATATATATATATATATATATATTGTCTACGAGCTCGGTGAAAAAAGAGTTCCTAACAACGCATGCATGCTTCCAATACGTGACGCACCATTTTATGTCGCAGACTTAATTACCATAGCAGTGACACCACTTGAGGCGTTGCACAATATGCACAGCACGAGGGTTGATGGCGTGATAATTTCCTCAGGGCTATCAAATGTATTAGTATAAATGTGTTTAAGTCTTAGTTCACTTGTAATCCACTGTAAAAAAAGACTTGTCTTACATGCTCCCCCCACTTTAGTTTGTTGCATTCGCAGCTATGTTGTCACTAATCCAGGGATCGCAGCAAATGAAAACGTGATGGTGTTATGTTTATTTTTTCGCAATGGTGATTTTACTAATGAACAGAAAGTAAAGCAGTAAGATAATTTGCCTTTAGATTAATTTTCACTTTCCACTGATTAATTTATGTTTAACCGATATGGTTGGTCTCCGCCTACACTTTGTCTCCCAGTACGCACTCTTCGATGATGTCCAAAGATTAAGGTGAAGTTATTTCGGGTTGATGGTAACCATCAAGGGAAACCAAGATACACATTTCATGCCTTTTGAGATTTATTAGATGGACGTACCCACATTCCTAGTCAGGAATCATGTCAACATAGACAGAGCATTTCCGTCCAGCATAATCAACCGATGGGAAATGCACATTAACCTAAGGACAAATAATAACTGTTACTCGCATCACAAGAAGTGGTTCTCATGTAGAAATTAAATCTGGTTAATGCTCTTGGGTTTGAAGTGACTTGGAGAAGGGTTTCAGTCCTACTAATAACTACATCACTTTATACAGTTAACGAGTTCCAAACAGGACAAAATTCGCTACCTGGATTCCACTGTTAGGCGCTATCCATCAAATTACTTCAGATTAACCCTCAAATGTCACTGCAGTATCCGTACTAGGAGCTGAAATCTCAACAGAGGCCAAAACGTTTGTCCCAGCCATTCAACGGATAAATCAAAATCGAACTAAAAACAAATAATGACTGATACCCGTCACACAGCAGGGTGCTCTCGTGAACCACGTGGTCTAGTGAATAACTCTTTGGCGTTTGAAACGATGCGTACTGGATTGAACTATCAGTAGTCACACTATCACTCACAACCAAACGAAGAGTCCCAAATAGAACGAAATTAGCATCCTGGATAACAAGACTAGTTATCAGTAATCAAAATAATAAGATAATCTTTACTTAAGCAACCTTCAAGTCATCTCTGCTCTGGATTCATACTTCAGTGTTGATCCCATTTCAGAATTAATGATTTTGTTATGTCAACGTCTTGAAATAATTTTCTTCTTCATTTTTTCAGTACGAAGTTATCAGAGGTTAATTTTCAAAACTTCTATTCTTTTTTCAGGGAAAATTTTATCTTAAGGTGATGTCACTTACAGAATGACTGAAAACCAAGTTGCACCGGACAGATGTTTTGCACTAGTCTGTGACTCTTCGACAATTCGCATCCGGGACCTTTAGGTTACGGGATTGGCCAACTGACTACTCTGATACTGAATAGGGATCCAATTCTAATTTTAGTATATCTGCTATACAACACTACTGCCAACTAATTCAAACTATGGTTATCCACTCCAAATCTGATATGGTGTACCCCATTGGCCATGAAGTGTCATTAGAATATCAGAACTTAATGGGTGCTTTTCTATTTCAAAATAATCACCACTTAGGTAGGTAATGATATGATTTTATATCTTCATCAATACTTTCTACAGAACAGAGATATTCACCAAGACATCAATAGCCATAAGCCAATTAGGCAGCGATTTGTTAATTACATTATTGTGTAAATTATATTTCACATTAGTGAAATGAATATTCGATCGTAATGTCGAATACAATTCTCATGTGTTGTATATGTGATACACTCGACCACACAAATTTTCTTTTCCACATAAATTCCTTCACTTTCAAAATCGTTAACTTAAAATTAAATTTTGCTAGTGATCAATATCACCTAGAAATCACTTATAACAAGAAAGTACTGGGAAGTTGTGCTGCTGTAGTTTAGAAGTCCTCAGCGATGAGCACCCACCGGGAGCCAGCCCATTAACCATTCAACTCTTGGGGTGGAATTCAATGACGTATGAATTCTAATTTCTGTGAATTCATAATATATATCTAGCATCAACCACTACCATCGTTGAGAATGTGTTTCACCCTGATATAGTGGATCTTCTTGTCCACCACTTCTCATTAGAACTTGAGAATATCAACTCTGTCGCCATTAACGATCTGTCTCTCTATTCCTTTGCATCCAAAGTGAAATGTAGGGCTTCAACCTTCAGAATTTGAAGTAGTAGTGTAAAGTTGCCAGCATGATGTTCAGCCTTCCATCTTTACCGAGTTAGGTTACGTTTACGAGTGAGTCAGCCGGTGATAAGACCGTGGACCAATGTAAGTGGTTAGTGAATGTTCTACCACTGAGATATCAACGCATAGAAACACTGAATGGTTAAAGGCGAAATTCGAACTCTGTCAGATTAAATGAAATGCAATTATTCGGATATTAATCATAAACTGGAGGGAAATAGTACTCAATAGCTAAACAGTGAGAACTAGAGAGACACGGACTAGAAAGGATGCTCCAAATTAATCCATTATATTCTGCAGCTACCATGAGAGAAGCAAGTTACATATTACGACAGAAGAGATGAAATCAGCAGGTGACCATCAAAGAGGGACTCATTCGATTTTCTAAGTGATGATTTGTAACGCTGTGACACATTGCAGATTTGATCGCGAGCCCATATGAGTTAGTGAGCCGTTGGGAAGTCAGGCAGTATTGGACTACTCTTTTATTGCAGTTTGGAGCTTAACAGCGGCAGGCATTCAGGGGATTCGAATCCAAGACCTTCAGATTATGAGGCGAGTTCACAGACCACTCAGCCAGTGGGAACCTAATTAATTGCCTATAAATTCCAACGTATGACAATTTTCAACGTCTACAGTGCAACCTCCAGACCCAGTGGCTTAGTGACCTGCGAGGTGGCCTCTTAAACTGAAGGTTTTGTGTTTGAATCCCGGTTGGTGCATACCTGTAAAGAGTCCCAAACGAGGACTTCCTAATCTTCCAACGGTTCTCTAACTGATATGAATTTGTGATCAAACATGTGGCTTATTCAAAATCTATATCAAGTTACATAACGGGGAAGCAGTGTTATTACACACTAACTATATATTATAATTATAAATTATTTGAACTATTCATTCTAATTCGGCGCTCAGTTTATTCCAGGAAATTCGTAACATCTACGATCTGGATACTTATAGCCATATATATAGTGTTCATGCTCTCTGCGATGACGCACAATCATAGTGTTAAAGAGATAATGATTTTAATAGACTGTCTCCGCACCTCGCAAAATGTATCACAATTCAAACGTGTGATTCATCAGTTGAAAATGGAGTGTGCCAGATGTACGAATTAAGAATAAATGGTCTTTATAAATAATAAGGAATAATTTTTGGGCAAAAATCTATGCATTAAATAATATAAAGAAGCGCCTTGAGCACTACAGATTGAAACCAAGAGGATGAATTAAAGCACAATCACACAAACTTATTTTTAGTTTGTTTTATTAGATGAGCCGACGAGACAACGGTATATACCAGTGAATTACTTAATTAACAAAGCTTGACTGACAGACAATTAAAGTATAAGACATGATACTATTGAGTAGATGTTAAGACTGTCACAACTAGAGATAAATAATGACTTCTATACTACTTACAATAAATATGAGCATAACTGAAACATTGTGTGCAGAAAATACAACAGAAGAAAAATAAAACATTGATAGTATTTATTATACCCTTTATAATGAATGATACAATAATATCGAATTTTATGATTTAATGAACGACATTTATATTTTCGGTTTTCTGCAAAGATTGAATTGTATTTGAATTTTAGAGGAGAAATTACATAATGATTACAGTCAGCGGTCAGTGTTCATGTTAGCCAGACACTACCCAAACAGACAAGGTGTGAAATTAAAATTTCAACCAGATACTGAATGTACATAAATTGTAATCTTAATACATTCAGAGCGTTTCATTGATCAGATCAATTCCATATCAGGTTTGATTGCAGAAGCAGTGATGCAAAGACTCGAAAACATAATTCTACCAAAGATCAAACCCAAGATTTGGATACGCTACGTCGACGACACATTTGTAATAATCAAAAGAAACGAATTAGACAAAACTCACAACTTAATAAACAACGTCTTCAACGACATCAAATTCACAAGAGAAGAGGAATCCGAGAACAAAATACCATTTTTGGACGTCTTAGTCAGGCGAACAACTACAGGAGAATTAGAAACTCAAGTTTATAGGAAATCAACTCACACAGACCAAATACTGAATTACAACAGCAACAACCCAATAGCACACAAAAGGAACTGCATACAAACACTATTCAAGAGAGCAAGGACTCACTGCAGCACTCCCACCTTAAGAAAAATTGAAGAAAAGTATCTCATGGACGTCTTCCAAAAGAATGGATATCCACGGAATTTCATCAAGAGACATATACCCCAAGCCAACCTACCAAAGCAAAAGCCACCAAGGAAAGCACAAAGAAAATTGCCTTACCATATATAAAAGATATCTCAGAAATCACTACAAGACTCTTCAAACCTTTAGGAATTGACGTCGTACACAAACCAACAAAGTCGCTGCACTCAATTCTATGTCAACCAAAAGACTCAACAGCGAAAGAAGACAAAACCAACATCATCTACAAAATAAACTGTAACAACTGTGAAAAACACTACATTGGCCAAAGTGGACGTCCCCTTCGTCTTCGTATCCACGAACATAAGCTAGCCGTCAAAAGACATGATATACACTCCCTCATTTCACTACACACAGACAACCACGGACATCAATTCGACTGGGACAACGTTCAAATATTAGACAAAGGAAATAACAAGAATGCTAGAGAATTTTTAGAAGCTTGGCATTCCAGTGAATCATCAATCAATAGACACATCGAGATAGACAAAATTTATCAACCAATAAGAAAGAAACTTCACACACAAAGGGTCAAAGTTCAAGTCACAGAAACAATCAGTTCCAACACAAGTAACCTAGAAGGTGTGAAAACACACATAAACAACCAATCACGTCCAAGGTCACCAGGAGGGATGATTAATAAACTCGTGGAGAAACCTAAAAGCTCACTTCAAATTGAAGTATGCGCTGAAGATGTCACCCAGTAAGGTGATGAAAGCTTCGCAAACTAACCATCCAGCTCAGAGAACAAAACCACATCAAAATTATCCACCTGAGCTACAAATCTTCTCTATCATATCCAATTCCATATCACTTGATCACCGTTTATTTCGCTTTTCCTGATTGAGAGAATCTAATCTGATGGTAAGGCTGCATGCTATCTCCTACGATAGTCCTTATTGTTGTAGATTGAATTATGCCATGTACTGTGGGGAGTGAGAGGATAGGCTGACAGAACTGAACTGACAGAAAGACTCTAAAAGATTTGGATTTCGTGGACATTTTGTATCTAACATCACACAAACTAAAAGATCTACAAGCTAAAAACAACAGGTTGTCAGGAGATAGAGGGATGGAAGGAAATCATGTGAACAAAGAGAAGACAGAGGTGATAAAGACACCCAGGCAACAACAATAAGCATGAACCACCGTCATAGGGAGAAATTGGAAGGAAGTCATCTCTCTAGCTTACCTAAACTCTACAACCCCATTTCAACTACAAACACCATGGATGAGGATGTTAAAGCCTGCTAGAATCAGGATAGCAAGACATATAGGCGTCCATCATTGTGAAATCAGTCTAGAGACCTGCAAACCTAAGTATTAGGAGTTTTCAGTACTAATGTGAAGTATTTCACTGCCTCTACAGGGTTTCTGGACTTGGTGTGAAATGAAAAGCATTTCCAATGGGCTACTGTCTTCGCTTCATTTTGAAGATTAAATGGTTTGTAGGCAAGGATAAGCAACAAGGAACTCTAGCAACGATCCTACCAATATGCAAGACCCTTAACTGTAACTCGAAAGGGATGTGGTGGGTTGTGCTCGGGCATGTGACATGCAGGAGGCAGTATGAATTGTGATAAGTGAGTGAAAGCTTATGGGAAATCGTACAACCAGTTAAAAAAGACTACAGGAAATAAACTGAAATATAGATGCGCTACTGAAGCCTCATATTTCACTTGGAATCCAAGGGAGTTAGAAATAAACAAGATATGAACTCTTCTCTATTTCTTACTGTTTCAATCATTCAGTTATGTTCAAAGATTACAACGTTTGCTCAGATTAATTTTATTGAGCTTTCAACTTACTACTGTGCACTTTACAAAAATAAATAATGGAAGAGGACTTGTCATAAGTGATTGAATCTTTCTTCAGATAGAACAGTGTTACATCATAAAAATGCATTCTTGACTATTATTTTACTTGAAGATTCCTTACGAAGAGTGAATATTTCACAATAATATACTCTAGAGATTCTGTAATATGCTTAAACATAGTGTTAAGAAAAAAACCCTTATGAGTATATTATATCGATGAGGCTAGGAAAAAACTTTTGATCAATGTGACTTGCTTTTGACTGCTCTAGTTATTCATTAACAGTTATCAATGCGCCTTTTCGTCATTGTTATGATGTGTCACTCTGACTATGTTAAACTCTACAGCTGGCAATTAAAGAGTTTTGAGGCCTACAAGTGAAAGCAATTGAGTGAATTTTACTTAAATATGGATAGTAAATGATACTATAGGAAAATGTTGTGAAGTTCAGGCACCTTGTCACACTTATTCCATTTGCTGGTGACCATGACTGAATAGTGTATACAAAAATGTGTCTTATAGAGTAGGCAATGAGAAAAGTATGTACTATTATATGTTTAAAAAAATATTATTACTAATTCTGTTCATGATGATAAACTTTGAAGGTTTCTTTCTGACATTAACATGCTTAAATTATGATAACTCATTATTATTATTATTGTATCCTTTAGTTCCTAGAGGAACATAGGGCTTCAGCTGAGCACCTCCATTGCCTTCGGTTTTCTGACAACTTTTTCACTCCGCTCCGAGTCTGCTCACATGCTTTCATCTCTTCCTCGCATGACCTCCTCCAAGTCACCCTTGGACGACCAACTCGCCGCCTCCCTTTCGGGTTCCACTCGAGCGATGGCTTGTCTAGTGAAGTCACTCACTTGATGGTTTCCTCAGCGTATGGTCAGCCAATCCATCTCCATTTCTTCCTGCCTATTTGTTTCACAATCGCTTCCTGCTGTGTTGGTTCGCTCATTGCCAGCGATCCCTGTTGCTGATCTTTTCTGGCCGGCCATCTGATCTTGAGCACTGAGCGAAGACAGCTGTTAATGAAGGTCTGAAGTTTGTTTGAGATGCTCTTTATGACTCGCTAAGTCTCTGATCCGTATAGTAGCACTGACTTTACATTGGAGTTGAAAATCCGGATCTTATTTTTGATGCTGAGTGCTGTTGACCTCCACACAGATTTGAGAGTAATGAAAGCTTGTCTTGCTTTTCCGATTCTGGCTTTGATATCCTCGTCAGTTCCGCCTGTAGTTAAGACGATGCTTCCCAGGTAGGTGAAGGAGGTTGTTTCTTTCAGGTTCTTCCCACTTATGCTGATTGTTGTCTGTTGTTGTTGCTGCTGTTGATGATGATAACTCATAAATACTTCAAATTCATTCAGATTCACCTAACTGGTATGAAATTACTTCTATTTTCAGATTTCATTCACGAATAAATCAATTGATGGTGTACTTAAAATCAGTAAATCAGTTTGAAAGCATGACAGTTACTGGAAAATATGTTCTCAAGTTCAGAAAGCAAATTTATAAAGAATGGTTACTGAACGAAGAATACTCTCTTCGATAACCTGCTCTTCATCGGGTTCTACAGTTGCATATACATAATACTCAATCAATTAATGTTAATGACAACATTAATATCGTTTGAATAACATTGAATCAATAGTAATAATGATGATATCAATGGATTACAGTTCCACAGCATCAACATAACAATACAATGAATATCACCGAAATTAGGAGAAATAATAAAATAATATAAATCCATGAATTTATAGTCTCCAATGAAGGCCGGCCAGGGCAGTAATAGTAGCTGAACTTGCTTCTCCTAGGAACACAGTACCGGCTGTTACTCGTGAATCGCAATTGCCTCTTCTGTTTGGAGCATGAAGTACCGGCAGTACCTTGGTAATTTATTTGGCACCCAGAAGATGATAGAAAAGGATCATTCAATGCTGGCCGGCTTTGTGACCAGTTTGGACCATGTGTTGGGACTGTTGATACTTCTCACTGCAACTTTATTTGACCAAGGAGGTAGGAGTTTCCCAGCATGAAAATTCAAGTTCCTAGTGCAAACGCCGATATAATTTGCTCCACAAATACAATTGAATTGGTAGATATATTTAGAAGTGGCTAGTCTAGTTACTTCATCTTTCAAATGAGGAGTCATCATAAGTCATGTAGAAAGCATGACTTGTAGTTTGCCGGCACTAAAAGTTCTTTGAATAGATTTTCTTAACTTCTCAGTAGTAATTCCTCTAGGTATATCACCCTTGAGTTGACATCGTATTTATAGAGGCTCCTTTTTTACGGATAGCGGGTAGTCCTTTTCCGCTTTCTTTGTCATGTGTTTCTTGATAAATTTGTTGGGATTGCTATTTTCAACCAAGTTATCATATACAATCCACTGCTCATCTTCGATCACCTCTTCTGAGCATATAGCTTTAATACTGTAGCTTAGGGTTCTTATCAAATTTCTTTTGTATTACAGGGGAACAAAGCTATGAAAATGTATGTATTATCCCGTCCATGAGCTTTTCTTACGCAAATTCCTCTTTATAGTGCCATTCGGTTTGCTTGTTAGAAGGACATCTAGAAAGGCAATTCTATTTTGGGATTCCTTGTCGCACGTGAATTTCATTGCAGAATGTACTTCATTGAATTGAGTTAATATTGTATTCCTATCCGAATCATTGTCAAAAGAATAAAGGTGTCGTTCATATACCGGGAATAAAATGGAATTTTTTGATAACGTTATTCAAAGATCCATTTCTCAATTTACTTAGAAAGAAATCTGCCAATATGGGACCCGATGGGGAGCCCATCGCCACTCCATCCACGTATGTGTAAAGTATGTCATCACATTTAAAATTCAACATAATCGAGCAAAGAATACTCTTTTGTAGAGCCAGAAGAGGAATTTATTGAAAAGAATATTCTTTGCTCGATTATGTTGTGTTTTATAGATATCTGAATGAATATTTTTGCTACATTTAAAATTTACACTCATGGTACATCTTAATAACAAGAAGAAGCAAGTTCAGCTACTATTACTGCCCTGGCCAGCCTTCAGTATAGACTATAAATTCATGGATTTATATTGTATTATTATTTTTCCTAATTTCGGTGATATTCATTGTATTGTTATGTTGATGTTGTGGAACTGTAATCCATTGATATCATAATTATTACTATTGATTCAATGTTATTCAAACGATATTAATGTTGTCATTAACATTAATTGATTGAGTATTATGTATATGCAACTGTAGAACCTGATGAAGAGCAGGTTATCGAAGAGAATATTCTTCGTTCAGTAACCATTCCTTTGAAAAAAATTTAATGGGCAATTTTAATCAATAAATTTATACACTAGTGGATTATTTATCGACACAGAATAACTCAGTTAACGTTTAATAGCTAGTGTTCTGATAGTTTAATCTCCTACTCATATAAGGAGGATTATCTCATTGATACATTTGACAGTATTACTAACTATTATAACGGTGTAGTTCACATCAGAGCAAGAATTCCTTGTATGTTTACACAGGTAAAACAAGAAGACAAAATATGATTCCCACGAGTATAATTTTAATTTTTTTATGTTACCACTTATAATAAGAAATTGTATCGAATTTTCCGGTAGTTCTTTTTTTTATTTCTTTGTGTTCAAAGTGAACCATGGAGCTTAAGGCTTGAGCTATGAAATTCCAATAGAGTAGTTTTTAAAGTATTGGTTTTGTAGGGATTTTGCTAGATTGCACTGAGGATTTCACCATGAGCTGACATCAGTTAGAGAACCATTGGAAAACCCGGGATTATTGGATAGCTGTTTTATCCTAGTCTGGAAATTATCGTCAGTACGCACCCACTGGGATTCGAACCCAGGACCTTCCGGTTACAAAACAAGCTCGTATAACATTCAACCACTGGGACCCGATTCAATGGGCAGCCCATGAATTTTAACTTCTACCAATTCGTCATTAAGCGTGACCCCAACCACTGTCTTTGTTGGGACATCCATCCACACACGTGACATCTAATTGGACCTCGCTGGTCACGACTTCTCACTAGTAGTCCAGGAAACTGCATCCTGTAGCAAGTCACTAGTGAGCATCAGATTAATTTTCTATAGTTTGGTTTTTAAGGGTGAGTTATGTGCTTAGTGACACACATATATGAGCAAGGCAAGCTTGAAGTGACAAATGTCCCCTATGAGACTCTAACTTGCACCAAGCTGTACTGCAGTCAGGATGCCTCTGATGAGCATCAATACCATAAATAAGAAACCTAGGCCTGGGGCTCTTAGTCAACATTAATACAGAGTGTCCTTCTAAATGAACAAAACTATGCCATGGGCAAAAATATGAGATTGTTATATAAAATGGTTTGATTTATCTCCTCGATATTTTCTCTACATATTATAATGTGTATTATAGACACATAGGTAAATTGGGTGGTTTAGTTAGTCAGTATTTTTGATTTAGATAATAAATAGAGGAATAATATTAGACAAATTGTTTTCTTTTGTGTCATTTTCTCCACTTTATCATCTTGAACTTTAGTCACTTATCACTATTTTCATATCTGTTCTTCTTATTCCCTATTTTTTCAATAACACATTAGTTATACAATCTTATTTTATTAGAAAATGTCTTATATAGTTGATGACTAGTCATCTTGATGAGAAGTAAGTAAACATCTCTTTCTTTTCCTCTCCCATAGTTTTGTTCTGAATGACTTAGAGCAATTTTCGCCTTGTGTATACGCCCAAATATTGGTTGGATATGTGTAAACAATCTAAAATTATTCATTGATGGCTGGTGGCTAGCAGTGGAATCCCAAATATGTCTGTCAAAGTTGGAACAACATCACTCGCTCAAGTTGCACATACATTCAGCCGAAGAGCTACGAGTAATGAGAAGAAACGTGTATTAGGAGGTGATACGCCATCAGAGAGCAATAATTTCAGTCCATTTTAATCAGTCAACAGAAAATTCCAAAAACCAACTTTAGAAGAATGAAGACCTACTGCTGCTACTCATGTGAAATTCTCCAACAGACTTGTTTCGTTTCTTTTCAAAAATGAAGCGTGGTTAGACATCTCGATTGCTTCTATATTACGTAAGTTTGCGTGAGATAACACATATAGGTATAAAGTATCCTTAGTGGGGTCATGGGCACGTACTTCCGTAGATTCTTAAACTAGGACGAAACGTTTGTCCTGTACTTTCAGATTTCTGAATGCTCTCTGACTGTAGTCCGTTCATGATCAAGCCTAATTCTCACCTAATCTCTGCAAATTAACACTTAAAATTTAATCTGATGCTCACTAGTGACCAAATATAGGAAAACACTGCCATTAGTGTTTAAAGGAAGTCGCGATCAGCGGTGTCCACTAAATTAGGTGTAAGGACAAATACTCACCGACAACATTAACTGATGGTTTCCCTGCAAATTGTAAAATAGTAAGTTAGAAATGGTTGGCAACTGAATTTCACCTCAGTGGCTAAATGGTTAACTAGCTCATCTGATGAGCTGAAGATCTTGATTTCGATCGCTAGTCGAGTCATGGGTGCGTGCTGCTGAATAGTCTGGTTATTATTACTATTATTTCCTTGGACTTCGAGTACAACACAGGGCTTCATCAGCACATCGACACTTCACAATGGTCTCTGCGGTCCTCTTTAGCTGCCTCCATGATCGCCCAAAGGGTCTCATCTTATTCTCACACCATCTCCTCCATTTCACCCTCGGACGCCTAAGTTGTGGACTCCCACTCAGGTTCCGCTTGATGTCCTGGAGTGTGATATCACCCAGCCGCCTGCTCAGCATATGTCTGATTCATCTACATTTCGTTCTGAATAATTTTTAGGTAGTAGTTCTATAGTTATTTCAGTGCACTGAGGACTTCTGTATTGGTTACGCTTTCTGGCCATCTGATCTTCAATATCCAGGGAAGGCAGCTGTTGATGAAAGTCCTCAATAGTCTGTTGGTAATGCTTTTCAGGACACGCATGCCAAGTCTCTGAAACATGTAGAAGTTCTGGTTTGACATTAGAGTTCCATTTGGGGAATAAACGCTTGTCCAGTACCCTTGACTTTCCATGGTCCTCGAAGTGAAGTCAGTTCATAATCAAACTTGATATTTATAACTGTTTGGCTTTTCGAATAGAACTTATCACTCATATTCATATGAATATATTGACACAACTTTCTAGACATGTATTAGGTAGTGTTTTTCAATACCCTATCACGAGGAAGGTGCGTCGGTGGCACGATGGTAACATGCTCTCCGACCACGCATGTGGTCTAAGGTTCGATCCCCGGCCGACGAACTCCTTTACCTCGCCATGCCAGTTATAATGCTGGTGAAGAGGGAGGGCTGGGCATAAGGATAGTAACCATACCCCGTAAAATTGAACACCACTGCTACCGAAACATCAAGTCTGTAGCCTGAAGCCCTATGTTCCACTGGGAACGTAAAGGAATAAAAAAACCTCACGAGGATGATCAACCGAATTCATGGAGATTTCTCAGACTTCACTTCACAATGTAGTCGGTGCCGAAAATGTCACGTAAAAATACAATGAAAGCTTTACAATTAAACCACCCAGATCAAAGAACACAAATACACTAATATTACCACGTAAGGTACAAATGTTTTCGGTCACCTTCTGTTTTTATCAATGCACTAGCAACACACTGCTAATATTCCACTCTCACAAAAGATGATAACAGACTTCTTGGTCGTAATACAATAATTGTCTTCATATATTATTACGCAAAATCTATGTAAGACTGAGAAATAATTTTCGCATATTTCTTTCTTAAATGACAATTTTTAAATATTTGAATAAAGCACTTATAAGACAAATTTCGCTAGATGATATTATCATTTCATAGTTTCTTTACAACCGCTTTACAACTAATACGGTTCACAATAATAAAACATAAAATGCATGACAATTACTCACTTATATAAAAAACAAAAGTACATACTAATGACCAATAATATTTATATAGGTCAAGTAGTCCATGGTAGGCGAAGACTGAAGTTTATTGTTTCTTGTACACACAATTTATTTATTTATTCTTATTTTATTATAGCTTGATTCTACACAGTATTTCGGTACCAGTGTGGAATCTTCAGCATGTGATATCAGCAGCTCAAATTTAGCGTGCCGACCATTGATAACACTGTGTGCTTCGGCGGCGGATCGAACCCTGGGTCGCATGCATGGTCAGCGAGAGTCCTAACCGTTGGGCCACTGACGCACAAGATGTATGTGATTAATCCAGATTGTTTCTATCAACTTTAATAACCAACCTTGAATTAGAGTTATGTGATGAAATAATCGTGAAGCAGTCATTAATATTGATTTTGTGACCTGACATTAATAAGTGCTTTGCAATGGATGATAATGGTGACAACAATAGAATGTTCCAATATTATCAAAAGAAAAATGTTCCAAAACGGTTATTAAAACATATAGAAAATCTCAATGCAATTAATCTGAACAGAAATCCATCATCATCCATTACAAAGCACTTATTAATGGCAAGTCACAAAATCAATAATAATGACTGTTTCACAATTATTTCACATAATTCTAATTCAAGGTTGGTTATTGAAGGTAACGGAAGCACATACATCCTAATCCATATGTACAAAAAACAACAGCCTTCAATCTTCGCCTACCATGGACTACTTGACCTATATAAATATTATTGGTCATTAGTATGTACTTTTGTTTTTTATATAAGTGAGTAATTGTCATGCATTTTATGTTTTATTATTGTGAACCGTATTAGTTGTAAAGCGGTTGTAAAGAAACTATGAAATGATAATATCATCTAGCGAAATTTGTTTTCTAAATGCCTTAGTCAAATTTATCAAACGGACTAATTGTTTTAATCTTTAATTGCATGGAGGATTTAATCATGAGCTGACATCAGTTAGAGAACCGCTGGAAAACCTGGGAGTACTGGACAGCTGTTTCGTCCTAGTTTGGGACTCTTCATCAGTACGCACCCACCGGGATTCGAACCCAGGACCTTCTGGTTACAAGGCGAGCTCGTAGACCATTGAGCCACTGGGACCCGATCCAATGGTCCTTGAATTCTAACTTCTGCCAATTCACGACATAGCGCGACCACTTCGCAATGTCTTCTTCGATGAGTTACTGCCTCATCTTCAACCTGCTGTACCCTACTGGTCACGGCTTCCCACTAGAACCCCAGGTTAACTGCCTGAATAGGGCCAGTCACTAGTGAGCATCAGATGAATTTTCAAGTATTGGTTAACCTGGGGTTCTAGTGGGAAGCCGTGACCAGTAGGGTACAGCAGGTTGAAGATGAGGCAGTAACTCATCGAAGAAGACATTGCGAAGTGGTCGCGCTATGTCGTGAATTGGCAGAAGTTAGAATTCAAGGACCATTGGATCGGGTCCCAGTGGCTCAATGGTCTACGAGCTCGCCTTGTAACCAGAAGGTCCTGGGTTCGAATCCCGGTGGGTGCGTACTGATGAAGAATCCCAAACTAGGACGAAACAGCTGTCCAGTACTCCCAGGTTTTCCAGTGGTTCTCTAACTGATGTCAGCTCATGATTAAATCCTCCATGCAATCAAACAAAATCCCTACAAAACCAATACTTGAAAATTAATCTTTAATGTTTAATTTGCGACAAGTGAATTTGGAAAGATGAGTTTAAAAGCATTCTAAAGGAAATCGATGAAATGCTCAATATATTTTTCAAAACCTATCTGCAATGATTATTGTATGAAGTAAAACTTCGCCACTATCTACTTAATACAACAAAGCATCTAACTGTTAGAGAAATCTATCCACTTGACAAAGAAATCCATATTTTATACTGCTAGTGAAATCTGAACGCAACACAGAAAGATAATCCCTACAAAAGCCTTACCCAGATGTCAAAACGTTAGTGGGTACGTGCTAGTGAAGAATCGCAAACTAGGACAAAACAGTTGTCCAACACTACCAGGTTTCCCATCGGTCCTCTAACCAATGTCAATTCATGATCGAATCCTGCAACCAATAAAATCCCTGCAAACCAAAACCTGAATTAAAACTAATACTTAGCACTCAATCTAATGCTCATCAGTGACTGACTACTGGATAAAATGGCCGAAAGTTCAAATGAGAAGTCGCGACCAATGGTTTTCATCAAACTGAGTGTGAAAAAAGCACTCACTAGTGACTCTGGCTAGAGGACACTCTATAAATCAAGAATCACCAAAATTTAGAATTCACAAGCCATTGGATTTCGTCTCAGTGTATCAGTGGTATATGGGTTCACTTTGTGACCTGAATGTAACAAGTTCGACCTCCGACAGAGTCAGAGGTGCTTACTGATGAAGAGTCCTAAATAAGGTCGAAATAGCCGTCAATTACTCCCTGGTATTCAGTGGTTATCTAACTAAATTCATTTAGTGACAAATGCTGAAATCAATTAAATTTCTGCAAACCAACATTTGAAGATGGTTAATTATCAACAATCCTCTAAAGTCATCTGCTTCTACGTGCACGAAACATAGAATGTCCACCTGATTCTACAAATTCCATGTACATTCTTCAATTTACCTAGTTCTGTGGTGTAAGTTACTTAGGATGGACGATTAAACGAATCCCTGGTAGAAACTTTCGGCAGTATGTATCATCTTTATATATGTCCAAACCAAGTTCACTTTTAACGGTTTGAAAAAAATTGGGCATTGGGTATATGATATCCATTATAATTAAAGATGTTTTGTATTTCCCAATGAATGAAAAACAAAGCGATATTGGTTTTACTGACGTTTCGCTATTTAGTGCTAATAGCTTTATCAGAGTACTATTGAACCGGAATTTACAAAATCTCAGTTTATATATAACAAAGAGTTAAGAGGTGAGGAAATAGACTTAGGTCATTTAAAATAATCCAGAAAAACTTCAGAAATCACAAAGACGTCTAATATGAGAAGCACTTCATACCAAGTGGAATCCAAATTGTCTGAATAAGAATGATGGACTAAAACAGAATTTAACATGGTTACAAAACGAATGTGATAAACAAGTTCACTATGTAAACACACACTGCTTTTATAATTTCACACACTGATCAAATCAACAATCTACACTTGGTTTTGTTATCTTTACTAATTGGTCAATTTTACAACGAAAAATGACCCCATATTGAAGAACGATGATCAAGTTAGTAAACAGATGTACTATTAATAATAATAATAACAGCTTTATTCCAGTCAGTATTTGTGGTACAGGTATGGAATTTTCAGCGTGCATTACAATATATTGCATCTAATTACCTCATTACCTTTGTTATTTGGTTTAGCGATGTTCATTGTGATTCGACCTTCAATATCTTCCTTTAACTTGACCTAAGTCTATTTTCTCACCTCTTAACTCTTTGTTATATATAAACTGAGATTTTGTAAATTCCGGTTCAATAGTACTTTGATAAAGCTATTAGCACTAAATAGCAAAACGTCAGTAAAAACAATATCATTTTGTTTTTCATTCATTAGGAAATACAAGAAAGCCTTTATTATAATGAATGTATCATCTTTGACAGAAAGACCGATTAGAACGATATTGGGATAGTTGACTGAAAAATAAGTCGACCAAATGTATTTATTCATATAATATTTAGACATCGTGAAAAAAAAACGAAATATTGTAAATACTAATCACTTTGCAATCTACACAGATCGAGTGGTGAAATTTCATCATAGTTCCCTGTGGAAACCAAGTTATTCAGATCACACTATGGGATCTGCTTGTTACCATTAATGGTAATCAAGAATGCAAGCATATTTGCATGAAACTACATACTACTGATTGATTGAGATTAGCGTATTTCATATCACTCACATCAACACCAGTAGTGACTACTAGCCAGAATAAAGTGATCTAAATGCAAAATGGCCGTTTTGCTCGTTTGTGACCGAGTTTATCAGCTGCGCACCCGGTTTAACTTATCGTGGATGGCCGAATCATTTCAAACCACCTGATTTCTAGCTAGCTACTTGAGGATACCATGAATCACTTTGATCCGACGAGCAAGTGGTACTGATTGACATGACTGGTATGCAATTATTCATCTCAGTCAATTAGTATTACAACTTTTTACTGATGGAAAAAATCTGAAATTATTTATCATGTTACGTCTAGCTAAATAAATGGATAGTACATGCTTTTAATCCACAGAGTGGAAGCGATCACTGTCATTTTTTTTAATGACCGACCCATTATGTTTGCAAAAAATTTACACAAACACACATAATATGCTTGGCGTCAATATTAGTATCCAGTCCAGTTCTCAGTTAATATTGTTGACTACCATCTTCATGTTTGTTAACACTCACCTTTATGTTCTTAGACCGTAGATATTATGAATTTCCTGGAAATATTTGAGCGCCAAGTCAGACTGAATCATTATGAATTATTTAAAATAATCCATGAATGTTTACGAAAAATCAAAACAAGATTTTTATGAACAATTCACTGTGTAAGTCACAGCTTCTTCAACAGAATAATTATTCCGGTTTTATTAACCATCAAAATACATATATTTAAAAAATTACATAAATTGAAGTTACTTCCTTTGAAGGTCACATGTCGGTAGACATTTGTACTAATAGAAAAATGTAAATAGACATCAATTAAATGCTCAGGCATCGTCGAAACATCTGCAGTAGAAGCCGACATGACAAGCTGAGACCCAGCACTTCGGTCCAATCAGTCGACTGGAAAATCAAAAAAAATTCAATTAAATAATTAATATGACCCGTTGCAGAGGAGGTGGCTCTCGTGGCCCAAGTGGTCTAGTGGATAACGCCTTGGCGTTTGAAACTATTGGTACTGGGTTCGAGCCTCGGTGGCAACATCATCACTCACTGAAGGATGCAGGCACGTCCGGATGACGAGTCCCAAGTAGGACGAAATTCGCATCCTGGATTCCACTGTTAGTCACTATCTACCAATTAAATTATAGGCATCAGATATTTGTGATGACTAATGTCAAATTGTCATATTTACGTATTTTCCGTATGACTGTGTACATACTGTTTGTTATGTGGAAAACACGACAAAACATGATAATATTTCGCAGAGGTCATAACATAGGATTGAATTTATTTTCCCTCATTTGTTTCGCTTTCATTAGAGACCCAAAAATGAGTGATAATTTTCAAGTACTGGTTTTGTAGGGATTTTGTTTGATTGGATGGAGGATTCATCAAGAGGTGACATCAGTTAAATAACCATTGGAAAACCTGAGAGTACTGGACAGTTGTTTTGTCCTATTTTTGGACTCTTCATCAGTACTCACCCGTGGGGGTTCGAACTTCTGGTTACACGGCGAGCTCGATCAAAAAATTATCTGAAACTACTCAGCGACTAGTTAGAATTAATATAACTGGGCACTGTGTTTCTTGATCGTTTCCAATGTTTCAGTAACATTGGGTGCCTAAAAAATGGAATAATTCCTAAATATCTTCGTATACACTTTTCTGTTGTAACAAAAAAAACTGAAAGAAGCAGGATAGCACCTCAGTAGAATCTATTTAAGAAAAATAAAATACACAAAGTCGTCACAAAATGAACTCTCATCTGACTTAAGACTGAAAAACTGAAATTTAATCTTATATGATGAGAATCATGCAAACACACTTGAAATATAAAAAAAAGACAAAAATAACTGCTTCTAATGACTTGGATTAAAAAGTTAGACAAATCAGTAGACGAAAAATATCATGCAAAGTAAAGTGAACTTGTCAATGGAATACTATGAACCATACAATATGTCAAGTGGATGATCAACCTGTCAACAAGAGCACTAAGTTCTCATGAAATAAAAGTACCCGAAAAAGGATTAAACTTCAGTTTAGCTTCTGATAAATTTGAAGCAAGGCATGTCATTCCTGGTGTGATGAAAGTAGAATTAGGCGAATCATATAAAACAGTCAATGAACAAGTCAGAGCACAATGTGCATTCATGCCGTTACACCAGAAAAAGGCGAGAAAGAAGTTATCAAAGCGTGAAGAATAACTACTCAGAACTGTATAAAAATGAATAATTCACAGAAGAGATTTATAACTTTTATATCCGAATGACGAAAATTTCATTTAAACAAAGTTATTTCTCTCATTTACTTTACATAGAAAGCACCCTTCCAACTATACGTCAAAGTCAGAGATGGTCAGGACCACAAGACAGTTATTCATTGTTCTAAAATTGCCCTGGAGAACCACACCACTCATTAGTGTTAAGCCAGTGCTTCTGTACGGTCCAGAGACTTGGTGTGCACATGACCAGAAGCATTCTCAGCATCTGGGTGTTTACTTTGATCAGTAGTCACCTTCATTCAACACTGCCAATCAGATAAAATGGCTGTTCAAAGACGATAAGCCACAAGGAACTCTGACAGTGCAGAAAAAGTCGAGATGGATAGAAAGCGATAACCTGAGCGTCAAAATGTGACACGGAAAAGAACATGTGAAGAGGGGATGAGAGCTTTTGAGCAGTCGTGAAACGCGTTAACAAGCTATGGGCACAGAATCGAATGGAATTGTGATGTGCCTCTGAAGCTCTACTTCACTGAAAGAATGGAATTATTAATCTGCTGACTTTTATGACAGACACATAATCTCTTCTCTAAATTCATAAGCAGATAAATTTGCAATTTTTAAACACTGAAAAGTTTTGTTTATTTAACGACAATAAAAAGAAGAACAATGATGATAAAAGATTAAATATCTTAAAGAATTTCAATTTTGTGAAAAATAAATATCCTAAGCGGGAGGTAGATGGATGCAAAGTTAGTCGTATATTCTACAGGTTTGTTTTAAACTACTTGAAGACAGCTTTTGTTAACTTGTGTAAACACACATACATTTGTTGAATATTTCTTGTAGCAATATTTGTTTAATCATACTCATACATTTACGCACTAATTCAAATAACTATTTTTTTTATCAGTATAACTTTAAATGGGAAGAAACTGAAACTTTTGCAAACTTACTACTGAATAACGATGATGTTACCATAGTAATATATGTATGAACAATAAGTTATTTAATTTAAAGGCTACAGTTTCGAAGAAATTCACTGAAAATTTTGCATATCACGAAACTCTTCACAAAGTGGTCTGTTTAAATCACTGGGTTACTCAATTTTCCATCCATTAGAACGTGTCTTCAGGAGTTCGTCTGTAGGGCTTTGATTTGTTTCAAGTTTGACCGCGGATTGATGTCAGCCAGAGAACCACTGAAAGTCAAGGAGTGGTGAACAGTTGTTCTGTCCTAGTTTAAGACTCATAAGCAGTATATACCCATCGGGTTTCGAACCAAAGACCTTACAGTTACAAGGAAAGGTCGTAGAGCATTCAGACACTGGGATGCCAGACTCAACAGTCAGCCTATAAATTCTAAATTCTACCAATTCGTGATTTTAGGGCGACTACCAGTCAGCGTCATCGGCGAGTAGTTATCCTCGCTTCCGACCTGATGGACCACACCGTTCACGACTGCTAACTAGAACTTCAGTCAACTTCTTCCTGTAGACATTATCCAAAATTAAAATGTACCTTATCAGTCCTATTTCATGTTGTCTTAATTAATCATTTGCATATCTCAGAAGTGAAATTTCTACTCACGCCTGTTTCTGAATAGGATTCAACCTACCGCCATGAATTTTTTAGAAGAAAATGTAGACAGAGCAAAGCAGGTTATCAAGAGCGTACTTTAGATAAAATCATATATCCTAAAATAATATATTGCTGTTGAATAATTTACGTGAAGATTCTACATCCGGAATAAATACTTTGTAATAGGACATATGGAGAATTCTATAACATGTATTAAAGATTTTTCAGAATAAAATTACTATTATTAAAATTATTATATATATATTAATATATATATATATAAATGTTTTATAGTAATACTATTATATTAGTTGATAGACTATATTGTTTCATGGTGCCACCTTTGTTCAGTTTTGTGAATGACATTTCACGATATTGTTTTTATTGCCTCTGGTTATATTAAATTCCTGTGAAAAGTAACATGTGTTCGTAATTCCTCTAAGTGAATAGCACTGTATCAATGAATCAAATGAAGAACAAAAAATGATAAAACTGTCACAGTAATGTTATGCATTATTATATGTGTATAGATCCAGGTTTTGTCTTAGTGATAACTGTATTATTCTACCACAGAGGAGATAAACAATATTTTTAATTGGTTATAAAATAGGATTGTGTTGAATTCAGTTCACTTTAACTAAATTTTATTTGTAATTACCAATACTGTCTGATTTACGGACTGATTTTTAAAGTAGAACCTTTAAGCTGCCACACATCATGTACAGTGACATGGAAAACATGACAAATTAGTAGATCTTGAGAGATTTGAAATGATGAATACCTCTATAGCACTGAGAACAATTTCAAAACTTATCACCAACAGTCTTACGACACTGCTTCCTAGCATCCTAAGAATGTAATCAAACATTATACAACTCCCCCCCTCACATCTAGTTCAGACCAGTATAAATGGTCTTATAAATTGATGCCAGGTCTTGATGTGATCATTCTTAACTCTTTCTCAACCTAATTCTATATCAGCTAACATTGCTTGTCAAGGTGGGGGGTGGCTGTACATGCTTCAGAATTATCCTGGCTATCTCAACCAGTGTGCTTTCACAAACTCGTTGTTTGACTTACTTTTCTAACCTAACTCTTTACGCCTAACCTTAATATTACTCAACATACTCTACCAGCTAACATGAGAGATACAACACAAACACACGTAGTCAAAGGCAGGTGATCTTTTAATACCCTCTTCTTTCAATAGCCATATCTCACAACCATTTCAAGGAAAAGAAGATGTGGTGCTCAGTACACTCGTCCTTTGATCGAATCCTAGTAAACCTACTGGACAACATGAAGAGCAAATAAGTTGGAATTTAGTCTTTGAGAGAACCACATAGATTATTCATTTATAGAATATAGTAATCAACATAATTGTTGACCAAATAATATTTCCGAAATTTGTCAATGCCTATGTTGAAATCACTACTTGTACAATAAAGAAATGTGAGTGAATTATTTGAATATTTCAAAAGGTGTGTGGACAGTTGATGACTATCAAATTCACTCTATACCACTTCAACAATTTCCCCGCTTGTGAACTAGTCTAGCTTTCATATAACATTTGAAGATATATTGTAGAGGCATAACATAGTGGATGTTTTTTTTTAACAGGAGAATTGTTTATTTGATGGAATGAAAATACAACGCTTGCAAGATATGAAAACTCTTCCCTGAAACTTCCATTTTCAATATTTACTAGTATTTTGCTTCTGAGGTAGTTGCATCCTCTGAGGTCGTTGGTTTCATTGCGGAGCTTTTGTCGTTCCGCTGGACAACATCCCCTTTTAGCGCAAGTTTTAACATAAAATGAACTGATTTAAATTCTACTGGTAACCATCTTCTTGACTGGTAGTTGATATACATCTTTTTTGATTATTTTTATTGACTTAGAATTGGAACTTTCTCGTCATGTAATTTACTTTTTATTAGCTGGTAAATCGCTGATTCGTTCAGAAGGACGACGAAAGCTAAATCGGCTAAGTCAGAGAACACAACTTATTCAAAATCATCCAACTGAGCTACAAATCGTCTCTTTTATTTTGAGCATTCTGCTTCTTTTGTATTCCCTTTATGCCTTTCATGGAGCTTCACAATGATCTTCCTTTTTCCTATTTGCAAATTAATCCGTCACTTCACTATTTGAGGTTCTTATGGAAAATATCACCGATATATTAGTTAAAAATTCTTGTCAGTTGCATACTCCACAACACTACTGAAGAAGTCATTGATGAGTATATAATTATCTTCTACTGGAAGAGATCAGTAAACGAATATTCAAGTGTGATGCGTTTTCACGTCACAAGAAATATTACAGCTGGAAGATTATTAAAGAGAGCTTTTGTTTAGAAAAAGTGTATGATGAATAAATTTCGTGAATAGCAGCTATGAGATTCAGGCCAGACACTTCTTAGTTTATCCTGAGATAAGTAAGATAATTCATCAACACCTGACTTCACTCGTTACTGAAAGTTAGATAACTGACCAGTAAGGATTAAGTAAGAAGGAACTCTGACTTTTTAGCCAACCTCCTAATAGCCTGCTGACCAATAAACACATATGCACAAGGAAATTGGGATGGATTGGATATACGTCGAGAAGACCACTTAGTGATGTCATGTGCCAGGCTCCCAAGGCGAACCTGCCTGCTAAGCGATGGTTTGGGCAAGTGCCCAAAGGTGACATGATGGCGATCATGTAAAGAGGAAATCACAGCCTCTGAGTAGTAATATAGTCAGCCTGGAAAGACAGCAGAGCATAGAGTAAAGTAAAGATGTGCTACTAAAGCCCAACATTCTCCTAGGAATTCAAGGGATGAATAATAATGATATTATTTGGGATATTTGGTCTTCAGTGAGCTCTATTAACTGGAAATTTCATCAGTGACTTGACCTAATTCGACTGATCTTCCATTCATTTTCAGTCTGGATGCGTCTTATTCAATTAGATCTTCTTGTCTTTTCGAATAGATGAGTTACCGATTTATTCACTTTTTCTAAGACTCCGTGCAAATCAGCCTAGACTCTGTTCTTGTAGTACATTTTGATAGATGTCATTGTTTAAAGGATTTCATCATGAGCTGACATTGGTTAAAGAACCAATGGAAAACCTAGGAGTAATGGACAGCCGTTTCGTCAGCCTAGTGTGAGACACTTCGGCAGTACGCACCCACCACCACAGTTCGAACCCAGAACCTTCTGGTTACAAGGCTAGCGAGCTCGTAGACTATTCAATCACTGGGACCTGACCCAATGGTCTTTGAATTCTAAATTCTGCCAATTCACGACATAGCACAACCGCTAGTCAATATCTTCGGCGAGTATTTGTCCTCACACCCGACCTGCCCCACACTATTGGTCACGACTTTCTACCAGTGAATAGAAATCCCTACAACCCAATACTTGAAGATGCCGTTATTGTTAGTTTGTTGAGTATTTCTTGTTTATTTTTCTTTTACCAAGTATATTATCTTCTCTGTCTCATCTTTGTTTTCACCAGTGATCTTCAAGTCAACAATCTGTTAACGAACCGCTTAACCAAACAAAGTGATCCTTAACTCATGCAAAACTTTAAAGACTGTTTTACTGTAAATACAATACCTTCATAGTGATTCGGCATCATTTATGCGGGTAATACAGTGTAGCAAATGAGACTGATAACAGAGTCCACTTCCGTTAAACGAGTTCTAACCAACTGCCTCAAAGTGGTTAAAGCCCTCAGACAGCATATAGAAGGCCACTGATCTGAGTTCTGCCGCCACATCTTTTCATCTGACCTTTAATCATCACCAATTACATTAATAAAAGACTCTGTCAAGTCAAGGATAGCTGAGATCATCTCATTATCGATTAACTGCTCTGCACATCTCACAAATTAATATGAATACGGTTAACAGTATCGAAACCTAGTGTCATGATGTTCCATATTAAATTGTTTATTAGATGTATCACACAGTGAAACAGTATTGTATACTGGATGACAAGGTTTTGAACACAATTTATTATTGTTCATAATCATTTCATCAACTATTATCACACGACTTCGAAACTTGAGTTTTATTATTTTCTTTGTTCTCTCCTATTCGCCGTCGTAGAGGTAGTAGAATTTTCCAGATAGCCGGTCGGGACAGGTGTTGAATCATTCCTATTACACGTATTTGCACTTGATTCGATAAACAAAGCTTCTGTTATCAATCTCTCCCTCCACCCTGTGACATTAGATTTTAAAACTGTCATCATATCCCATCCTATTGTATGGTTGTGTGTAATTGAATGTGTGAGTGGTATAGCTGAACTATTCTCTAGATTTCTCTTCTTATTCGGATCAACTAATGTAGATTTTGCTGCTAGGTTTTTATGCTCAGCTAGTCCCACTGACCCTTTTTGACTACTTTGTCCTACGTATTTGACCTGACAATCATTGCAGGCGGGATATGAGATAAACTAAATTGTTTTGTTTTAAAGGCTCCACAGGATCTAACATTTAACCGACAAAGCTTGTATCTAATTGAGTTTGTGGGTAGTTTGAATGTCAGACACTATTATTCCTGCCATGTTAAGAATTCTGCGTAATGTTTCCGAGGTTCCTTCCTTGTATAAGATAAAATAAGATAATAGCTTTATTCCAAATCAGTATTTGTGATACAGAATGGAATTCTCAGCATTTTCCTACAATATCGCATCCAGTTGGTACATTAACAATAAATAAACTTCTACATAGAATAAAGTTATCTCAGTCAGTTTTGACAACAACATATTAACATGTCGGTAGAGAAGCCAAAATTCAAACAGAGTGTTTGAAGGTGTTAGAAAAGTAGATACTACTAGCATATTTACTGGCGTAAGCGATAGCAAAATGGTCGAGATATACAGAGTGGGAAAGAACGAACAAGAATGTTTTAAGTAGAGTTTGTAAGGAAGAGAGAAACAAAACAGCACATAACAAAAATAAATACAGAATGAAAAAAAAGTAGAGAGAAAACGTTGTACCTGTAAATGATGTGAGTTGGAAAGACGAGATCCAGTTGTTCTACTGACTACTTAATAAGTTAAAGGTTTCACGCCTAATGCTTTCTTTATCGCACAGAACACGAGCTAGGTAGGGTATGGATGAGTTTTTGTACTTGCTAGTGCGGGCATATAGTTTCTTTTATAGTAGGCTTCTGGTTTTCCCTGAAGAGATACATGGGGAGAGTTGTGAATGTAGAGTGTGTTGTGAGTCAGATAAAATGGATTTCGCCCATTTTTCACATGAGTCCATGTGCCTGTCCACCAGAATATTAACAAGCTGGCTAAGTGGCAAACTGCTTACCCTGCTGACAACCTTTAACATCCTACGTAATAAGGTATAGTCTTTCTTCAATAGCCCAGGAAAGACTAAGGGGGAACAATAGAGAATAATAGGCAGAATACGGGAGTTAACAAATTGTAGGAGTAAGGGTTGGGTTACACCAGAATGTCTTAACTTCTTGATGTAGAAGGTAAGACGGAATATTTTCTTGGAAATCGTCAAGATATGAGACGACCAGGAAAGATCAGAAGATAGAGTGACGCCTAGGTATTTAATTTCCGACTTGGTTTCTATTTCAGTGCCATCTATGTTGCACACCTCGTGAGTGCTAACCAGTTTGTTTAGGTCAGATTTATGCCTAAAGGTGAAATTAACTGTTTGGCATTTGGAGGGGTTTAAGGTGAGACCGTTTTCCTTGGACCATTGGCTAATTTCTGATAAGAAGCCATTTAGTTTAGAGCAGTCACTTTGACATTTGACAGGTAAAGATACAGTTAGGTCATCAGCATATTTGACAAAGTTAATGTCATTTGAAGACGGTAGGTCATGTAGGAAGAAGAAAAGAGAAGTGGGGAGAGTACAGCACCTTGGGGGACACCAGCTTCAGTGAGCACAGCAGAGGAGGATTCGCCTTTGTATACGGTGTACTGCATTCTGTTTGAAAAGTAGGAATGCAACCAGTTAGTGACCCAGGACTCGGTTTGTGTCATGGAGAGCTTATTTAGCAAGAGACATCTAGGTACAGAGTCGAAAGCAGAAGTGAAGTCAAGAAACGTGCAGCGGACATATTTGGCACCTTTGTCTAATGATGAGACAATACTGTTGTGTAAGACGGCTGCAGCGTCTAAAGTACTCCTACCCTGTCTGTAGGCAAATTGTTTGGGGTCTTCGAAGCTTTTAAGGGAGGGTTCGAGTTTAAGAAGTACTAGTTTTTCCATGAGCTTTAGAAACGGGGAAGTGATGGCAATGGGTCTGAACTTTACGTTCTTGCTATTGCCAGGTTTAGGGACAGGGACTATTTTAATGTCTTTCCATGGAACAGGTACAACGTTTTCGGAGAAAGAAGCATTTAGGATATTAGTTAGAGGAGAACATAAAGCATCTGCACATTGTTTTAGAACATATGCAGGTATGCCATCAGGGCCAAGACTATGTGAGGGCTTAAGAGTTTTAAGACATTTCAAAACATCGAGAGTATTGAAGTCCTGGAAGTTATCAGCTACAAGATTAGTAACGTTAGAAGTGGTTATAGTAGAAGGAGAGCGTATAAAAGACAGATTAAGAGCATTAACATCACAAGAGGGAAAAACATTACATCGCTTACTATTGCCAGTAATTTCATTGAAAAATTTCCACATGCTGATAGGAGATTTGCATGATAAAAGTGTTTGGTTATAGATAGCATTAAGATTTTTGATTTCAGATTTGATTTGAGCATTAATCTTTTTAAGTCCTAACTTGTCTTTGCATTTATATAACATTTCTTTTTGCCTGCGAAGTTGTTTGAGATGGGGAGACGAGAAGCGGTCGAGGCGTTTGAACAGTGTTTGTTTGGGACAGCATATGTCGAGGCAGAACTTAAGATAATCCATTATATTGGTGATTGAGTCATCTAATGTACTTTCATAGAATAGATCCCAGTTGGTATCTTTTAACATGCATCTTAGATTGAGTAGGTTGTCAGATGTGTAGCATCTTTGTTGTGCTTTCGTAGACAGGTGTGAGAAGATTTTAATATGTGTTTTGCTGTATATTTTTGGCAAAACGCGGACAATGCAGTGATCGGAGTTTAGTATCGGTGAACGTCTACGTGTTTCATATACTCCTTCGTCATTAGTAAAAACTAGATCGAGTGTTTTGTCAAGTCGAGTGGGAAATTTGACTATGTTTGTGTGACCAAGAGCTTCAAGAAAGGAGCAATCTGAGGTGTTGAAGTCTCCAGTAATAACGGATAGAGAGTTGTCGAAGTTGGCAGCAGCAAACATGGTGAATTCATCAGCAAAATTAGATAGATCAGATGGAGAGCAACTAGGAGAAATGTACATGTTTGTAATATAGATTTGTTTATATTTGGGGAGATGTTTGGGGCGACATTTGACAGTAATACAGTCAATGAAGTCATTTGAGAAGGTGAAGCAGACGTTATTTGAGACAGACCATTTGGAGTGAATAAAAGTTGCAACGCCACCACCATTTTTCTTATTACAACATTGACGGTCTTGACGAAATAAAATAAAGTCCTTTAGTGAGATAAGGTTGTCATCATACAGTTCATGCAACCACGTTTCTTGTAATGTGATTATGGCGGTATTATGATACGTATCAGTTGACATCAAGGATTGTAGGTACATTATCTTGTTTGGCAGAGAGCGACAGTTTGTGTTCATTATGACGGGGACCGTAGTTAAGTGTATTGGTGTACGTTTGAGAGCTCTCTGCCAACCACTACGATGTTTCCTCCTTGGTTTCTTTGGAATATGAAAGTCATTTGGTCGTAAATGATTAATAAAGTTACGAGAGTAAATGATTCTGTTAGAATTCATGTTTAGGTGATAAATAAATGTTGGTAAACAGTAGACTGGATGAAAAATGTAGATATTATAGTAGCTGGCCCGAAAATTCGAACTGATGATTTAGGGTCTCTACTGTTGGTGTTGTTATTATCCTGTGCATGCTTGATATGCATGTTGTCACTAATATTATTATTATCACTGTCACTAAAATGAATACCCACTTTTTAACCTGTTGCTGTGTCAGATAACATTACCCGTCGAGAAAGGCAATGTCTAACGATGCGTAATACGTGTCCTAACCATCTCAATCTATGCAGATTCGCAACCTCATCAACTGACTTAATCTCCCTACCCAATATTCTGCCTTTAACCTCAATATAACCCACCCTGTTATGTCAGATAACACAGAAGATAGACCGTAGACATCTATGATCAAAGACAGCCAGATCCTTCATGTCTTTTACTTTCAATGGCAATGTCTCACAGCCATCTGAGGCTGACAAATACCAAACTGCCCTTTGTATATGTGTTGAGATTTTGTCAGAGATCAACCCGCTGGCACTGGTTCATGTAACTTCCCAAATAAGTGAAGTAGTCAACACGCTCCACCACTCCATTCCCCATCATGAAGCTAGCAGTAGTCAATGCGATTCAGTTTTGTAGCATCATCTTACATCTGACAGAAGCAAACTGCATACCGAATATTCGAAGATTACTGCTCAAGTTGTTCAGAAGACTCTGATATATTTTGTCAGCGTCTTCCCACCTAGAAGGAGTATATCATCCGCATATTCTTAATCAACGAGATTATTCCCTGTTGATAACAAGTCAGTCCCTGAGTCGTTGAAGTCAGTTAGGGTTAAGTCAATTAGTACATCTTGGATGAAATTAAAAAGAAATGAGGAAAATGGTGGGGTAACCCTGACGGACACCACCAGTTGTCACCACTTCAGATGACAAATATCCATAGATTCTCACCTGGCTGGTCGCATGTGTTCGAGTAGAGTCAGTGCCTTGAACAGTGCAATATATTTTCGTGGCAGTTGCTTCAAAGACAAACATCACCGTAGTACTCTTGGTCAAAGGAATCGAATTCCGCCTTTAGGGCAAGAAATGTGACGATTGTTTGAAGCCGATAAGTATGTCCATGTTCCAGAATCGGTCGAAGGGGGCAGATATGCTCAATACAAAACAAGTTGGATTGCTATAACATCCTGACTTAAAAAACCCTACTAATGCACACGTACAAAAACAGAACTAATCTTTTTTCAGATTACAAGCGAAGCGTATGCTTAAAATGAAAGCATTCGGTCAGAATTCAACAACCTACAAAACAGTAATTATTACTAATTCTCAGTATCATAGGAGATAGATTGAATTTTAAGCAATATTATATATATCAGTAAATAAAAACAATATCTGTTGTGACTAAGATAAGCTAATTACCATTCATATGACTTAATGTCTTAAGCGTCTCAATCCAACGCCCACACGCGTATACGAAGATGTAGACAAAACAAGAATATGCAATCTAGACATATCACTTTACTAGACAGAATAAAATAATAAAAGCAAACAAATTATTAGTGATTTTTTTGGTTAATTCCTGGTAAAATGATTATGAATATTAATCATATTTGTTTTTAAGTGGGATCAGCCTGGATATCACAGTTAGAAATAAATAAGATATTTTTTTAAGGAAAGAAATATCAGTTTGTGTAGGTCAATGAGCTAGAATAATCATATTTACTTAGGCGTATCGTTCTTATTTTTTTATTCCTTTACGTTCCCACTGGAACTGCTAGGGGCTTGAAGTTTCCGTAGCAGTGGGGATTATCTTTACAGAATGGGGTTGCTAGCCTCATAACCAACCTTCCCTCTTTAAAACTCTTATTACTGTCTTAGCGAGGTGAGGGAGTTCGTCGGCCTGGGACTGAACTCCTAAGCATCCGTATAGTCGGCAAGCATTCTACCACTGTGCCACTGACGCACCATCGTTCTTATACTAAATTATTATTATTATTCCGTTATGTCTAGAGCAGAGCATGGGGTTACAACAGCGAATCACTTTTCGCTCGGTTCTCTGCAATCCTTGTTAAGTGTCTGGATAATTGCTCTTAAGCTGTAATTTCCTCCTCATACGTTCTCCTCTCTGTCATCCTCAACACATACACATCGCATTGTTTCCCATTAGAATTCGGCTCTAGGCTTGGGACTCGAACATGATGCCAGCAAACGGTGTCCTCCATTTACTTCTGCCTGTTTGTTGGATGGTAAGTTGTTGGTTGTTTTGTTGCTAGAGTTACTTGCTGTCTATCCTTTCCGGTCATCTTCAGTGTCGAGTCAGTTAGAGAAGATGCAGATCAAAGTTTTGAGCTTGCTTGAAATGCTTTCGATGATGTAAGCGTCACATCTCTCGATCACATAAAAGTACTGGTTCAACAATGGTGTTAAAGACACGAATTTCGTTCTACATATACTCTCCAAGTGCCTCAGATTCTCACGCTGATCTCACAATAATGAACGCCTGCCTCACTTTACTGATCGTGTCTTCGATATCCTTACACGCTCTGCCTGTAGTTGAAAGGATTCCGATTAGATGAATGAAACAGATGTCTTCCATTTATCTCCAGGTGATGGTTATTGATGCTTGTGGTTGTTGATCGGCTTGGAAATCTCCAACACCTCTCTCTTCTATGTGTTCACCTGGTGTCCTATCTTCGCT
This sequence comes from Trichobilharzia regenti, assembly GCA_944472135.2. Taxonomy (NCBI): domain Eukaryota; kingdom Metazoa; phylum Platyhelminthes; class Trematoda; order Strigeidida; family Schistosomatidae; genus Trichobilharzia; species Trichobilharzia regenti. Next base: position 72,435,009 of record OX235262.1, read on the forward strand.
GCCTTTTCACCCAACTTGATGATTTTCGACTGTGTATCTTCAAGCTTTTGTGATATTAGACAAAAAATCATCCACGAAGTTCAGATCCTTCATAGTTTTCTTGTCGGTTCAACGTATACCCGCCTTCTGGTTACCCATGGTCTGATATATGTGACTCAGACCACCAAAATCGAGGGTATTATCGGTCTTCCATATTAAGGCATCGCTGAGTTTTCCGTTGTGAATTACCTACCAGGCAGCATTATCATGTAACTGTTGAATGAGGTTTATAAAGTTCTATTGTACTACTAACTACCCACCATAAATTTGCTATTATAAGTCATCAATGGCTTAGAAATCCAGTTACTTTTAGACGCTATATCTGTAAGAATATGCATTACTTTAAATTACTGTTATTTTCACGAATCTATATTATCTATCAGAATCATAGAGTACCCATAAACTCCCTAAAATAACAAGCCAAGCAAACCATCATTCAAATACTTGCTTGGAGTATAATGTTCTATGCTACCAGCAATTGACCATTTTTCAGTATAATGTTGTACTGAATGCTGAAAATTCCTTGCTGTATCATTAGTACTGTTATTGCAATAAAGCAAAAATTATTATTATTATTATAATCCAATGATGAAATATCACACTAATATACGTGTAAAACTTGGACACTGTGGTGGTAAGTAATTCCATATTAGTTTGTTTATTAGATGTATCACACAGTGAAACAGTATTGTATACTGGATGACAAGGTTTTGAACACAATTTATTATTGTTCATAATCATTTCATCAACTATTATCACACGACTTCGAAACTTGAGTTTTATTATTTTCTTTGTTCTCTCCTATTCGCCGTCGTAGAGGTAGTAGGATTTTCCAGATAGCCGGTCGGGACAGGTGTTGAATCACTCCTATTACACGCATTTGCACTTGATTCGACAAACAAAGCTTCTGTTATCAATCTCTCCCTCCACCCTGTGACATTAGATTTTAAAACTGTCATCATATCCCATCCTATTGTATGGTTGTGTGTAATTGAATGTGTGAGTGGTATAGCTGAACCATTCTCTAGATTTCTCTTCTTATTCGGATCAACTAATGTAGATTTTGCTGCTAGGTTTTTATGCTCAGCTAGTCCCACTGACCCTTTTTGACTACTTTGTCCTACGTATTTGACCTGACAATCATTGCAGGGGGGGTATGAGATAAACTAAATTGTTTTGTTTTAAAGGCTCCACAGGATCTAACATTTAACCGACAAAGCTTGTATCTAATTGAGTTTGTGGGTGGTTTGAATGTCAGACAATTTTATTCCTGCCATGTTAAGAATTCTGCGTAAGGTTTCCGAGGTTCCTTCCTTGTATGGAATTACTACTGTTGATTTAGATTCTTTATTGTTGGTGTCGTCAATAATATTATTATTTTTACTATTATTATTGTTCACTTGGGTTCTTAGGGGAACATAGGGTTTCAACTGCACGTCTCCACTTGCTTCTCTCTTCTGCTGTGCTTTTCGCCTGCATCCATGTTAGTCCCTACGGTTTCAACTCCTCTTCACGCGATCATTATTATTATTATTATTACTATCGCTACTCTCATTATATATTTTATTTTTACATTTCCTTACATTAGTCAGGAATGACTTACCACTACAGTGTCCAAGTTTTACACATATATTAATCATGGCAATGTTGTATTCTCTCAGCTACACGATTTTCAATTGCTAAGCTTCAACTTCCTTTTGAAACAAGATCTACAATGCTTACTTCAGTTTGAATTCTCCATGAATGACTTAGATGTTTAGCATGATGTTCTTTTCTGTAACTGCTTACCTTCACAGATTTTATTTTGCTTGATCTGATTTATGCTTTCAATCGATCGTCGCATCTAAAAAGAATTCAAATTTTCGCCATCCAACTTGTATTTTATTGGCTGAAAGATTTGTTCTATATAGTGTTCAAGTATTATTAGTTTGTGGGATTTGACTGGTGCTGTCTTTGATAACGCATTAATATCATTGAAAACCAGAGAGAATTGGACAACCCTTTCGTCCTTGTTTGGGACTCTTCGGTAGGGCACACATATAACTCCACAAGGGATTGAACACTGGATCTTTAGGCTACAGAACGAGCTCATTTAATGATTAACCCCCAACGGACCGTCATTTCTAACTCCTGCCATTTCGCAATAACCGGCGCGGATGCCAGTTAGTGTTTACGGTGGAAATTTGTCCTCATAGCCAACCTAGTGATCCTCACTGGTCACAATCGATATCCAGGACTTCAGATAGCTTCGTTCTGTAGTAAACCACCAGTGTGCACCCAATTAGAGTCAGATTGTCAGATTCGTTTCAGATTTGATCACAGATCAGCGCATTCTGCTGAAGAATCCCAATCCAGGATGAAACAGCTGCCTAATACCCCTTGGTTTTCAGTGGTTCTCTAACTAATATCAATCCGTAATCAAAATGTAATTGTATCAGTCTCTCTGTTGAGTATCAGGCTTCCAGGAATTAGTTCTCTGGTATATTTAGTATTTAAAATGTTTCATATTTTTCCATCCAAATATATAATTGATGACTGGAGATTCAAAAATTGACACCGGTAATTCCTTTTATAACAAGCATTTAAATTATATATGTCAAAACCAAGTTCACTTTTAACACTTTTAAAACTGTTGGGTATTGGGTAAGTGATATTCATCATAATAAAAGTTTTTGTATTTCCCAATGAATGAAAAAACAAAACGATATTGTTTCTACTGACGTTTCGCCACTCAATCCTGCTAATAGCTTTATCAATGTATTATCAAACCAGAATTTTCAAAATCTCAACTCATGCATAACAACTTAATCATCTTTCATCAGAAGGGGATAATTTTCACATTGACAAGTTGGCCAATCGGTAAAGATAACAAAACCAGGTGTAGTGTGTTGGATTTGATAAATGTATAAAATTACAAAGGAAGCGTGTGATTACATAATAGAGTTGCTTGTCACATTCATGTTGATTTTATCATTTTATGGGTGGAGAAGGGGAGTGTTGTAACCGGACCAAATTCTGTTTCAGTCCATCATTCCTATCCAGACAATTTGGATTCTATTTGATTTGAAGTGCTTCTCGTATGAGACGTTCTTTGTGATTCCTGAAATTTTTCTGGATTATTTCAGTATTGTAAAATTCGATTTTTTGACCTGATCCTACAGTGTATAGACAAGCTATGGCTGATGATTTTTCAAGCTTTTATGGTTCAAATGGATTTCTTGGTGGTCGAACAGTTGCTCTACAGTGTTCATTTCTTTTGATTTTAACTTCTCGCTATGTCTGTCTGATGTATATCCCATCACATTCCAAGCATTTTATTTTGTAGGCACAATTAGAGTGAGAATCTTTATGGATTTGAACTTTTACATGGACAGGCTTGCTTTTTAATGTGTCCGACATTTTGAAGAAAACTCTGATGTTGGGATTATTGAATACTCTTTCGATATCATCTGACGTTTCTTATCTAAGTTGGATGAAAACTGTTGAGGCCCATGTCTTCGGAATACATTTTCGACCATATTTAATGCCAGTGCTGATTTTGTTGATGAAGTTCTTTGGATATTATTTTCTTGAGATTATCAGTAATGTTTGATATTTCTTCTTCTTTTGCCTTCTCATCAGTTATCAAATAGTGTTCTCGTCTGCTTTCACCATTTCATACACTTATCAAATCCAACAATCTACACCTGGTTTTTGTTACCTTTACCGATTGGCCAACTTGACAACGTAACAAAACTATCCCTTTCTGATGAAAGATGATTAAGTTGTTATGTATAAGCTGAGCTTTTGTAAATTCTGGTTTGACAATACTTTGCTAAGGCTATTAGCAGGATTAAAAAGCGAAACGTCAGTAAAAACGACAATATCGTTTTGTTTTTAATTCATTGGGAAACACAAAAACATTTATTTTGATTTTGATATTTGATTACAGCTTGATTCCACACTGTATTCTTTGAACAAGTATGTAATTTTCAACATGGATATCGGTAGCCCAAATTTTTTGGGCCGACCATAGATATCAGGTGTGCGTCGGCAGGGGATTGAACCTCAGGACCATGTGCATGGTCGGCGAGAGTCCTAACCACTGTGCCACCGACGCAGTATTCAAATAACTAGAGCACGTCTATTTACAGTGCGATATTATTATAACTTATTCTATCCCAGTTACAAGTCTTTATTAAAACTACTATTGAATAAGACCTTATCTGGAAGTTAATTCCTTTTCTAATATTCGGTTATGCTTTACCAATATGAAAGTTAATATTCACTAATGTTGTCTTCTTCAAGTTTAGAAAGCGCCATGTCTGTACTTAACAATATAAAAGCATTACTAATACACTGGGTTTTTAAAAGAACGCCGAAAATTTCAAATAACATTTTCATCTCTTTATTACTTAATCATTCAATGAACAGAGTGAGAAAGAATAAAAGGGTGAGTGAGAGATACAGACAAGAGGAAGGAAGGAGGTAAGCCAAGGGAGAGAGAGAGAGAAAAGGAAAACTAGACAATTACGTAACACGCCTATTCAACAGGTGATAATGTAATTAAAATGGTGAAAAACTTCAGAGAAAATTTCACTGAACTTTGAATGAATTAATTTTTCAATTTTTCAATTTTTGGATACAATATATGTTGTAAAGATTATGCCATACTTGGTAGAACAATTTCGAAAATCTCTATTTTTTCATTACAGCTTGATCCCACACCCTATTTTGGTACAAGTATGGAATTTTCAGCATGCGATGTCAGTAGCCCAAATTTAGCACGCCGACCATTGATATCAGGTGCGCATCGGCAGAGGATCGAGCCCAGATCATTATATTGCAGTAAATTATAACACATAGAAACTCTGGAAATCAGGGAGTGCTGGGTATCTGTTTCCTCATAGTATGAGACATTTCACTAGTTTGTAACTAAGGCGTCTCTGGTGGAATAATTGACCTGAAGAAATCTTTCACGAATAATCAGTTTTCAAAAATTGATTTTTACCTGAATATTTCACCTAACTTCATTGGAAAACTTTTAGGGAGTACTGGAAAGATTTTTCGTCCTGGTTTGGGACTCGTCATCAGTACGCAGTCACACTGCGGGTTTCGGTCCCCCAGGAACTTCTGGTTACAAGACTAGTGAGCTCGTAGACCATTAAGCCACTGGGACCCGATCCAATGGCCAACCCACGAATTCCAGTTTCTGCTAATTCACGACATAGCGCGGCCACTAGCCAATGATATCCGTGGAGAGTATTTGTCCTCACGCCCGACCTGCTGTACTCCATTGGTCCCGACTTCCCACTAGAAACCCAGGTAACTACCTACTTACAAACCAATACTTGAATAACTTCATAACTATTATCTTTTTTTCTCGTAAGCTGTAGATCACTGTCTTAACAACTGCATGGCTTCTTTTGAACTAATCCTTATTTTAAAGGATAAATCCTTTATGGATGAATGATCTGATTACAGAAGGTGTTCACATACTGAAGACTTCATCATCCTATGCTCACCTTTCATTAACTAAACAGAGTAGAGTTCAGCTACAAGTTTACGGATTGCAGTGAGTATAAAAAACAGTAGACATCGTACTGACAACACATTATCTAGGGAGCTATTATTAATAAGCACGTTTAATGCCTGATTTGAATTTAATGGTGCCATTTATAATCAAGTGTGACGGTGGCACCGCCGTAGGATGCTCACCGATCACGCATATGATTCGCGATTCGAGCCTCGGCGGTGAACTCCTTTACCTCGCTAAGACAATAAGACTGGTAAAGAGGGAAGACTGAGCATGAGGCTAGCAACTTCATCTCGTAAAAATAGACACCACTGCTACCGAAACTTCAAGCCTCTAGCTTGAAACCCTATGTTCCACTCGGAATGTAAAGCAATAAAACAAGAAGACATTTATAATCAAAAGGATGGATTCCCTTATGACCTCTTCTAGTGGATGTTTTCACATCAGGCTTATGGAATACGTCATCTAAAGGAACTATATCAAGTCTACATTCGTAAAAATGATATATGGAAGACACCTTCTGTAGAGACTAAAACTAACGTGTGGTGGTCTGAATGCTGGAAACCAATCTTCGTGTGCTACTGTTTAGCTAACCAAAACTTCCTTGAGCGACACACAGTCCAAAGATACATTGAAGACAGTAAAAAAACGTTGCTTGTGATAAATCCTGTGGTATTATTTCATAATAATAACATATCGAAACTCAAAATTACCTTAACAACGCCTTTAGGTAATTATACAAACCAGAAAATCTTCCAGTACAAACAAGTATTAACGTGGTGAGAGCTGGCTGTTAGTCGAAATTGGTGTACAGTAATTTGCGTCAGTGTTTATGTCCCCAATATTGGTCGTGAGGAAAATGTGAACAAAGACTGATTCAACCAAAAACCACAGCACACTTTGCGTATGAGGATACAGTTAGCATATAGATAACCTGACATTCAAGAAACGGCCACAAAGAAATGAAAGATTAACTTTCAGTGAGAAACAGCCAATCAGAAGACTGTGTTTTTCTGCTAACAATAATCTATAATATGTACATGAAAATCTATAAATATGTGTTGATTTCTTTAATAAACGATCTGTTGGCTGGCCCTTGTCTTCTGTTGTTACACTAAGAATCAAGTGGAATATTCCCAACAAGGTGGGATGAAAATTCTGCCAACAAGAATCACACACCAGACACTTACAATATACAGTCAAATTTTAAACGTCCTTACAGCCAAATCGGATAGCATTCAAAGAAAAAACACATCAACATCACCACGACCGCATCTAAACTAGAAAAAAGACAATCAACAAGGTTTAAATCAGTAGGTCATATGCAAACGTTCGAACAATGAAATATAGCCTAGGAGAAAAGAGGAAAATAATTATAAAGTTAGCTGAAATATCCAAATAAGTAAGATTATCATAAATATATCGTTCAAGAGGGATTTTCCAAAAACTTGTTGCGTTACACTTTTATTATTTCTTATGACAAATGTTCAGCTGTTGAATTCCACTATCAAAGAAGAGTCGAATTCCGCATTTCACTTCCTAGATGCTACTCTAGGTAGAGGAGAGAAAGACAACGAAAAGGTCGATCTACCGAAAGCTAACCTTTACAGGACAGTACAGTAACTTCAGTAGTTGAGTACTTCTACATATAAAGAGAAATCTTATCCACTCGCTATGCTTCAGGACTCCGAAGATTTTTTCTATGGATACGATCGTTAAAGAATGAACATCCTAGGTTTATTGAAGAGAATATAGAGAAAGAAACCGCTCCTAATCATATCACAGTGTCAAAGAAAACATTACTTAAATGGTTGGTATTCAAAGGTGGCACTACTATCTCAGTGTCGTCTGCTAAGGTGCATTAAATGCTCCATTTATGCCACTGACTTACACTTAGTATTCTCCAGTAGAAATATGATTCGAAAATATGTAGAGAATAGACTACAGCTTATGTTCCCCTTCATGTGCATCTACCCTTTCACATGCTCCTGTGGGTCAGATTACACTGGACGTGGTAAATGTGTTCTCCAGAAACGCGTAATTGAACACCACCTGGTTTGTCGAGCAGTGAATGACGACGTTTGCAGTTTATGAACACCTGAAATCAGATCATTTGGCTTCAATGGATTTATCCTTTATATTCACCAAAATTGCTAGGTCCTGTCACTTTAAGAGCCTACGTTTTCCCCACTAATGTATACCTGAAGCTCTAGTTAATGATAGACAAACACCTAATTCTTATAATTCATCTTGGTTTTCCGTCAAACTCTAATTTTATTACTTCACCTTGATGTTGTGTGAAGGCAACGATAACAATGTTCTGTTTAACGACTACGAATTTTTTTGTATGCAACCTGAAAATATCTGCGAGAGATGTATTCTTTCTGATGATATAACATGGTTGGAGGCCATCGGCCAAAGGAAGCCTTGGACCTAGGTTTCGTGCTAGTTGTCACTCATCAGCAAGGCGTATCTGCAACGTTGAAGGAACTAATGTCCCTTCTGAGATTCGAACCTGCATCACCCAGTGAGAGCTGCAGTCAGAGACGTTACCACTGAGGTATTCCGACTCGCGATTGACCTCCTGTAGGACTGTAGTGGATATTTTGATTGGACACTGGTAACTAGTGTCTAATCAAGGGACATGAGTTCCTTCAAGGTTGCAGATTCGCCTTGTTGACTGCTGAGTCCCAACAAGAACGAAACCTAGGTCCAAGGCTTCCTGTGGCCGATTGCCTCCAACCATCTAATATCATCAAATCAATGTGCACCGTGATGGCGAGCTACCTAGAATTGTGGCCACTTTACAAACCTGACTGATAGAATTCAGTCTGCAGCGAAGAAAGGACTAGACACATCACACTAGTTACTAGTGTCCAATCAAAATACGTATTCTTTCTGTTCGATTCCTGAAGATAGAGTTCCGATCACATTTTGTCGGGAATATACTTATTGGAATTTCAACAGGTATTTCGTAGATGAGAAATCTCCAGAATATAAATCTCCTGGACGGCATTATTGAACTTATTTTGCATTTTGGATATAAGTTATTATTATTATTGAACTGTATCACAGATTCTAGGAAGCAGAAAATTCTTTTGAGATTGCTAGAATACAGTTTTAGATCATGTGTCACTCTCTACAGCTTATTGAGCCATACAGAAGAATATACTGATCGGCTGTTTGAGTTCAAACGAAAATATCCGGCTTTTAGTTACTTTGACGCCATAAGAGATCGAATATACGGGTTTTAAAACCTCTGAGTTCATGATACAACTTTTGAGGTTTTCAGTATACTGGTTAAACGGCAAACATGCTCACTTCGTAACCTGAAGGTTCAGAGTTCGATCCCCACAGGACTCATGGGTGTACACAACCAAAGAATCTCCGCATAAAACAAAATAGTTGTGCAGAACTTCGTGGCATTTTGGTGACTCTCCAAATGATACCATTTGGTGATGTAAATATAATTTAAGTGAATAAAATCTCTACAAATCTAACATGAAAATACACCTTTGCAATTTATGAATTACACAGTTCCAGCTGAAATTTTACCACAGTTTCCATAGGAAACTAAAATCATTCAAATCATAGTATGATACTATAAATAGAAATCAAGAAATAAGTGAATTCCGTGATGTTACATATTACTAACTGAATGATATAAGTAGGTGCATGCCACTCACTTCAAATAGCAGTGCTTGCTTGCCAGAAAAGTGATCTAAACACCAGACGGCTGCTTGTCTCGCTTCGGACGGAGTTCATCATCAAAGAACCTGGCTTAACTCAGTCCAGACAGCTATTTGGATACTCATCTTACAGATTGCTTTATGACCAGTGTAGGAGGCGGTCAACTGGATTCAGTAATCTAAAGATTTCAAGTGTATAAAACACATTTAGGTGAATATTTTATTATTTATGATGATTTTGTGATTTTAGTAATATATTAGGTGCATCTAATGGCTGCCATCCAGCGATATAAATTACCCTCGTAGCATAGAACGAGTCTAACATTCATTTTCTTGATGTGAAGGACTGATGGAGTTCTGAGAAGACCAATTTATAGAAAGCTGTCACGTAATGGTTAGCCTAGAGGGTGGAATCACTTCTAACCACCTAAACTCTGCCTGGCTACCTGGACGAAACGTTAACTTTGGCACTCAACCATTCAATTCAACTTATGAGTTGTATATGGTACCAACATCAGAATATTCACAAAATCAAATAATTTAAATGGATTGTAAGCGAGCTTAACATGAAGGCACTTTAGGTAAATGAAGACTGAGGAAATTCATGAAGCATTTGTTGACGAGATTTTGTGAAGCACAATGGAGCTATCAGAAGAATGTAAGCCCACATTATACTTATTGACCAATTAGAAACCATCCTTACGCGTGTTATTCAGACAGATGCTTCACAGCATCATTATACTGGAGGATAGTAAATTATACAGCAGAAAAACGTAAGACAATACAACTTTACTGAAAGTAGTGTTACCTTCAACCTTGACATTGCCACGGCTTTTCAGTAGAGCTCCAGAACACTTATACAGTAGTCATCAATGAGCTGGAGACTGATATTTAAATTATTGGGTTCATGTAGGGATTCAGATTAATTTCAGTGTCAAACTGAAATAGACGCTCATTCAAGACTCTGGGTGACACTACCGATATATCACTAAATGATACAAGATGTGATTTTTATGAATCACTGAATTCCGGCCAAGTACCTGAATGATCAACAAGTTTGCCATCGTAAACTTAGTGTCTCGAATTCCACCCATGATGGGGTATCGGGTTCGTGATGCTGATGGGTCACAAAATAGGAAGAAAGTATTATTCAGTGCTCCTTAGGCTTAAGTGATTATGTAACCGATGTTGATTCACAACAAAATCTGCACTGAGAAAAGATGAAGACTGGTGATGAGAGTACTTTGTCGTTGGGTAAAAACCATTATTTTCGACCAGTATCAGACTACTTATATCAATGAATCATAAAAAAATTTCAGAAAAACAGGTTATATGCACTTAATTTTCCCAAAATTTACATTTACTTTTACAGTACAGCGATGTTTGTTTTTCTCCCGTCCCCACCGACTTGTCACAACTGAACTCTTTCTGATTTGACACTAGTAACTAGTGTGATGCGTCTAGTCCTCTGATTGGTGTAGACTGAATTCTATCAGTCAGGTTGTTATGTGACCACCATTCTAGCTAGCTCGCCATCATATTGTACATTGATTTGATGGTATTAGATGGTAGGAGGCAATCGGCCAAAGAAAGCCTTCGACTTAGGTTCCGTGCTATTTGGCACTTGATAGTCAGCAAGGCGTATCTGCAACCTTGAATGTACTCATGTCCCTTTTGAGATGTTGACCGGCGTCACCCAGTGCTGTAAACACAGCTGCAGCTAGAACGATGGTCACATTACCACCTGACTGATAGAATTCAGTCTACACCAATCAGAGGACTAGACGCATCACACTGGTTACTAGTGTCAAATCATAATATCCACTACAGTCCTACAGGAGGTCAATCGCGAGTCGGAATACCTCAGTGGTAACGTCTCTGACTGCAGTTCTCACTGGGTGATGCAGGTTCGAATCTCAGAAGGGACATTAGTTCCCTCAACGTTGCAGATACGCCTTGCTGATGAGTGACAACTAGCACGAAACCTAGGTCGAAGGCTTCCTTTGGCCGATTGCTTCCAACCATCGAATGCACCTGAAATCTATTGGTTGTCAACTGTTTTATCTTATCAAATGAAGGCCATTTAGATCAAGTTCATTTAGGGCTACATATATGGAACTGCTAGCAAATGTTTATCTATGTTGATCCTTCCTTCTTTCACTCACATGTCTGTGATATCGAGTGGTGATGATTGTCGTTACAAAAAGGGATTCGTATAGTAAGCTCACAAATCTACTAGTTAGGAAGTTCTTTGAAGCAAGAGATTCATGAACTACCAGGCTGTATTGACGGTCATATCGGAAACAAACTGAACTTACCACTGAATGATAATCAAAGCTTCATCGTTAAAAGATTTAAATCAGGCAGAGAAGACAAACAGTGACCAAAACGTCCATCTGAATTACATTTCTCCTCTATATATTACTCAAAGAAATATTTATATTGTAGTAGTTATTTTGCCCAAAAACTCAATTGACGTAAATGCTTTCTACCTTGACAAGGTATAGAATTTAATAAGCACTAAATAACGCCTAGCAGAAAATATCCAACCTTGAAATGAAAACATGATTACCGGATACGATAAAGCTGTCAAATCTTTTTGAGATGTAATTTACTTTGAACAAAATGTTGACTTGTAAACTGATGCACAACCTGCTAGTGCACGCGCGTAAATTCTTTGAAGTCACCAACTAGTTGTTACAGGTTTACGTCACTTGTTCTTATCTTATTAAGTAGACTGCTACTGTTGTCAACGATATGATATGAGAGAGGTTGGCAACACACATATATGGGAATTATGTATACCACATAATAAAGTCGTTATTCGCCAAGATCTTTTACCATCTCTTATGTGTTATAGAGTGATACTAGCTCATTTCCTTTCTTTGCAGTCAAATCTATCTCTCCGTCATTTGATATTTTTGGGCCGATGAACCTATCTTTATATACTACTAAAAAATCTTATCAGTAGCATGCTGCACACTACTACTACCACTACTACTGCAATGAAGTTTAGATAAGTATTTCTACACACCGCACTAGAACAATTTCATCAACGAAAATGACAAACACTTAACACTGCATTCCCTGTAACTTAAAATTAAGGGGAAGGAATTCCCTTGAAATAAAATATGATGTGTTTTTCATAAACTAGAATTTCTGTTCATCAATAAAGAGACAGAAATGATTATTATTATTATTGTCGTACTATTTAAATAAATAAATAAAGTAGCATACGATTACAGCGTTTTCAATATTGAAACATTCACCCATTTAAAAAACGGTAGTAAGAAACACTATATTGAACACAATGAGGACGAATATACTTACAGGATAAAAACACCTCACGAATCGCCTACTATCACAGATATGTATGTGTCCAGACATTGTTGAGGAGAATTCAAACACACTGTAGCACTCCAGCGTTGAAAAGAATGGAAGAAAAAATACATACTAATAGTCTTTAACAAAAATGGATGTCCCCTGACAATTTCATCAAAAAGCGTTTAAAATCAAGCTACAACACCATCAACAGAGACTACAAGAAAACTCATCCTACCATATATAAAAATATCTCTAAAATAATAGGTAGAATATTGAAAACAGTCCGATCCCTTCATTCAATATTGTTCAAACCGAAAGACCCATCCAACAGAAAAAGAAGATCAAATTATTAATACCATTAACCAAATAAATTGTATTAACTGTAACAGGCATTATATTGACCAAAGTGGGAATCCATTTCGATTCAGAATCCAGGATTACAAGTCAGCTGTGAAAAGACATGATATATATATTCTTTCATATCAGTGCATGTACAGAACTATAGACATCAGTTTCATTGGGATAATGTCGAAATTTTAGACAGAGGAAACAACAAAAGCCTGGTACTCAAGCGAATATGCGATTAACAAACGTATTAATATAGACCAAATTTACCAACTAATAAAAAGTTAATCATGTGAAGAGAAAGTTCAAAATCCGAATCAATAAAAATTGGTCGATACCCATGTAAATTGACTACCAGTCAGGAGACACAGTTCTCTCATTCACAGAGAACTTAAATAAGTTCACTGTATGCTAAATTCGCCGCTAAAAGGAGATGTTGCCCAGCAGAACGACGAAAGCTCTGCAATTGAACCAGTTAGCTCAGAGGACCCAACTAATTACAAATCATCCAACTGAGCTATAAATATTCTCTATTATTTTTGATGATATATCTCATTGTGGTGGACCGTGGGGAAATATATGACAGGAATATGTTAGACCTACATGAAGATTCTCGAAGATCTAGACTTCGCGAATGATGTATTTCTAGTGTCACACCAACTCAAGGATATACAGAAGAAAATGACCTTGGTGGCCTGTTCAAATTCTTGGGCCAGCTACTATAATATCTACATTTTTCATCCAGTCTACTGTTTACCAACATTTATTTATCACCTAAACATGAATTCTAACAGAATCATTTACTCTCGTAACTTTATTAATCATTTACGACCAAATGACTTTCATATTCCAAAGAAACCAAGGAGGAAACATCGTAGTGGTTGGCAGAGAGCTCTCAAACGTACACCAATACACTTAACTACGGTCCCCGTCATAATGAACACAAACTGCCGCTCTCTGCCAAACAAGATAATGTACCTACAATCCTTGATGTCCACTGATACTTATCATAATACCTCCATAATCACATTACAAGAAACGTGGTTGCATGAACTGTATGATGATAATCTCATCTCACTAAAGGACTTTATTTTATTTCGTCAAGACCGTCAATGTTGTAATAAGAAAAGTGGTGGTGGCGTTGGAACTTTTATTCACTCCAAATGGTCTGTCTCAAATAACGTCTGCTTCACCTTCTCAAATGACTTGATTGACTGTATTACTGTCAAATGTCTCCGCAAACATCTCCCCAAATACAAACAAATCTATATTACAAACATGTACATTTCTCCTAGTTGCTCTTCATCTGATCTATCTAATTTTGCTGATGTATTCACCATGTTTGCTGCTGCCAACTTCGACAACTCACCTTAAACCCCTCCAAATGCCAAACATTTAATTTTATCTTTAGACACAAATCTGACTTTAACAAACTGGTGGTCAGCACTCACGAGGTGTGTAACATAGATGGGACTGAAATTGAAACCAAGTCGGAAATTAAATACCTACGTGTCACTCTATCTTCTGATCTTTCCTGGTCGTCTCATATCTTGACGATTTCTAAGAAAATATTCCATCTTACCTTCTACATCAAGAAGTTAAGACATTCTGGTGTAACCCAACCCTTACTCCTACAATTTGTTAACTCCCGTATTCTGCCTATTATTCTCTATTGTTCCCCCTTAGTCTTTCCTGGGCTATTGAAGAAAGACTACACCTTATTACGTAGGATGTTAAAGGTTGTCAGCAGGGTAAGCAGTTTGCCACTTAGCCAGCTTGTTAATATTCTGGTGGACAGGCACATGGACTCATGTGAAAAATGGGCGAAATCCACTTTATCTGACTCACAACACACTCTACATTCACAACTCTCCTCATGTATCTCTTCAGGGAAAACCAGAAGCCTATATAGGAAACTATATGCCCGCACTAGTTAGTACAAAAACTCATCCATACCCTACCTAGCTCGTGTTCTGTGCGATAAAGAAAGCATTGGGCGTGAAACCTTTAACTTATTAAGTAGTCAGTAGAACAACTGGATCTCGTCTTTCCAACTCACATCATTTACAGGTACAACGTTTTCTCTCTACCTTTTTTTCTCTTTCTGTATTTATTTTTGTTATGTACCGTTTTGTTTCTCTCTTCCTTACAAACTCTACTTAAAACATTCTTGTTCGTTCTTTCACACTCTGTATATCTCGACCATTTTGCTATCGCTTACGCCAGTAAATATGCTAGTAGTATCTACTTTTCTAACACCTTCAAACACTCTGTTTAAATTTTGGCTTCTCTACCGACATGTTAATATGTTGATGTCAAAACTGACTGAGATAACTTTAATCTATGCAGAACTTTATTTATTGTTAATGTACTAACTGGATGCAATATTGTAGTGAAATGCTGAGAATTCCATTCTGTATCACAAGTACTGATTTGGAATAAAGCTATTTATTATCTTATCTTAAAATCAACAAACTAGCAGGAAAAACATCAGAAAAAGGACTTCAAATGAAACTAAGGAAGATAGAGGTGATGAAAATAATTACTTAACAACCACAGGTAACAGTCACTGTCAAAGGAATAAGTTTCAAAGAAGTCACTTCTTTCACTCATCTAGGCAGGATCGTTTCAACTACAGGCTGACAGTACGAATGAGGATGCTAAAGACAGAATTGGAAAGGCTAAGCGTACTTTCATTACTCTTACATCAGTGAAAAAATCTTCTGCGTTCACCATGAGCAACGATATTCGAATTTTCAACGCTGATGTTAAACTAGTGCTTGCTTTAAAAATCTGATTACTTAAATAAAAGTATTTTTTTTTTTTGATAAATTCTTCATCAACATAGTCTACAGTTATATATCCATAATGGTTAATGAATGACTGATTTTTGATAGTGTTATTGTTCTTTTGTTCTACCTCAACTTTATAGACTTTGAGAAGGCTTCCAGCAGACAGCGTTGACCGTGAAGTAATTTGGAAATTATTCGAGTACTACGGCGTACCCCAAATATTCATCAACCTTATTCAACAGCCAGATGTACGACAACGGAACATGTCAAGTGATCAACAACGGAAAACTCAGCAAGGCGTTTGGAGTAAACACAGGAGTCAGACAAGGCTGCCTACCTATTATCACCAATGATATTCTTAATTGTGGTGGACTGACTGGATTATGCGTCAGACAGTGAGTGGGAAACGAGAAGACAGGGATATCCTGGACCGACAGACCTGGATTTCGCGCGTGGATGACTTATGTTTGATGTCACACAAAATCGAAGACTTACAAGCGAAAACCGACAAACTGGTCGAAGAAGCAGCCGGCGAAGACAGGACTCCAGGTGAACATAGACAAGACGGAGGTTATGAAAATAACCAACCAACAACAGTAACAACATCCAACGTCAATCATCATCAACGGGAGGGATTTGAAAGAGGTTACTTCATTCATTTATCTAGGGAGCATTGTCTCAACTGCAAGAGGAACGGACGAGGATGTCAAGTCGAGAATCGGTATATATATATATATATATATATATATATATATATATATTACCAATTATTCTTCAAATAACACATGATACGTATTATAAGTAAAGATTAGAAATATTAGGTGGTTGGAGGCAGTCAGCAGGAAGCATTGGAACTAAGTTTCGTGCTAGTTGGCACTCATCAGTCAGCAAGGCGCTTCCGCAAACTTGAAGGAATTCATTTCACTTCTGAGATTCGTAGTATCAAAGTATCCACTACAGTCCTACGGGAGGCTAATGGCGATCTCGAATAGCTCAGTGGTAATATCCCTAACTGCAGCACTGGGTGATGCAGGTTCGAATCTTCAAAGAAACATGAGTTCCTTCAAGGTTGCAGATGCTTCTTGCTAACTGGCGAGTGCCAACTGGCATGTAACGTAGGTCGAAGGATTCCTGTGGCTGAGTGCCTCCAACCATCTAATATCATCAAATCAATGTGCAGCGTGATGGCGAGCTACCTAGAGTGGTGCCCACATAGCAAACCTGACTGATCGAATTCAGTCTGCAGCAAAGAAATGATTAGACATATCACACTGGTAACTAGTGTTCAATCGCAGATTAGAACTATAATATCTTTTTACGGTCAACATATCTCCCAATTATATAAACTAATAGCTCTCGAACGGTGACACAGCATACCCACAAAATGTACCAGTTTACGAGTTACCGCTACTAGGATACATGAAAAACGAATAATTTCTGATATGACAGGCCACATGTAAGAGGATGAAATCTCGAAAAGTCCGTTTTTTAGCCTTGAAACCTACTGTCTTAATATGACTATCAAACAACATTTAATCCCATAGATTAGCAAAGATACTAAATCAGTCCAAATAAGTACCTATTCTAAACGTCGAATATCTCTAAAATAAAACTTGTATTTTTCCCTGTACTTTGAAATTCATCTAGTGATTCGATTAAGTTTCAAGGGTAAGGTAGCCAGCCCCATGTCCAGCCTTACCTTCTTTTCCGGACTTAAGATTCGTTAGTAAACTGGGTAGAGAACATAGGGAAATGGAGACCTATCACTGAGGCGCTATATTCCTCTTGCAGTTCAAGAAAATAATAACAATATGACCTAGACAGTATACATGTATATATTACTTACATCATTGTGTGTACATAGCAACAGACTATATCATCAGGGTGTGCTATATCGTCGCTCATACTTCTCCAGTAGTAAGTTCTGATTCGATTACAATTAAGTAATATATAACGTAACATGTTTAGCAGAAAACACGAGATCACATAACTTACAAGCAAGTGTTTCGATAACGAAAACAAATGAAGCAGATTGATTAGTAATACTTATATCTACTCTGGTGGTCTGTAGCACAAAAAGTATTCTATTCTATATATATATATATATATATATATATATATATATATATATATATATATATATATAAAATAAAGGAGTCTTATGCTAGCCTAATAAGTAGAACAATTTTTTTGTGTTTTTATAATGGACACGTTATTTAATATTCTAAATCATAATACAACTAATACACTAACTAAAAGGATATAAATATTTCATGAAGATGTGCAAAAATGAATGTTGGATATAATGATAATAATAATAATAGTATGCATTGGGATAGAAAGTGAAGTAGCATGAAATTTCTCTTCCTTTAAAACCTTAAGCACACTAAGCAAAATAGCTTGAATGAACAAGAAGTAAGATGTCAACATTTACTCAACTAGGTGTAGTGCATATTTCAGATCACGAATTTTCCTAGTACCATGAGTTTCACTCAAATTTGTTTTCACAGCATTTGTTTATGATAGAGGCTACTCTAAGTGCTGGAAAATGTTCACAGTGAACTTGTGTAACACAGGATCATGATACAAGGAGTCAATATTTAAGCATCTATTTGAAACTGGAGACATAACTACTTGAGGAAGACTTTGCAGGGAAGTCTATGTGCTTCTGCTGGGTGTTTTTCTATCTACTTATCGTGTAATATATGTTCTGAATCTGGCTGACCCCGATCTATTAGTCTCATCTATGTAGTTGATTTTACAGTCATTGTATGGTAAATTATACCATTATATTATTTGGATCTATCGGGTCCTTAAGCTAATCAAGTTTATCTCTGAGTGGGTTAGTTAGTTAGTTTAAACGCCATAATGATTCCAGTCATATCTAAAATCTTATGCAGGCTGTCTGTCATTCTTTCTCTACATGTGGACACTACTGAGGCTTTAAATTCCCTATTATTTTCAATACAGGTAGCTTTTTTTGTGGAACCTCATACATTTTTGAATGAATTCTGTCGAGTAGTGGTTATTCACAAGTAATGTTTTTCTCATTTGTTTAATTTCATCATTTAGGTCTTCTGACACGATCATGTAAACACTTAACTAAACCTACTTCTACCGATTCTGGATGGGGTGATTTATAGTTTAAGTATTTATTAGAATGTGTCCATTTCCTATAGATTCTAATATCTAACCAACGATTCTGTTTTCATTTTATTTGCACAGTCTACCATAGCTAACTCATTCGGTCCATTTTATACCTGCAAAGTGAACTGCATTCTATCTAAAAATGAGTTCATATGTGTCAAGAACTTAATGATATGTTCCGATATGAACAGAGTGAACGTGCTGTCCATATATCTTCACGACAATCTAGTTGCAGGGCCAACCGTTCTAAGAGGTTCACATTTCCAGCCGTTCATATATACGTCTGCCACTATTTGAGATACTGATAATCCAATCACCGCCCCATCAGTTTGAATACACAATTGTACTGGGAGCTTAGTTGTATTTATGAGTTGGAGACTAGTGTCCATCTCATCCATAACTGCCTCCAAAGCAGAATTGATCAGAATATTAATGTACCTACTGGATACACCCAAACTGATCGTTTTTTTCCATTTTTTTTTTCTGTTTGACATTCCCCTTAGGTTCCATTTCGTTATATTCGAATTAGTTAGCCTAAGAATTCGGATAGAACACATTATAAAAATACCTGAGACTCCAGTTCCTTACAAGCACCATTGTCCAACATTAAATCAAATTAGGACACGAAGTGAATAATCAAACTGCATTTACAACTGGGAAATAATCCAAATTTACGTCGATCAGTTGACTAAAACTCAACCTGTGCATACAGGAATGAACTCTGGTTAATTTTAGTTTACCTTGATAACCATTATTTAAGCTTACTCGATCTTACAGGTGAAAATATTGCAGCAGTAGTATATAAAAGACTGAGTACGTCACTAGTAAAAACCTATCCTGCAGCTAAGTTGGTTCCTGTTTATCGGACAACATGATCTTTGGTGCAGTCAAAAGTCAACAGATACCCTTCTCATGTTAACTCCAACTGTGTATACAAATTTAGGGGTATCTGTGGGAGCAGTTCCATTGGTAGAACAAAAAGAAGGGAACACCTCCGATTTTCTGAACATGTACTGAAAAACATACGTCTCAAGGGAACAAATGATTACAATAGTGCCATTGCCAGGCATGGCAAAATCCTTTAAAATTATCCATAGACTAAGGAGCTCGATTCTCCTCGAGTTTGACGAAGCAATTTCTATCAAACGATTGAAACCAGATTTGTGTTCAGAAAGAAGCAGTTACTAGTCTTTCCTTTTGCTGGTAACTGAATGTCTTTATTCGTTCTTTCATTTGATTACGTAAACTTTGGCTTTAACCTCACCCCTTTGACATCGTGCAATTTTGCTTGTCTCTTAGTTCTATGATTTGAGTTGAACTCAGTACATTGTTACTTAATTCGTCAGTCATTCAGCATTTTATGCATCTCTCGTCTTTATTACGTGACTCCTTTACCACTGTTTGCATACATTTACTTTGTTTTAACCTCAACTGCCTGTGCAAAAACTATATAAGCTTAATTTTCTGACCACTGTTCACCAACTGGGGAACCTCTTGTCAACTGGTATCATGTAAAATTTGCAAGTATGTTAAAACTTTTCTGTACATAAACTTAACTTGTTAAGGCTGTAAGCAGCTGATCAAAAGGCAACGAAATAAATGACAGTACCTTATTATTTCGCAAAAACTGTTGTTCTTGGTTTATTCATATTCACAAAGGGGAATAAATCTATAAAGTGTTTTGTGTTTTCCAATTTCTTACTATCTTCATTATAATGATCAGTTTTCGGCTGAATGGTTTTCACTCACTTAGGTAATTTCGAATTACTTCTAAATACTTTGTTGCATCTTATGACGTAGCCTTCTTTTCTTTCTATATGTTCCAGTGCTGCTCATTCAGCAATAAACTTCACCATAGAGAAAGAAAGTAATGACGGTATCTCCTTCTTAGACATCCTTTCTTACCAGGAAAGGAGATGATACACTAAAGAGGAGTGTACACAGGAAACCTACAACGACAAGTCACTACAACCAATTTTCGAAGTTTCTGTCTTTGAAATATAAACGCAATTTAGAAAACTGTTTGTTTCATCGAGTTAGGATAATCCACTCAAACGACTCTCTCAATAAGGAGCTAAAACATTTTTAGAGAATTACTTAGTAAAAACGGTTATCCAGATAAATTCATAAGTAAAAAAATATGAAATAAGCACCAAGGCAAGTCAGTATGGCAACAGCCCCCAAAAAAGCCTTTGTTTATAAAAATGCAGTTTCTTGATGTTAATATCAGCGAAACAGTAAAACAACGCCTAACGAATGCAGTTATAAGAGAATTCAATGCAGTGGAGGTATATTGTGTCTTCACAAACACTCCTATTTCATGTTCAATAAATAAGGATAAACTACTTAATTTCTCCTCCTCTATGAGTATCTGCCAGTCTGAGTGCAGCTAAGCAGCTATTTACATTGAGCGTACACATTGGCATTTTCGCCATCAGATTTCCAAACATCATCCTGCATGGTTAAGAAATGGACAAACAAGATCTATTCAGAGCCGTGTTTTAGCACAACTTGTAAACTGTGAACACAAAGTAAAAATATGAATAATGCATTTAAAGTTATTTATAGCACATCGACTATTATTAATTTTGCCTTACGAGTCCATCGTCTACATACAGCTGAAACTATCAGAATCCAACTGAAAAATCCAAACCTGTGTGTTCAAGAAGACATTCGTGTAACCGCTTTCTTTACCCTGGCCATCGTTACATGAATCGAAAAGCCCAACTACTTCATCTTCCCTCTATACCTTTTAAAAATTATAATCCTACAAGTTATTTTATTTTTATGACCACTTCATCTTTAATTACGAGTTATCATAGCCCAAATTACTTTATTTTTATTTAATCAGCTATTACGTAATCAACTTGAACAGTCGCTTATTTCCCATTACTCTTCATTCTTCCAAAAATACACACTATACAATCCACTCGTTGTAACCGTTTCCACCCTTTAATTTTGTGTATTAATTTTCTTCGTTAATTGTTCGTCAGCGGTTCAGCAGTAGGATGCTTTTCAACCGTGAACATAGTCCGGAGTTTGAACTCCAGCCGCCAAAAAAATTTACCTCCCCTAGTTGGCTGTAAGGCCAACAAAGAGGGAATGTTAGGTGTGAGGCTGACAGTTCTAACCGGTAAAAGAACCTATTGCTATTGAAACCTCAAAGCTCTAGTTGGAAGACATAAGTTCCATTCAGAACACAACGGAATGAAATAATAAAAATCATAATTATAAACCCTTGACATGTTGATACTGACTAATTTTTGTTAACAAACCTACTGCCATTTGATCGGTGAGATGTTGTGTATTGTTTTTACGAGTTCGACCACGGATTGATCTCAGTTAGAAAACCATTCAAAACCCGCACTTCAGTACTGGACAGCTGTTTCATCCTAATTTGGGAATTATCACCAGTACGCACCCACACTACGAGGTTCGAACCAAGGACCTTCCAGTTACAAGGCAAGCTCGTATACCATTCAGCCAATGGGACGTGATTCAATAACCCGTGAGTTCGAACTTCTACCGATTCGTGATTTAGAGCGACCACCAACCAATGTCATCGGTGAGACATCCATCCTAACTCCCAACTGGATGGACCTCACTGGTCACGATTTCTCATTAGAACTCCAGGAAACTCTGTACTGTAGCAAGTCGCTGGCGAGCATCAGATTAATTTTCAAGAGTTGTGTAATGCATCAAAATGCTGCATATGTTAGAGTAAAGCGAGAGACGAGGACAGAACTGAAAAGTAAGCATTTCTTCGCTCAATCCTTTTGCTTTCTTTGTGCCTAATTGGGGGAGTTTTCTCAAATTATTTGTAACTGATTATGCCATCATCACATTTCACCCATTGTTATTTTCCAACGTATTTATTGCCAAACTTCGGCTGAACACACGAGAAAAAATGTATTTTCTTATTTTGTCAATACAATGTATATTTTAGGTTGCCGTCTACAGTAGAAGAAAAGCCTTGAAATAAAAAGTGCATATTTTATACCAAATATGCAGGAAGAAATGGATGTGGGTGGATTGACCATACTCTGAGAATAAAAAGAATGTGGTCTCACACGACAGGCTATCCCTCGAGTGGAACCTGAATGGGAAGCAGCGAGTTGGTCATCAGTGCGAGGGTGACATCAAGGAGGTCATATGAAGAGGAGATGAAAGCATGTGGGAAGACGTGGAGTCAGGTGAAAACTTTGGCAGAGAACCGAACGCAATGGAGACGTGCGACTGAAGCCCTCTGTTCCTCTCGGAACTAAAGGAAACAATAATAATGGTCTTATACTTCAAAAACCTCGCCAGATACTAGCTTGCTAGGCTACTACCTTTCTTGTTTTCTAGCCGGTCCCAAGCCCGGGTAAAGAGAGAGGGTTGGGGGTGGTGCTAGCAACTCCACCCCTGTAAAACAACCAAATCGCTACAGAAACTTCAACGAATAAATATATTAAAAATTCTAAAAACATAAGCAATAGCCTTACTTTTCGCTGGAATCGGGGAAGTGAAATGACGCAGGCTGGTGAAAGCCTTCGGGAAGCCAGTCAGCCGATGTGCCTTCTTTCGATGAAAGCAAAAGTAAGGATGGGTACCTGGAATGTTCGCACAATGTACGAAACTGGAAAGGCTGCCCAGATAGCCGCTGAAATGAGAAGGTACAGAATAGAAGTGTTGGGAATCTGCGAAAGCAGATGGAACGGAACTGGAAGGTGCCAACTACCTACTGGAGAGACAGTAATCTATTCCGGCCACCCAGAGGACAACCACGAGCACACCGAGGGAGTGGCCATCATGATGTCACCAACAGCAACCAAAGCTCTCATGCAGTGGGAACCAATCTCCTCCAGGATAATGACAGCCAGGTTCAACTCAAAAGGAAGGAAAGTTACAGTCATTCAATGCTATGCGCCTACAAACGTCTCAGAACAAGAGAAGAAGGAGGCGTTCTACAGACAACTACAAGCAATAATGGACAACGTCCCAAATGGCGATATCAAAATCCTGATGGGCGACATGAATGCGAAGCTGGGAGGAGACAACACAGGAAGAGAACTCACCATGGGTCGTGAGGCCCTCGGTGAAATGAACGACAATGGTGAACTCTTCTCAGACTTCTGCGCCTTCAATGATTTGGTGATTGGTGGTAGTGTGTTCAAACACAAGGATATACACAAGACGACATGGATTTCACCAGATGGAAACACCAAGAACCAAATAGACTTCATCTCAATTTCAAGAAAGTGGAGACGGAGCCTACTGGACACAAGGTCAAGGAGAGGAGCAGATGTGGGTTCAGACCACTATCTAGTACAAGGGACTTTCAAGGTGAAACTAAAAGCCTCGAGGATAGCTGGGGATAGGCCACAATGCAAGTTCAACACTCAATTACTGAAGGACACAACCACAAAAGACACCTTCACTGCAACTGTCAGAGCAAAGCAGGAAACACTACGCGACATCACTGAAGAATCATGCGTGGAAGAACATTGGAAGTCTCTGAAGGCGATTCTCAACGAAACGTGTTCAACGGTTCTAGGAAGAAAGAAGAGACAAGACAAGAATGGCTCTCAACGGACACTTGGAAATTAATAGAAGAGAGGAGAATGGTGAAAGAGAAAATGATTCAATGCAAGGACGGACAGGAGAAGGAGACGCTGAGCTCAACTTACAAAGCACTGGACAAAGAAGTGAAGAAGAGTGCTAGGAAGGACAAAAGACGATTCTACGACAACCTCGCCACTGAAGCTGAGAAGGCAGCAGGCAAAAGGGACCTGAGGACACTATATCAGATAACCAAATCTCTATCCGGGAAGAGATCAACACAAGCGAAACCTATAAAAGACAGCCAAGGGAACCCAATTACCAAGGAAAAAAAACAGATTAAACAATGGGCGGATCACTTCAAAGGACTCTTGAACCGACCATCACCTGCAACCCGTCCAGAAATACCAACAACAGCACGCACACAACTGCAAGTTGACACCAATCCTCCAACGAGAGCTGAAGTCTTGAACGCAATCAAGCTTCTGAAAGCTGGAAAAGCAGCCGGACCAGATGGAATACCCCCTGAAGCACTGAAAGCGGACCCAGAGACGACAGCAGACATGCTGACTCCATTATTGCAAAAGGTCTGGAAGGAGGGAAAGGTGCCTACTGACTGGAGGAAAGTTACCTCGTGAAACTACCAAAGAAGGGCGACTTACGCCTCACTCTGCAAGAACTGGCGAGGAATCATGCTCCTGACGCCAACAAAAAAAAACCTGAGTCGCATCATCCTGGAGAGATTAAAGGACGCACTGGAGACAGAACTCCGACCAGAACAAGCTGGATTCAGGAAAGGCAAATCATGTACTGACCAAATAAATGCAACTCTACGAAACATCATCACAGAACAAAGCATGGAATGGCAATCAAACCTCTACCTCAACTTTATAGACTTTGAGAAGGCCTTCGACAGCGTTGACCGTGAAGTAATTTGGAAATTACTCGAGTACTATGGCGTACCCCAAATATTCATCAACCTTATTCAACAGCTGTACGACAACGGCACATGTCAAGTGATCCACAACGGAAAACTCAGCGAGGCGTTTGGAGTAAACACAGGAGTCAGACAAGGCTGCCTGCCTATTATCACCAATGATATTCCTAATTGTGGTGGACTGGATTATGCGTCAGACAGTGGGAAACGAGAAGACAGGGATATCCCAGACAGACGTGAAGAACCTAGAAGACCTGGATTTCGCGGATGATTTATGTTTGATGTCACACACAATCGAAGACTTACAAGCGAAAACCGACAAACTGGTCGAAGAAGCAGTCGGCAAAGACAGGACTCCAGGTGAACATAGACAAGACGGAGGTTATGAAAATAACCAACAACAACGACAACAGCAGCAACATCCAATGCCAATCACCATCAACGGGAGGGATTTGAAAGAGGTTACTTCATTCACTTATCTAGGGAGCATTGTCTCAACTACAGGAGGAGCGGACGAGGATGTCAAATCGACAATCGGGAAGGCGAAAAACACATTCATCAACCTGAATCAATCTGGAAATCTTCGTCACTCAGCATCAACAACAAAATCCAGTCGGATTTTCAATACAAACGTCAAGTCAGCCAGTTTTTCTATACGGATCAGAAACTTGGCGGGCGGTCACAAAGAATATTTCCAACAGCCTGTTGCAGACCTTTATCAACAACAACTGTCTTCGCTGGATCTTTACTGAAGATCAGATGGCCGGCCGGGCCGGAAAACTTCACCAACAAGGAACGACGGGAACAAACAAAATATGAACCAATCGCCAACCAACAAATATGCAGGAGAAAGTGGAGATGGATCGGTCACTCACTGAGGAAGCCGCTGGGTGACATCGCGCGTCAAGCCATCACTCGAGTGGAACCCGAAAGGGAAGCGGCGTGTTGGACGTCCAAGGGTGACATGGAGGAGATCCTGTAAAGAGGAGTTGAAAGAATATAGACTAACATGGATGGAGGCGAAAAGTACAGCAGAAGACAGAAGTAAATGGAGACGTACAGTTGAAGCCCTATGTTCCACTAGGAACCCAAGGGAGCAATAATAATCGTATACTTCAAATCTTCTTGCTTCGACGAAAATGACAAATAGGACACACTTTATGAATCACTATAAGCATAAAACACTCAATTTTAACAAATATCTTTACTTTTTTGCTAAAATACATACACAAATAAGTCATATGATAAAAAACAGTCAGGTAAATTACAATTTTAGAAATATTCGTTCAACCGTATACATTTGGTAATGAATGCTCATCAATATAACCGATTTGTTGAAATGCGCTCAATACATTCTGAAAGTTCCATACATTGGCAAATACCTAAAGATAAGGAAAAATCACAATGAGTAAAGAGAAACAAGGGGGAAGAGAAATTCACCACGACAATTTTTTAAAGTATATACTTGACATTAGATAGTAGATAGAGAGGATGTGTAATTTATTTGCTAATGCAATCGACCTACAGCTCGTAGACTCTGTGTCAAAATACAGCACAGCTATTTTAGTTTTTGCATAACCAACCAGAATCACAAGATGTTATGAACTAAATGTTACTGATAGTCCTCAATTACAAGAAGAACAGATACAAATTAACCGAACTGTATTATGAATCCTCGAAAACTACTATTCTGTTTAATTCATGGTGTGTTGGTGGTTCAAGGGGAAGATGTTCACCAGAGACTCATGTGATCTGGATTTCGATTCCTAACTTTAATTGAAAGGCTGCCCAGTCTTTTCAGAAAAGATGTTGTTTTCACAACTATACCATGTAGCTCGCCAAACACAAAATCGTTAAATGCATCCATCTGAAGTATGAAATCTTCTTTAATGAATTAAACTGAATGGATTTCGTTAAATCTACCAGTGAGATGCCACAGTTGTGTAGACGAACCGCTTCATAAATGAAATATTTTTCAATTACTGCAATTACTACACTCGTTCTGACCTTGAACAGCCCATGGGATGAATTGATTTGTGATTCTTGTGGACACAGTTTTGATCCCACCATGTTGGGAATATGCTATTTCATTCTAAGATACTTAATACAGTTGAATTTTGGCTAATAAATTTTGTCCCACAGTGCTTGTTGTGTAATTCGAACGTTCTGTTGACTGCGTAGCTGCGTAACGGCACTATTGAGGTAATTTCGAGTTCTGGGTGTTATTATTGTTGTTCAATAGAAGCACACATAGATTCAAACAACGAACAACTGTCTTTTTATTGTCTTTGGAGTATTTCGTGACTGTGAGTGTCTCAAAGAAATTTTGTCAGCTATGTAGTAAGGAAACAAAGATCGGTTCCCTGCATTCAGACCATAACGAGTTGGTTTTGATCGTTACAGTATTATGCATGTAAAACTATGTTTCTGATGTCTAACGAGTGTTATATAAGTGCATACAAGATACCAGACCATGAAGTACTCAGGGTGTTTCCCTGGAGATGTTATCCCCTATTGGATCCACAATTCAAAAAGTCAGTCATAGAGGTGGATTGTACACCAAACTACGTCTTAGGTAAAGTTTCTGTGACTATTGGTGGATACATACTTGAAATGTGTATCGGAGACATATAAATCAGTAAAGATTATGATAATATTAATAAGTGATTGCAGTTGTCGACAAAAATGTCAAAACACTGAGACTAACGAGCATAGAATATTCTTTTCGATAACTTCTTCAACAGGTTCTACAGCTACATCATTATAATAATTAAAGAACTGTTGCTTTAAATAACACTCGCTCAATAATATATTGACCGTCGCTCTAGGAACATAATTTTACAAGCTATGAGAGACCTACCAGTGTGGTTCAATAAAGGCAAAATAAAAACCAACAACAACTAGATATATAAGTCCACCTGATCCAAATGGACCCTAAAGCTACCAATAAAAAATCTTTTTCTATGATTTATCGTGTGCTGAACCAATCACCATATACCTCTAGATACTGAATATTCCAAAACACCAGAAACCATAGCAATTGGTATAAAACAACCAGAGTTCTATGTGCAAAAGAAACAGGTCCACCGCCACCAGTACTACGCTGGCCTCCTGTGAGTTTATCTCCCACACTCAATTTAGTGTTATATTGATGCATATTATCTATCCAATCGGTGTTATTCATTATGACAACCATACAACTGTAAAATCTGATCAAGAGGCATTTATCGAAAAGAATATTGTTTGCTTTGATTGGACACTAATAACTAGTGTGATGTGCCTAGTGTCCTTTCTTTGGTGCAGACTGAATTATATCAGTCGGGTTTGCAATGTGGCCATCATTCTAAGTAGCTCGCCATTACGGTGAACATTGATTTGATGATATTAGATGGTTGAAGGCAATCGTCATGAAGCCTTGGATCTCCAACCATCTTATATCATCAAATCAACGTCCAACGTAATGACGAGCTACCTAGAATGGTGGCCACACTGCAAACCTGACTGACAGAATTCAGTCTGTACCAAAAAAAAGGACTAGACACGTCACCCTAGTTACTAGTGGCCAATCAAGGTATCCACTACAGTCCTACAAAAGGTCAGTCGCGAGCCCGAATAACTCAGTGGTAACGTCTCTCACTGTATGACACGAGTTCGAATCTCAGAAGGGACATGAGTTCCTTCAAGGTAACAGATATGGCTTGCCGACTGGTGAGTGCCAACTAGCACAAAACCTCCAACCATCTAATATCTGCTGAATATTGTTTTTAAAATGAGAATAATAATCACAATGATGAGAATGAAAGTTGAACACAACAATAAATACCGACCATATGAGGATATAGATCACAATCTGAAGTTGATTTTTTTGATCTTATATTCTTCGTTATAATTCTTCTTGATATCCAATCACCTAATACAGACACTGTAGCAAGCTAAAGATAGACACAGAAAATTTAAATAATAAAAAACAGAAATTATAATGAGGTAAACTTGAAATGAAGTTATGCTTAATTCAAATTTATAAACACCAATAATGGTTTGATAGACACTAACTAAATCTAATTTTGACGCTATCTGTAATAAGACCTGGCCAATTGGCAGCAATATGAATCCAATGAGCTAGCGGAAGCTCCTAAAATCACCAGTCACAAGGTAAATCACAAAACGAATAAGAAAATAAGACGGACCACTGGTGGAAAGAACTTTTAGTGACTCAAACAAAAGTCGGAGCACTTGACAGAGATACTAAATATACATACAGGTTTTAGATGACCATGACGAGCACTAAATTCACTGATTAGTTTTGAGTTAAAAAGGAATAAGAGCTTAGTCATCACAATGAGTAAGAGATACAAAAGGCGCCATGAATACGATACAACTGGAAAAGATAGACACTATTATTGGGTATATAACAAATTCTAAGCGTACTCACATTCAAATATACAAACTTTAGGATTATAAATATTTAAAATTGTATCCAAGACATCTCTGAATGGTTTAAAAAAAGGTGAACACATTTCATTTTATCATAATTATTCAGATATAATGGAGGAAATCTGTAGTGCAGTTTAAACTTGAAGTGGAAATCAACAGGCTGTCAGAAGAAGCAGAGAAAACGAATTCAAGGTGGTGAAGATACCTAATCGACAAGAATAACAGGTAGGGATCACTTTCAATGGGAGAAATGACAGAGTTAAACTTTAAGCACCAGTAAGTACAATCGAACAAACGACCTTGAGAGCACCAACCGCATGATAAAAACGACTTTTACGTATAAAATACATAAAGTCATAAAAATCATGAATTTAAAGGCATGAAACTGTGACACAGGAAACCTTTTCTCGATGTGAGAGAAAATACCTCTCAGTGTTGGACTGGAGTACCAATAGAGTAATCTAACCACATTCAATTCATGTAATTATCTAGGTCTTCTAACCCTTCAAAAATAACCCGAATGTTTCCTCAACCCAAACCTAAGGTGAAGACATCCCTAAACTAATCCTAAAGTCACCTTAATTACGTTAACCAAAACCCTAATCTGTCCTTAGCCTAAACCTCAATATAATCGTTTCTAAATCTAAGCTAACACTAGCTAGATATCCCCTTTAATAAAATAACACTTCATTAAGCATAATTTATTCATGATTACAATATTATTTACTAGGTTGCACTAACTTGTTCAATGAACGTTTCGAGGTTATTGATGTGGTCGCACTCCATTGGTATTTGCTGGTGCTCAAAGTTTAACTTCGCCAGAGAAATTTGAAGAAGGTCACTTCTTTCCCTTATTTAGGCAGTATTGTTTAAACTACAGGTGACATAGATTAGAATGTCAAAAGGCAAGACTAGTCTGAAATCAGTGAGGAAATCTACTGTACTTGGCTTAAAGAACGGCATTTGAATTACCAACAGAAATGTCAAGTCAGTAAGCCTTTCTTTCTATGCTTCAAAGGCTTGGTGAGTGATCAAAATCATTTCCAACAAGTGGCTGCAAACTTTCATCAACAGCTGGATTCACTAAGTTGATAATGAAGAGCGGGTGGTCGCTCGAAAAGACAGGATAAGCAACAAGGAACTCTGGTAGGCAGCCGACTAATCAACAACCTGCTGTATTTTAATGACTCAATTACATGACAACTGTTGAACGACTGACGATCATTCCCACTTCTAAGGACTTTCGCTCTTTGCCGTCACAGGTTTCTAGGAATCCGCCTAGATATGCCATCACAAATCATTATTTATATTTGCCTGATGTATGTGCTTTGTCAGGTACATATTAACTGGTATATGCAATAGCAGCTAAAGTGAAAAAGGGGACACATCAACCTTACATTGTCTCTAGTGAATATACCAATTTACATGCATCCAACAAAGTCCATACATCGGACTTAAAGAAAGGATTTGAGTGAATTCCAAGAAACCTGTGATTAAAAAACGTGAACACCTTTAGTAATGCAGTTCCTCACCAGTTGTTAAACAGCGAATATGCAATCGATATATTGAAATCCTTTAAGACCCTTCAAGTTCCAAACAGCATCAGGTTACCATTTAACACTGAAGCGATTGTCACTAATCTTTTTGGTTGGGATCCCAGTGCCTCAATGATCTGTGGTCTAACCAGAAGATCCTGGTGGATACGTACTACCGAGGAGTCCCGGACGAAACAACTGTTCACTACCACCAGGTTTTCTAATGCTTCACTCAGCTCATAATGAAATCCTGCTACCAATCAAATCCCCACAAAGCAATACTAGAAAAAAATTTCATTTCTTCTTTTTCTTTCTCTGTTTTTTTCGCCCTTCTGTTTTATTTCCATCTATCTTCTGCTTTCTACTTAGACAAGGATTAACAATCAAGTTGCAGAGAAGGAGATTATGTAGGTGCATTTGAGATTTCAAAAAGATTTTTCTTTTAAGTATTATGATCGTTACCATAAAAATAGTAATTTCACGTTTATTCACGGATTGATGTCGCAGTTTCTAGAACCACTGAAAACAACCAGGATATACTGACCAACTGCTGAAGAAAAAGAAACAGCATTGTCCAGTGCTCCAGTACTGGTTTTCAACGGTTCTCTCTTATTTCTTTTTCATATTCCTTTTTTTCTCTACGTGAAATATAGGGCTTCAGGTTTGAGTTTAAAAGTGTCTGCAGCGGTGACGGATTTTACAGGGTCGTGTCGTTAGCCTCATACTGAGTATTCCCTCTTTACAAGGATTACTGCCAACTTACACCATCTCTGGCGTAGACATGATATCCGGCTGTCGACCAAAAAGCTTGTGTACTACTCAGCAGTTCACTCTGTCCTTCTTTATGGCTGTGAGTGAGATATAGCTTTTGAAAGTGGAAGATACGAAAAAGCCGGCCAGCTGTGTCTGCGTTCTATCTCCCGTGTTATGTGGTGGTAAAACAAGGTGAGTACTAGATAAGGAGGGGATATCAATCGAGGTTGTGAAATTACACCGACTGAGATGGATGGTTAGGTTGCGTGCTACACATGTCTAGTCTAGCCATCGCTTTCCCCGATGGACAATGTTAGCTGACATATGATGGATCAAGTTGGAAAAGAACCAGTGGTGGGGTGGTCAAACCAAAAAATGGTTTCATCAGTCAAAGAAATCCACAACAGTTAGTTTAAGCCAGTGTAAAGAGATGTAGACTTCCTGACTGGTTGGGGTCCACGGGATGGTAAGAACCAATGACAACTGGAGACAATTGGTAATATGGCTCAGATCTAATAAATTCTATTGTTCTTCCATTTTACCATTCCTTTTGCCTAACATTTCTGTTTATTATCTCTCTCTTTGCTTTGAATCTTTCTTTACTCTGTTCCCTTGCTTTGTGTACTACATAGAGGGAGAATGACAACTCGAACTGCTGTGCAAAGTTCTACGTTGAAACCAGCCAGCCAGTCAATGAGTCAGAGATTACTACTAGCAGCTAAACGGGGTTTCAAAGTGCGCCTGCAGAGGAGTGAACCTCGGACCACTTGCTTGGTTGGCCAGTGTTGTAATATTGAACCATCGACGCTGCCAAATTGCTATCAATCCATAATCAAACTTGAAACTGATCAATTGTCAACAAACTAACAATTGACAATAATACTTATATATGTGAACATGCGTATATTATTATTATTTCCTCTAATTCCTAGAGGAACATAGGGCTTCAGCTGCACGTCTCCATTGCGTTCGGTTCTCTGCTAAAGTTTTCACATGGCTCGAAGTCTGCCCAAACTCTTTCACCTCCTCTTTACATGACCTCCTCCAAGTCACCCTTGGACGACCAACTCGCCGCTTCCCTCGAGGGCTTTTCTAGTGATGTCACTTGATGGTTTCCTCAGAGTATGGCCAATCCAAGGCAACTCCATTTCTTCCTGCCTATTTGTTTCACAATCGGTTCCTGCTAGGCTGGTTCGCTCCCAGAGATCCCTATTGCTGATCCTTTCTGGTCGGCTATCTGATCTTGAGTATTGAGCGAAGACAGACATATATGTGTGTGTCAAACCATTTTATTCACATTATTTTTTTTCCAGTCACAAATAACCAGCCTCAATAATTCTGAACATAATTTACTTATACACACAAACGCTCTATTGAAAGGAAGTAATTACCATATTTATTTTAAATTTTCAAATTCTCCTTCGTCTGATACACATAAGTCACTAATTAAAATAGTAATAATAATAATAGGATTGGAAATAAATGACTTTTATTGAACTCAATCGGATTTGACATTCATATTTTACTTGTTCAATGATCAACATTTCAAAGTGAATGAAATTAAAACAAAAGAGCAGCACCAAAAGTATAAAGTAGAGGAGTTTAATTCATTTCCCTTAGTATTTATTAATCATTATTATTATTATTACCTTTTCTTAATAATAAAGAAAGGAGGGTATATATATATTATAATAAATCATACTTAATTATAGATATATTATGCATGCTGAAAATAAGAAAAGCCATAGAAATTATAATTAGAGCAATCAACCAGAGTAGTAGACACAGAGAGAAATTATAGGTGAAGATGATGAAAATAGATAGTTTTGTTAGTAACTTGACATAAATTTGAAGAGAAAAAAAAAAGAAAGTTTCCTTCCTCATTAAAAGAAAGAGAGAGAAGTCAAGACAAAGAAGAAAAAAAGGGGGAAATAATCTACCATGGTACATTGAAGGTGTATTGTGCATAGAATAATGTGCCTGTCTCTGTGTCAGTGTATGTGTGCGTATATAGATACATACACACATACATATTTATATATAATTGAAAGGCGACAGAGTTACAAGAAATTTAGTTTAAAAATTTGTCATGAATATCATCTGTTTAAAGGAAATCATTGACATTCATAATAATTATAATAATAATAATAATCACAATTAACAATAATGCTAAAAAACAGGATAACGTTTTGAGAGAAAACACTCTAAGCCAACTGATAAATTTTGAAGATTAGTCAAATGCTGGAAAAGACAAATCAATTAAGCCTAGTTAGAATAGTATACTTCTGCCTAACATTTACCTTTATGTTATGTAATACAGTCTATATTAGGATGAAACAGCACACACACACACACACACAAATCCTCATAATGTATTATATATATATATATATATATATATATATATATATATATATATATATATATATATATATATATATATGAGATTGTACAGGTTGAGAAGAATATCGCTCAAGAAAGAGTAACTGTCTAAGTCACAGACAAAACGTTATTAGGAGTAAGGTGAAACTGATCACTAGGATTATCATTATTATTAGTATTATTATTATCATTCCCTTACGTTACGATTGGAACATAGGGTCTCAATAGTACATCTACATTTTATCCTGCCCTCTTCAGCCTTCTTCAGCTGGATACTCGACAGGCTGTCATCTTCTCCTCACACAATCTACTCTATGTTGCAACTAAGCAAATGTAGCATACTAATCGAAAAGTGCGTCAAGGTCTTTTACCTACCTGGGAAGCATCGTTTCAAATATAGGCGGATGGAACTGATGAGGATATCAATACAGCAAAGATCGGGAAAGCAAGGCAATCATTCATTTCTCTCAAGTCTGTGTGGAAGTCAACAACACCCAGCATGAAAATGAAAATCAGATCTGGATATTAAACTCCAATGTGAAGTCAGTACCACTATACGGATGGATCAGAGACTTGGCACGTCACGAAGGACATTTCGAACAAAGTATAGACTTCCATCAACATCTTTCTTTGCTCGATGTTCAAGATTATACAGTCAGAAAAGAACAACAACAACAGTGGGGGATCTGTGGGAGCGAACCATCTCATCAAGAACCGATTGTGCAACGAATATGCATGAAGAAATGGAGGTGGATTGGCTGGCCATACTCTGACAAAACAAACCATCAAGTGATATCACACGACAGTCTATAGCTCTAATGGACCCCATATGAGCAGCGGTGAGTTATTTGGTTGTCAGTGAGAGGGTGACATGGAGGAGGTCATGTGAAGAGGAGATCAAAGCATGTGGGCAGACGTGGAGCTAGGTGAAAACGTTGGTAGAGAACCAAACGCAATGGAGACGTGCGGCTGAAGCCTTATGTTCCTCTAGGAACTCAAGCAAACAATAATATAATAATTGGAATAGTTATTAACACATTTATGTATTGAAGATTATCAACAAACGATAAGTCGTCTTGCAGAAGTAACAATAGGTAAATTTCATTCATATGGAGATATAGGTCATCGGTTTAAACACTTGACTTTCAACCATTCAATCATAGGTTTTAATCCAGCTCTACCTACTTCAGAGACTGAAGTATTATCAACCATCACATAATGAATGTGGCTCATAGCCTAAACTATGAAAAACCTGTTTATGGAAACCGAGTTTAAACATGTCATCTGTGATATATATTAGTATCAGTAAAGAAGTTGCCGTAGTGTGGAATAAAAATGACTGAATTTTTTTTAACGCAGGAAGATCTCCTTATATACCAGTATTTAAGCTACACTTTATGTATGAGGATTTGCTCCATCCAGGAATAAAGTTTTGTTGCAAGATTAGTAGGAACCTGTGACCGTACTCAATCTCTCAGGTGAACAGCTTGAAAGTGTCAAAAAGTTTGCTAAATCTACTTAGTTGTGTAAGTGCTCGAGGAGGTCTCTAATCGTATAGTGAAAGCTAGGGAAGTATACGCCAACTGGTACCACCACATCGAACACCGTCACGACATTAGCCTGACTGTCATAGGTCGGCGTTAAAATGCACAGTCTCACACTATACCTCTAAAACCAGGCCTCTCCAAGATGAAGACTAACGGTGAGTCTAGGCGTTCAATCATCGCTACTTGTGTAAAACTACTTGCACCTGATGGTATCATCACGCAAATAATTCTGAGGTATGACAACGTGGATTTGAACTCAATGGACATAGTCTTTCATTGAGTGTTTTCTTCTTAGAACAGCGGCTTCTGTGACATGAACATGTGCTATGAATGTAACCCCAGTGGTTCAAACACTGTTCGCTGTTTGACAGCACTGGGACTGGCTGGGAAAAAAGAGAGATAGTCAGTCTATAACGTGGTGCCGTTGAATGAAGAATGAAAAGCGACACCAAAAAATCCTACGCAAGATACATGATTTTTTGAAAACATGAAATTTGAATGGTGTTCAAATGAGAAAAATTCCCTCCAAAGACTCACTAAAACAAAGTAACTTCAGATAATCTAATCTACAACATGATATATAAAGATTATTTTTTATAATCAATATAACACAACTCGGAAAGTTGCTGAATCACAGGGGACGGATAGTTTATCAACTTTCTATGTTGTGTTCCAGTAAGCAGAAAGAGAAACTTCATACACTATCTTTCCCTGAAGATATGGAAAATATACACTGAAGAAGAGTTGCGAAACCTCCCAAGGACCATGACAAAAAATAGTTTCCCACTCTGATTCAGAGACAAGTATCTAAGACTTGGGAACTATAGTAGAATGTAATTCCATATCAGATAAGTTTATTTTTAAATGTCACACAGTGATGCAGCATTAACAACTAGATGACATTTCGATCATACATTATTGCTCAAAATCATATCAGTTTAAGTCACACGGTTTCACAATTTGTTTTGTGTGTATTTTCTCTCTGCTCCGTCTCTCCAACTTCCCTTTTGTTGTTTGTTGCCACTTTCCATATCTCTGGAATCGGTGTTGAGCCATTCAGATTGCAATTATGCGGTGTTGAATCTATAAACAAAGCTTTAGTGATTAACCCCTCTCTCCACCTTATTATATTACTTTTTATTACTCTGACACTTGTCTTACCCACCCTATTCTGTGACTACATGCAAATTAATGTAGTGCAATGACTGAGCTTTCTTTTAGGGTTATTTAACTTAATAGGGTCAATTATTCTAGGTCTAGCTAAATTTTTATGCTCCAATAATCTAATTGACCCCGATTTATTAGTTTGACTGACCTATGTAATTGACCTCACAGTCAGCATTACATGGTACTTGGTAAATTATATTCTTATTTTTCTTAATTGGATCTATTGAGTTCTAAAGCCGACAAAGTTGATCTCTGAGATAGTTAGTTGGTTGGCTGGTTTAAATACCACCCTAATTCCAGCGTCATTGGGAATCCTACATAAGACATCTGATGTCCCTTCTTTATGCGGTATTAGTACAGAGGATTCGCATTCTATATTATTTTTGTCATTTTTATTGCGAATCTTAGTTTTTCTTTGGTCCTTCGTATATTTCTGAATAAATTCTGGTGGGTAGTTATTTAAATTTTCTGGACTATTTAGTTAGGCTATTGGCCCGATTATATAGACACTTAACTAAACCCATCTTTACCGATTCTAGATGGGATGAATTAAAATCTAAGTACTTATTAGTGTGCCAGTTTCCTATAAATGCTAATTTCTAACCCACCGTCCTGTTTTCGGTTTATTCAACAGTCTAGCATGGTCAAATCACCCTGTTCATTTTCTAACTCACAGAAGTGAATTGGACTCCGTCTACTGTTGAGTTTATACGTATATGAAATTGAGGGATATGTTCAGATTTCAACAAGGTGAATGTGTCATCCACATATCTCCACTATAACCTAGGAGCAGGAGTATACTTTCTAAAAGCCTTAAGTTTCCAACTATCCATTAATATGTCTGCTGTCTTATTGGGGATATTGGTGATCCTATTACCATCCCATTCGTTTGTTTATATAGTTTATTTTGAAATTTGAACACAATGAAGGTTAGACATAACTGAACACCTAATATTATTTCATCAACCGAAAGCTTAGTCCTATATTTCAGTTCACGATCAAAGTTCAGTTCACTCCTAACTGCCTCTAGAGCTGTATTAATGGGAATATTAGTATATAAACCGGTTATGTCAAAACTAATCTTTTTTTCATCTTTTGCTAATTGAATTTCCTCTAGTTTCTGTTTCATTATATGCGAATCAGTTAGCCTAGAATTTCACATATCTGTAATGGGACACAATACTGACGCTAAATACTCGGATAACTTGTACGTCGAGATGTTCCTGAAGTCACCTAATCGTCTGATGGAGTATCCTTCTTTATGAATTTTGATAATCCCATACATTCTACTAGGATTATTAGTTTTAAGCATAAGATTAGGTAAGTAATAACATCTAAGTGCGTGGTGTATTTATTAAATGAAATACTAAGGAATAAATGAATGAATGTTAATCCGCAATTATTACTTATATGGTATGCGATTGGCATGCGATTCGCTCCCAACAAATGTAAGATGATGGTACAGGACTGGACTACACCAACTCCTAGATTAGAAATAGGGGTTGAAGTGGTAAAGCACGTTGACCGATCCACTTATTTCGGAAGTACCATCAGCCAGTGCCAACGGGTTGATCTCTGACGAAATCTCAGCACGGATACAGAGGGCTAGTGTAGCATATGCCAGTTTACGCCGTCTCTGGCTCAGTAGACGTGATATCCGACTATCGACCAAAGGGCGGGTGTACTGCTCATCAGTCCGCTCCGTCCTCCTTTACGGCACCATGGCACCAGTCAATGAAATCCACAAGTTAGTTTAAGCCACGTAGGAGAGTGTAGACTTCCTGACCAGTTGGGGTCCTCGGGACGGTAAAAACCAATAGTTGGAAACAATTGGTGATATGGCTCAAAATCGTTCTCAATGGCTGGTGCAGATGCATCCACTCCTTGTGACTTATGATTTCCAATGAAACTATATTGTCCTTTGTTATTACTATTCCTTTGTCTCACACCTCTGTTTACTGTCTCTAGTATGCATTTCTTCTTCTTGCTTTGTGTGGTACATGGAGTGTGGCGAATTGAACTGCTGCACATCGGTGCAAAGTTCTATGCCGAAAACAGACAGACAGTCAGACTTGCATGGTAAAAGAAGTGATTGAATATAAATTTGAATTCTCAGAAATATACTATTAAGTAAACACAGTAACCAAAACAAAGAGTTCAACAATCATTGACTATAGAATATGTAATTACTAGATATAACCTCTACAGTTATTCAGAATAAGCGTGAATAAAGAAGCCTACTAAAGTGTATACGTATATTTACCTCTTTGTCATATTTACACAAACTACTTTTACTAGGCTATGATTATTTTTTAAATACAATCTTCCTTTTCTTTTCATTTCTTGCATTCTTAAGATAATAGCTTTATTCCAAAACAGTACATGTGATACAGAATGGAATTCTCAGCATTTCACTACAATATTGCATCCAGTTAGTACATTAATAATAAATATAGTTCTGCATAGATTAAAGTTATCTCAGTCAGTTTTGACAACAACATATTGGTATGACATTAGCAAAGCCAAAATTGAACAGAGTGTTTGAAGGTGTTAGAAAAGTAGATACTACTAGCATATTTACTGGCGTTAGCGGTAACAAAAAGGTCGAGATATACAGAGTGTGAAAGAATGAGGTAGAATGTCTTAGATAGAGTTTGTAAGGAAGAGAAAAAAAACGACAAATAACAAAAATAAATACAGAAAGAGAAAAAAAAAGTAGAGAGAAAAACGTTGTACCTGTAAATGATGTGAGTTGGAAAGACGAGATTCTAAGTCGGATATGGCACTTCAAACCTTTTTATAGGTTCAGTACTGATGATGTTGTTTTTACGATTAATGATGGACTGCTAGCCTCACACCCAAACATTTCTCTTTCCCAGACTTACTACTACGAGCTAGGCAAGATTAAGGAGTGTGTTGGTCGAAGTTGAATCCAGACTTCCTACCTAACTGTTAAGCGTTCTACCACTATGCATCACCAGAGACATTATGCTCCCAAAAGAGACAGAAACTCACAATCTTTAAATGATGAGTAAAATCATCAAACTAAAATGCAATACATATAAGCAGAATAACTCATTGATTAGCTAAAGAACCAAAAGTAATCTGACATCAGTGAGAATAAAAATGTGCTCAATTTGTCTCGACAAGTAGTGTCATATTATACCGTAGGCTGAGAGAAGTAAATATGGTCTACTGGTTATAGAGTTCGACATTCAAGTAACTGATCTATTACAATGGAAATGCGATACCGAACTTACTTCAAACTTCGTAAACTAAGTCGAATAATATGCGCATTATAATCCTACACCGATCAGTTAACAAATTTTCAGAAACAAAATATTTTGCAGTTTCAATTAAAACATAGTTATAAACTAAAATTAATTTAGTCGGTATAATCATTTTTTTTAAAAGTTAAACAACATACATCATAATAATCGCAAAGGTAGAGAGGCTTTACTGGTTATTCAGTATGAACGAGCTATGCATAATACAAAACAAAGGGAATTGTAAATCCCTCCGAGGGATTAAATCGGTTTAATAGATCAAAAGAATGCAATAATAACAACAACAGGAACAACAAACCAATACATCATATTGCCTATCGAACAGAGATTATGCATAGTTTCATTTTATCGGTATTTTAGTAAAATGTCACTGGGACTTGAAAGATGTTTTAAAAAACACCTTATAAAGAAGCAATCAGTCTCAATAACACAATAATAATAATAATAATCCCTATAAGCACACAGCTCAAAAGATAGATAATTAATTTCGATCAAGATTACCAATTCACATTAGTAAGGGAGTCAATGAAAACTAGTACTTGAGTGGTGCGCGGCTTTTTCGTCCCTAATGGTGTCTGTTCAGCAGTACATACCCATAAGTCTATTGAGGATGAAACTGAATAGCCCTTGCATTTTAATTTCTGTTATTCCGCGATTCTTAGAGCAACCATTGGCCAATATCAACAGAGAGTATTTGCCCTAACAATCGACCTGGTGAATCTCAATCGTTATGACACCTACCTGGAACTCCAGGGAACTTCCTCCCACAGTTAATCATTAGTATTTATGAGATTAATATCAATCCAATTCATGTCAATCTATAATCTAATTTGAAACTAATAATGTGGTGAAAAAATGGCTTATAAAATCCTTCATGGACAATCTATTCATAATATACATATCTATTTAGACATTTCAACTAACTTTGTAATTATTGCACGTTTTTCTCCTAGACTGTATCATTAATTTCAGAATTGCATACAACATTCTGATTTTGAACTTTATTATTGCTCTTTGTTCATATTTAATTTTAATACTTCTCTTCGTGGTTGCGCGTAAATTCACCAGGTATTGTTTAACTATATGAGTTTATTTGAGTAAATAAAAGTCATTCCGACCCGGGATTGTCTCATTTCTAAAGTACTTTTTACAGTTGAACTTCGCTTAACTAATTTGGTCTTACAGCACTTGTTTTGTATTTAGAAACATGCATTGCCTGTAGACAGCTGCCTCACACCACTGCTAAGGTAAATTTGAGTTTCGATGTTATTATTATTTCCAGCAGCAATTTACAAATAAATAATTAATTAAATAGATAAAATACTAGAACTAATAAAATCACAAAGACTAAAATAATATATTTTAACGGTAGAAGACGAAAGACATAGTAAAAGAATATTTATCTGCGATCCGGTATCTTTGTATAGAGAACTTATGTACACCTTATCTTCAGCGCACCAGTTACACATATCTTCAGTGTTCTGCTACTCCTGGCCTTCATTATTGTGTTTTTTAGAGTTCCTTTCACATCTCCAATGTTTCTTCACAACGCTGTATCATTAACTTTCTCTGACATCAAATCTGTCATCCTGCTATTTAATGTTTTTATGCCGATGAACATCTCTTTATATACTACTGATATATATTATCAGTAGCACATAGCACAATACATAATAATAATGCTAGTTATAGTTATCCATTTATTTTCAGATATAAAAGTAGGTTTATGAGCTCATTTCTCCCATTCGTTACTAAATATGGTGTGATTGAATTTTCATATTCAGTAGCCACACAATCACACATTTTTTTAAAATAAAATTCCTTCTCTGGTTCTACTCAAAGGAATACAAGCAAAAAGTCGCGAATATAGAAGATATTGAATGTCAGACATCATGTCTTTAACCTATCCAAAACAATGTCAGTTAGTTAGGTCAAAAACATACTACTAACACTGCCTTAAAACCTTCAAAGTCCTACATAATATAACGTAGTCTTCTTTGAGAAGCCTAATGGAGAAATAGATGGTGAACAATAGAGAATAATCAGCAGAATATATAAATTAGTAAATTGTAACAGAAGAAGTTGAGTTATGCTAGAAAGTCTCGATTTCCTTATGTTGTCGTAGTAAGCCCAATAGAGGTTTTTTTTTCTAGCAATCAAGATATAAAGTTACCGACAAAGACTGACGATAAACAAATATCAAGGCGCGTATTATACGACTTATCACCTACCACAATGCCATTAGTATTACAAGAATCATGGGACTAAATCAATCAACGAAAGTTTTTATTTTGTTCCCTCCTGAAACTAAAATTAACAGTCTAACATTCAAAGGCGTTCAATTCCAAAACCATCGGTTAATCTCATATAGTAAACTATTCATATCAAAACAATTGAATGCAGAAACAACTGATGCAGAAATTTACAAATAGTCGGCATATTTAATGGAATAGACTTTAAAAGAATACATGAAAATGGAAAGGAAACACAAGTGAAGTAAGGCACACCTGCTTGCATAAGCAAAGAAGCCGAGCGCTTCCAGTTGAAAAAAAACTGTGTGTCATTTCTCATCCGGAAAAACCGGAAGACAGCTGCTACCTTATGACCAAGGTCTCAGTACATTTTGGAGTCAGCCTGCTTAGTAAAAGTGTCCTAGGAATAGAATCAAAAGCAGTAGTGAAGTCCAAAAATGCACATCGAACTAATTTGGCCACTTTATCTGGGCTGGAAACAATATTGTAGTGCAGTACAATGGCAGTATTTCGGATATTTCTACTTAATTTATAGGCTTATTTCTTGTAGTCACTGGAAGGTTTTACTAAGCGTTTAAGAAAAATTAGGCGAAGTTTACCCATACTTTTCAAAAATTGAGACGTAATCGTGATTGGCCTAAACGTTATACCTGATTCGGGAGATACTAATTTTGGTAGAGATACAATCTTTATTTCTTTTTAAATGCAACTCGTACAGTATCCCTGAGAAATGTTGTATTAAAGATTTGGGTAAGGGGGTGGCACAAAATATCTGTACACTTTTGAGGTAATCCTCGTGGCAGACTATCAGGACCTAGGCTGTGTAATGGATGTCAATAGGCACTTGACTTCGTGCAATAAATTTGCTAGATGGATTTTGTCTGACTTGGAGTATCCATTTTACCCTCAGCTTTCATCTTGCATTTCCTCACGTAGAACAAGAAGTAACTTCAGAAAACTGCATGCTCGCACTTCTAAGTATAAAAACTCTATGATACCATACTTGGCACGTATTTTATGTGATGAAAATAGTGTCAGGCAACAATTAACTAACCTTTTCTCATGTAGTAAATAAACAATTTCCTCCATCCATCCATCCTTATATACCTTCAATTTTTCCTTTTATTATT
This sequence comes from Trichobilharzia regenti, assembly GCA_944472135.2. NCBI lineage: Eukaryota > Metazoa > Platyhelminthes > Trematoda > Strigeidida > Schistosomatidae > Trichobilharzia > Trichobilharzia regenti. The sequence goes on from OX235262.1 coordinate 72,478,825, forward strand.
TCTATTATATTTATGGTCCTGTTACTTCTTTGTTTTACTCTCATAATTGCAGACACCAAGTTATCTCTATGACTGCTGTAATCTTTGTTTATCCCCTCACCATATCATGTAAAGAGAACATTATATTCAATATTTTTAAACATGTTTGGATTTCTATACCACATTGCCAATACTATGTGAAACAAGCCCATGGTAATTTTCCTTTGTATTATTTTTACGAGTTGATCACAGATATCAGTTAGAGAACCATTGAAACCACCAGGGAGTACTGGACAGCTGCTGTTTCATCCTAGTTTTGGGGATCATCGGCAGTACGCACCCACTTGGATTCGAACCCAGGACCTTCCGGTTACAAGGCAAGCTCGTATATCAATCCGTGATCAACTCGTGAAAAAATATAACTAACCCTTACAAACCAAACTATAGAAAATTTGTATTATTATTATTACCTAATTGTTATCATTATTTTTACTTTCATTTTATATGCTGCATGTTTTTGACATTACCCCTATTGTAAATGTGGAAAATTTTCTTTGTGATTAATTTTATTTATAATCTGAGGAAATTAGATGCAATATTGTGACTAATGCTGAAAATTCCATTCTGTATCACAAGTACTGTTTTTGGAATAAAGTAAATCATTATTATATTATATTATATTATAATTTGAAAGGTCATCTTTCTCAAGCAAGTCAGTTATGTCTAATCTTAGTGAGGTGACTTTTCCAGCCTGTTTAGGTGTTTTAACAAAGTATTTATCATTTCTAGGATTGAATTTAGAAATCGGAAGCTTCAGATATAAAACAGTCATCACAAATTTAAGTCTCCGATGAGAAAATATTCAAATAAAGGACTAACCAAAGTGAGCAATAGTCATGGAGACTACATATGTATCACAATCAGATAGTCAGCATATTTATTGAAGTGGACTTTAGGAGAATGAGAAAATATGTTTCCTTGAGGCGCTCCAGCTTTATTGTGAGGAAAAGTAGAGCGCTTCCCGTCAGAAATAGTGTGTTAATTTCTTCCAGAAAAAGAGGAAGACAACCATCTACCAAATCAGTGTTTGTTTGCATGGATTTAACCGACAACATAATTAAGTAAGGAATCATTGAAAACCAAGGAATACTGGAAAGCTGTTCCTTCATTGTTTGGAACTTTTCAGCAGTACACAATGATGACCTCACTAGGGATTGCAACCAAGGCCATTAGGTTACAATGCCAGTCCACTTGACAAATGATTCACTGGGGCAGAATCCAATATTTCATCAATGATAATTTTCTACCAATCTGCGACTGCTAACCAGTGTTATCGTCGAGTATTTATCTTTAGACCCAACTTGGTCGACCGCACAATCAATCCCATTTGGGTTCATGGGTACGTACTGCTGAAGAGACGATGTAGCGACAATCAAGTTACTCCCTTGTAATCAATCTTTAAACCAAATTATTTTTGTACTAAACAATAGAAACCCTATGAATGTGATCAAATATATAGACACGTACGCATGTGTTGTGCGAAACCGTTTTTCTTCACTTTCGAAGTCATCCATTACCAACAGAAAGTGTACTTGATGTTATTACATAATAATTAACTGGAGAAGAATATATATATAAGTACATAATTATCATTATTAGCACAGATGTTAATTAATTTATTCATCACATTTTTTTCTGATATTATATTGGCACACAAAACAGAAGGCGGGTATTTTTTTTAAAAATATGAACACATGGATTGATGTGTACCGTAGTGCACTGTACTGTATCGAGAACATAAAGATCCTAGTTTTGGAAATACTTATTCCTCATTGAGGATTTTTTTTCAGCAGAGTATGTAAACGATTTAGCAGTGACGTTAGTTAGTACTGAAAATGTTGGAAAGCAATTTTTTTGAAATATGCCTTAATAACTCAGGAAGAATGGGAAATGTTTCTTCAGTTACACGATTATTTTACATTTATGCTGTGTTGACTAATAGATAATGAGATGATTAAATGATTCGATGCAAAACTAATTTCTCTTTAGTTTAATAAATGCTGATTAAACTTTGGCTTTCATCTACCTTTTTTTAAATATTATTAAAGAACTGAGCGCATTCCGTGTGAAGATACCGCTAGTGAAGAATATGTAGAGAAAGAAAAAGCTTCTATAGAATCCCTTCAGTGATACTAAGATCCAGACATAAAGAAGAGGTCAGATGAAATTATGAAAAAACAACAACTTGAACTGTTGAAATTACGTGATATTTTGGATAGAGCTGTGGAAATATATGCAGGATACACAAAATTTAGTGATATAACATGCGCATTAACCTGTTCAACTTTCAAATATGAGTATGGGGATCAACAAGAACTTACCAAGATGGATAAGAGTTAAAACAGGGTCACCTCAATATACTGACAATTCATTTCAATAAACTAAACTACTATGATATTCAAGTTTTGGTGGGTGCGTACTGATGAAGAGTCCCAAACTAGGACGAAACAGCTGTCCAGTACTCCCTGCAGGTCTTACAATGGTTCTCTAACCAATGTCAGCTCATGATGAAATTCTGTAAACTACTATGAGTTTAACTAATGTTTTTGCATCATAACAAGAATAAAGAATTTACATGAATTCTGATCAAGGTTTGACTGAACAGTTCCACAAACATTGGGCGTTGACTGACTGACTGACTGGATTCACAGATGTGCAGCAGTTCGAGTCGCCACACTTCACGCAGCACACGAAGCCAGAGAAGAAAGTAAAAAGAAATGCAAAACAGAGACAGTAAACAGAGATATGAGGCAAAAAGAACAGTATTATAAAAGAACAATAGAATTTTACTAGATAAGTCGCAAGGAGTGGATGCATCTGCGCTATCGAGATGCGCTGAGTAAAAAGTTATACAGCATATGTAAAAAACAACTTGTATAACTCTTAGCGAGGTTGAAATAAGTAAGTTTAAACCTTATGTTCAGCAAACTGGTTCGAACTTCATAAGAGAAATAATCAAAATTAAAATATCAAAGGTATGTGTATATAAATGAGAGGATGTGCGTCTTGTCTTTAAAATCCCATGTATAATTATGTACAACTTATGAATAATCCTCAAAACAAAGTAATTTTATGTAAACTCTGATCACGTATGATCGGATAGTTAGTTTAGAATGAATGATTTATATTTGTGATTTATATAGGCTGTTGAAGATAAGATAAGATAATAGCTTTATTCCAAAACAGTACATGTGATACAGAATGGAATTCTCAGCATTTCACTACAATATTGCATCCAGTTTGTACATTAACAATAAATAAAGTTCTGCATAGATTAAAGTTATCTCAGTCAGTTTTGACAACAACATATTGGTATGTCATTAGCAAAGCCAAAATTGAACAGAGTGTCTGAAGGTGTTAGAAAAGTAGATACTACTAGCATATTTACTGGCATAAGCGATAGCAAAATGGTCGAGATATACAGAGTGTGAAAGAATTAAGTAGAATGTCTTAGATAGAGTTTGTAAGGAAGAGAGAAACCAAACAGCACATAAAAAAGGTAGAGAGAAAGGAAAAGAGAGAAAACGTTGTAACTATAATTTATGTGAGTTGGGAAGACGAGATCCAATTGTTCTACTGACTATTTAATAAGTTATAATAATAATAATAATTAATAAGTCATCGAAATAATATAAGTTAGTCAGACAGATTTATTACTATTACTGTTCCCATGGTTTCCTAGCACCAGCACATTTTGATTAAATTATGTTTGCTGCAGTCCTTTTTAGCTGCCTTAACGACTGTCCGTTAACTCTCACTTCCTCATCATACCACCTCCTACATGTCACTCTCAAAGACCCAACACGTTGTTACCTAATCGGGTTTCCCCTCTAGGACCTGAAGCAGGATGTCACTCAACGGTCTCCTCAGCATATATCCAATCCAACTTCATTTCTTTCTGCATTTTCACTTTGTGAAAGTTTCTTACTTAGTATGTTGTTGGAGTTCTTTATGGCTTATCCTTCCTGGATATCTGGTATTCAGTAAAGAGTGGAGGCAGGTAACGCACACACAAAGTGTATGCTTTAATTCATTTTATATAGTAGTGAGAGTAAATTACTATCAAAGCTAAAGTTTTGTACTCAAGTGGAGAAGGACATCAATCGCCCAAGTAAAATATATACTCTGTAATGATGAGTTGGAAAATTCTGTAGGTTACTTCAATTGACGTTATGGGTGGAAATACATGAACTCTCAAAAGAAACACATTCATGATGCATTTTCAAATCACCTAGATAGTTTGATAAAGCAAGAAAGAAAAGACACTTCCTTAAAGTAACCGGATTTTATTATTCACTTTGGCTTATCGGTCTAGGGGGTTTTGCTGTCGAACAGGAGAGTTACCGGTTCGAAACCCTCTCCACTTGTTGATATTTGAGTGGTGTGGCTAGTAGCCAACTTCATGGAATTGCAAATGGTTGTTAAGAATGGCACTAGCACTTACTAGATAAAACCCTGTTATGTACTGCTGCTGAGTGGTTAATAGTAAGTTTTCCCCGTCGCCAATTATGTTATGTACTCGTCGAGTAGTTAATAGTCCTGACGCGGAAAGAGGGAAATCAGAAGACCAGCAGGTTTACGATGATACTTGTGTTTTCCAGACAAGGAAAATAAATGTCACACAAGAGTGTGAGTGAAATGGAACGTAGTGTACGAAACGTGGGAACAAGTATACAGTACAAAAGTATATATGAAAATGACTAATACACATGAACCAATAAGACAGTCTTAACATGATTGGTTGTAATGTCATATGACAACAAGGTCATACATGTTTATTTAGTTAGTGAACAGACAAAAGCATATTGTCAGTTATAATGAAATATCGATCCATATACACATAGCACTGTCAAAAACAGAACACACATCATGTGGATACATATCAAACCCACTACCAATAAATATACAAATGAAGGGACTATATAATGAACTCAAAAAATTCGAATAACCTACATCCTTTGTCATGGAAACCATAGTGTTATATACCAATGGACTTTGTAACATTCTTGGATCTTCCCTACTGTAATGTATACAATCAAATATGTACGCCATTCAACAGGTTAATGACTCCGAAACAAAACTTTACGAATTCACCATTTACAGAAATTTTAACTCTAATGAGAACCTATTATTAAGTGTTATACAAATTTTCAATAGTATGTTTGTGGGGGTTTGATTTGTTAGGAGTTTGATCACGTTGATATCAACTATGGAACCAATGCAAACCAGGAGGTACTCGACAGCTGTTCTCTCCTACTAGTTTGGGACTCACCAGCAGTACGCATCCACTGAGGTTCGAACCCAGGACCTTCCAGTTACAAGTCAGGCCCATAGACCACTCAACTATTGAGAACCAACCCATGAATTCCAGCTTCTACCAATTCATGTTTTCTAGTGCGACTACCAGATAATGTCATCGATGAGTGTTTGTCCTCACCGTTAACCGGGTGGACTCCATTGGTCACCACTTCTCACCAGAACTCCAAGTAACTTTATCCTGAAGCCAGCCACTGGTGAGAATTAGATGCAAATTGTTAATTCTATAATTGTGAAAAAGTTGTGATAACCCTTAATATATTAAAATCTATTGAATCATACTCAACTAAATGGATATTTAATACAGAGCTATCGCGATCTTTAGTGGTCGATATTTGCTGGATGATCAAACCAAAACATGATATCAATTCATGAACTCGTAGTTTGTTGGTATGAACCACGATGGTGGCATCTCCTAGACCCATAAATTCCTCATTATTCTTTACGTGATTTTTTCCTCTCCCGTGTATTTCTGTTTATTATAGCTTTTTGGCTATTTCTTTCCGATGCTTTTATTATATACTGTGACTTGAACTGTTGTGCTTTTTTGTGCAAAGTCCCACATGGAAGATTCAGTGGGTGGATACTGCCGATGATTACTGAAACTAGGATGAAACAGCTGTCCAGTACTCCATGCTGGCTTTCAATGGTTCTCTAACTGATATCAATCCGTGATCAACTCGTAAAAACATAACTAACCCTTACAAACCAAACTACAGAAAATTCAGTTATTCAGTCAACTAGTCACGGAACAGAACTTCAATATCATATTGACAGTTAACATCAGCCTATAATTATTATTGTTTTTTTTAATACAGTCCACATATTTAGAGGTTAAAATAGTTTACTTAGCGAAACTAATAAGTAACTACGGTCAGGCTAACACCACTTTTTATGAACTAATCTAAATACATGCAATAATGGCCACAAAACTAGAAGAAATTTTTTTAATCAGTAATTGTAAGAATGAAGGAGTAGTATTATCTTAACCAGCATCCAGAAAAAAGTTAAGCATAGACTTACAGGTACTGAAATTGTCATACCACCAGAGGATGACTTCATGTCACTGTGTAGTACAGCTCGTAACATTTCACATGGATATAAACTGGAAGCTTGAGAATATGTTAATCTAAAACAAAAATGGATAACAAAAAGAAATTGTTCACAATGAAGTACACATACATATATCTTTGGAATAATTGTAGAACACATCATATACAGTCTTATTTTCTGTCCACCTGACTTACATCGACTGTGTTACGCATGCCTGCCTAGCTATCGCCTTCCTCGACTGACGGGCAATGTTAGCTGACATTGGGTGGATCAGGTTGGAAAAGAGCTAGTGGTGGTCAAACCAAAACATGGCTTCATCAGTCAATCAAATGCCCGACTTTTAGTCGAAGTCACGTAGGAATATGTAGATCTCCTTGGTGGAGTCCTCGAGACAGTAAAAATCAATAGGTGGGGACAAGCGATGATATGGCTCAAAATCATTTCTCAATGGCATAGATGCATCAACTCCTTGTGACATAATATCCAATAAAACTATACTGTTCTTCAATATTGCTATTCTTTTTGCCTGATACATCTCTTTACTATCTCTATTTTGCGTTTCTTTTTTACTTTCTTATTCTTTTCTGGCTTTGCGTGCTGAGTGAAGTGTGGCGGCTTGAACTGTTGTACATCGGTGTACAGTTCTACATTGAAACCAGTCAGTCAGTCTACTTGAGTTTCATAGAACACATAGTATGTTATCGTATACAACTATAATTGAAGTGAGCAAAAACATAAGCATGATAACATGCTAACACTTTTCATCGTTTACATCAAGCAAATTTTTATTTTGAACCCCACCTCAACACACTTCCAGAGAAACATCTCTAAATACTTTGCATGTAATTTAAATCCTAATTAGTACTAATACAAATGTTGGCAATTATTTTAAGTCAACATTTGTATGCAACACCTATTCCAAATACGCATGGAAAATTAAAATAAAAGAACAACAGAGAATAAGGCAAATTAGTTATCTAGTCATGTGGAGATCAAATAGCAATTCCACGCATCACAATCATTATCGAGCAAAGTATACAATGGAAGTCAAACTTCTAACTTAACAACGTTGGCCAAGAAGTAATCTGGAAACTACTTCAACACTATGGCGTGCAACGCCCACATCTTCATCAACTTCATTCAACAGCTAACCGTCAATACCAAGTGTCAAGTGAACCAAAACAGAAATCTCAATGAAACCTTTGAATATATATGAGTAAGACAAGGTTGTCTATAATCACCGATGATATTCTTAATTATGGTGGACAGGATTATGCGTCAAACTGTGCATTGGGAGCGAGGAAGCGGGAATACGCTGAACCACCGATGACGAGATTCTAGAAGATCTGGATTTCGTGTGTGGATGATTTATGTCTAATGTCTCATATACTCGAAGACTTGCAGGCGAAAACCAACAAACTGGCTAAAGAGGCTGGCAGGCAGCGAAGACAGAATTGCAGGTGTACATAGAGAAGACGGAAGTGATGAAGACGACCAACGAACAGCAACAACAACAACATCAAATAGCAGCAGCGATCACCATCCACGGGAGAGATTTGACAGAAGTTACCTCCTTTACTTATCTAGGTAGCAGCATCGTTTCAACTACAGACAGAACAGATGAAGATGTCAAAGGCAGTTAGAATCAGAAAGGTGAGATACACCTTGATCAATATGAAATCAACTTAGAAATCTTCTTTAGCCAACACAAAGAAGAAGAAGAATAAAGTTTTCAACACCAATGCTAAGTAATTCACTTTTTCTATATGGGTCAGAAACTTGGTGACCGCATTACAAAGGGGATTTCTAACAGGTTACTAAAAACTATTATTAACAACTTCCTTTTCTGACTCAGATGGTCAATCAGAAAGAATCATCAACAAGAAACTTTGACAGTAGACGAACTAACCAAGAATCTATTGCTCAATATAAACGAAATGGAGATGGGTCAGCTACATGTTGAGGAGACTGCCAAATGATTTTGCGCACCAGGCAATCGATTGAACAGAACCTCAATGGGAAATGACCAGTTTGGCTCCCGAGGGTGACATGGAGGAGAGATTATAGGCAATTGTGCGGTCATCTGAAGAGTGACACTAAGAATAGGACAAAATGGAGATGTGCTGTTGAATACCTATGCTCCAGTCAAAACCTAAGGGAACAATAATAATAATCTAGTCGTGTGAATATCATTATGAGCGATGAATTGTACTCAAAATATTATCCAGTTATTAATACTGTATCAGAGTGTGCAATATCAGATAAACATAAGTGATACGGAATTGTATTCTACCAAAGTGACTAAATCCTACTCTTACAACAGAAGAACTAAGCTCAATAGGTTACTTCTCTAAACGTGGTATTCACTTTAAACAGAAACAATCGGCAGATTTGTATGAGTTCACGCTCTCCAACAATACTCAACCAGTAATTCATTCAGTATTGAAAAGTTAGAAGGAAGGTTCCATTCATTCCAAATAAAAGAATATCAACAAATTTATCTTAATGGCGATTGTTTGGTTTTATAAAAGTTTTTTTTAAGATTCTTTTGTAGTCACATTTGTTTTTTCAAACTAAATGCCTTATGAATATTGAAACGATGTGATTCTAAAACTAAGGGATACAAAAAGTAGCTACTCCGTCTCCTTGTATTCCTTAAAGTTCCAACTGGAATATAGGCATTCAAGCATTAAAGTTTCACCCGTGGTAATGTTGTGCTTTTTGTGAGAATTGGGGTTGTTAGACACACCCAATTTTTCCCTCCTTTTCAGACACACCACCGGCCAGTAAATCAGGCGAGGTTTCGAAGTGCGTTGACCGGCAAATGAATCCCAGTCTACGGGTGTACTTTCTGCACATTCTACACTACTGGGTCACCTATACTACAAGTAACCACATTTCAATTTCAATGCAATAAACTAATGAATCACTTACGCATCATGTGAAGCGAGAGCATACTACAGAATTTATCCTAACCCATCACAAATAAATAAAACAAACAGATCCTACTATTATTAGAGGCTACGTTGAATGACTAAGTTCCTGACAGGTAATTCAAATTCTTTTGAATATTTCTAATAATTGCATTTTACTAAGAATACACCAACTTGAAGCAATTTGTTAAATCTGCATTTCATAACAGTGGGAATTTAGCACAAAAAAATGTGTTTTTATTCTCATGCAAAATTTCTAGTGATTCATTACACACATACCATAGAGGTTAACAGTATGTTTATCAGAAGTGTGTGTGCGCGTGTATACATTTCACGTGGTATTTATGAATCCTGTCAAGAGAAAGTACTTTCCTTTCTTCACCTTATTAATAAATATAAAACGTTTGTTCACTTTGGGTATTTACCCTTCTCTAACACAGTATGATAAAGATGATATAATAATAATGTTATATATATATACATATATATATATATATATATGATTGACATTTTGGTCAACAGTGAAATTGTAACCTTTTGAAATAAAGATGGATACCCTTCACCTCAAAATACTTTTATCAATGAATGATAAAAATGGGGGAAGCCAGTTATGTAATTTATGCCATATCTATACCGGCAGCTTTGTACATTCTAAAAACACACATACACGCAAATAAAAGTAATTTGGATAACGGGTTAAATTAATTAATTAGTTAACTATTTCTTTAGCCGCATAGATAATCTCATTAACATTAACGATATGAATGAAGAAATAGGGTACAGAAAGGAAGAAGGAGGGAAACTAGAGATTTAATAGCCTATGAAGTATATTCATATTCACATAATTAATAAGAAGAGTTTACAGGATTTCATCATGAGCTGACATTAGTTAGAGAACCACTGGAAAACCTGGGAGTACTGAACAGCTGTTTTGTCCTAGTTTGGGACCGGCTCTTCATCAGTACGCACCCACACTGCAAATTTCGAACCCAGGACCTTCTGGTTACGAGCTGGCCTTGTAACCAGAAGGTCCTGGGTTCGAATCCCGGTGGGTGCGTACTGATGAAGAGCCGGTCCCAAACTAGGACAAAACAGCTGTTCAGTACTCCAGGTTTTCCAGTGGTTCTCTAATTCATGTCAGCTCATGATGAAATCCTTCAACCAATCAAATCCCTACAAACCAACACCTGAATAATAAAAAGAGTATTCAAGAAGGAATTCATAAAAACTTTTTATAAAGTAAGGTCAGACTGTTCGACCAATAGCTGCTACCTTGACGTGGTGGTCGGGCTTGCATATCGTAATGACCCAACAAGCTGCACTGGCTGGAAGTATTGTTCCTGCATGATCCACCTTGCCAGGAGAGTTGTTAGGATAGCGATTAGAGTAAAAGCAGTTACCAGCATAGTGTACGAATTTTTTTACACTATGCTGGGGGTATGGGGGCGAAGTCGTACTGCTAGAGAACAGGGATGTAACAGTTGTGAGGTGTTTCCCTCAGATGACCAACATGCCAGCTACGCCATCTCTCCACTCTGGAGAGAGGGGATTAGAAAAGGCCACCCCCGACAACAGTACATCCTGACTTACCCTACGGTTATCCGTAACCGGCGGTAATTTACTAATACGAAAACAATCCCAGAAACCAGTTCACAGACCGTGTGTGACCGGCTTCAAGCAGTTGTCCCCTGGGCTCTGCGGTCACGCGACACTAATCCTCTTTCTGTTTTAGGTACCCGAAGAATCAATCAACTTCCACGGTTTCGGCAGCCGAAAAGTAACACACGCCCACACACTTCCAGTCAGTCAAGGTCGGACAAAAGAAAATAAAACTCGAAGAAAGTATAATGAACTTGAAACTTATAGCAGGAAAAATAACATGGAAGAACACTTTGTTTTTTTATTTTGTTTTTTTATGTTGATTACAGCTTGATGCCACACATTATTTTTGGTACAAGTATGGAATTTTCAGCATGTGATATCGGTAGCCCAAATTTTGCAGGCCGACCACAGATATCGGGTGTGCGTCGGCAGGGGATCGAACCCCAGACCGTGTGCATGGTCTGCGAGAGTCCTAACCGCTGTGCTACCGACGCACTGAACATGAAGATTCAATGGATCTTTAAGACTATAAAGTGAATAGCCATCTGTTCTTAACATCCCGAAGACTCCAATCAAGCTGCCTACACCATTTTACGTGGATGGCTCAAACAAACTGACAAAAACCTCATCGATTAATGCGAAGTTTTCGTTTAGTGTTCCCTTACTCCCTCCCAACCTAGTTCTATGTCAGCTAACATTACTCGACTAAGGAGGTAGTGGCTTAGCATGCGTAGCACGTGTCCTAGCCATCTACAGTTGATGTAGCTTCACGATCTCATCAACTGACTTGTCTTTCTTATGTAACACTCTATGCCTAACCTCAATATTACTCACCATAGTATACTAATTAAATCGGAAGTAGAATCCAAACAATCATGGTTAAAAACAGCATAATTTAACATCATACTACTGAATAGTAGTATAAACGGCGGAGTACTGTCTCACAAAAGAGTTTAACTGATATATTCTGATGGAGTATAATTAAAGGTTAGTTTTCTGACAAAATTAAAGAATACCTGTCGAGGAGTTTGAACGCACCAATTACTTTGTAAAGATGAACAATCGATTTCAAAAGCAGAATACGGGTCCTTTACTCAACCCTAACCTTTGTTTTTCCCTCAATAACCGTAATCTATTCCTTATCAAAACAGTTAGAATCTCCGTGTAACTTAACCTTAACCCAACTTATTCCTACCCTAACCCAAACTTCAATCTTTCCCTAAACTAACCAGATATCCCCGTTTGATATTCTCACACTTTTCCATCACTTACCCAAGCATGTAGTGGCTTTCATCTGGTTTCACTCCTAGACAGCTAATCTTTAACTTGGTCAGCTTTTATCATGTAAAGCCATTTTCCCCAACTCTTACTGGAAAATTTCTCCTGTCACATCACGAAGTGCTTTAGTGAATAAAATTAAAAACTAATAAAGAAAGATACGCCTTTTGTTTAGACAAACCCGCAAACATGTTGGAAACTAACAAGTGTCAAGAGTACTACAAGTCATCTATATTTATGGATAGCAGTATTTCTCGTGCATCTACAATAATGTATCCAAAATGCTAGAAAAATATCCAATGAAATACTTCAGATGAAGTCCCTAAGTCAAATTAGTACTTCACGTGTATAATACCAGGCGCAGTGATACAAAACAGTAACGGAACAAACACTTGTCAGTGCCTTCTGTTCATAAATAGAAGCGTCTGTTTTTTAACCTTCACCCTTGAGAATTTCAGTCGCGATTTTATTTTCTAACAGGATAGGATTAACCATTAGCCTCATGATTATTATCAGCTATACAGAATTTAAGAATGCATCGGAAGACAAATCGAACCTAGACCCGCTGAATGGTTCGTTGGCATTCTACCATTGAACCAATGACTTACATAGTGAAATTCTTATCAGTGGTGAAACTAAAGAATACATGGTAACATAATAAAAATTACAAAGCATTCAAATATTACTTACTTAATTGACCATTCAGGTTGATAAATTTGCCAAAATTTGAATAAATCTTCAACTAAAACATGAAAGCCGGTTTCACATTGATTCCAATTCTTAGACAACTCCAAGATCGATATCTGGGTTAAGAAAGGAAAAGAACGACAAGTTCAGTAAGTGTATACTGTGCCAACTGAGCTTCAAAGTTAGTGACAAGAACGTTTAACATCAATCTAGATGTCATTTACAGTGCAGTTACAGAAAAATTAATCTCTCGTATGATAAACAATTAAACAGAAAACTACATTGAATATAGCCTATTCCTTGATGATCGTGAGGACTACATCCTATCAGTCAAGTTTACATTGTGGTCACACTAAACAAGCTGGCTCACCATCGCAGTGAACTCTGAATATTGATGTTAGATGATTGGAAATAGTCGGTTGGATACTCTGTCTGACCTAGGTTTCGTGTACTCTGGTACTCGTCGACAAGGTGACCTTCATGGTAGCGTTGACGCAACTTATTCCCCAAATGAGATTCAAACCCGAGAAGAAAACGTTTTTACAAGAACAAAAAACAGTTCATTCTGTACCAGGTGTAATATAATACTCAAACATTATTTAAGTAGTACACCTCAATTACGCGAAAATTAATTTCTCTAATAATTACATTCAATTGAAACAAATGTGTATCATGCAATACAAAACATTAAATTATTTATTGTTAAAAATATTCCGAAGAATGAATGGACTACTAACCTGTTTAGATTGTTGAAATGGTGATTTCCCATCGGCTTGAGGCTGGTCATCATTGGATGAAGTGGAATCCACTGGCAATAAAAAACCATGATAAATAGTTAATTAAAATCCACGGAAAAATTTGTCTAGGATGAAATGACGTTTTACAAATTAATCATCTCATCTACACAATGAGAAATATACATACATTAATTAGTTTCGATATATGATGGAGTCAAAATGATATTTTCGTCCAAAACCCGGACGGTTAAACCTATAACGAATTAAAGCTCCTTAAACGAAGACTTGGAAATTAATCTGTTGCTAGCTAGTGACCGGTTCTATGCAAGAAGTTGCCTGTAGGGAGTTCGAGTGAGAAGTTGTAGCCAGTGGGGTCCATCAAGTCGGGTAAGAGGACGGTTACTCCCCAATGACACTGGCTGGTGGTTTCATTATATATAGTGAATTGCCACAAGTTGGAATTCATGGGCCATAAGGTCAGGTCCCGGTAGCTGAATGGTTTACTAAGTGCCTTTATAACCAGAAAGTTCTGGGTTCGAATGTCAGAGGGTACGTACTTCAGAAACGGCTGTCCAGTACCTACTTGTATTTGGTACTTTTCTAGTGTGATATCAATCTGTTATCAAAACTGGAACCAAGATAAGTCACTGGATAGTATTTTCACGACTACTTACCTGTGCTTATCACAAGAAGAAGCTACTGATCAAAATTTAATCGAAGGTAACAAGTCCCTGAAATGACATTAGATGGTTGGAGGCAATCGGCCACAAGAAGCCTTCGACCTAGGTTTCGTGCTAATTGGCACTCATCAGCAAGGCGTATCTGCAACCTTAAAGGAACTCATGTCCCTTCTAAGATTCGAACCCGCGTCAACCAGTGCTACAGTCAAAGACGTTACCACTGAGCTATTTGGGCTCGTGTAGGACTGTAGTGGGTGTGATGAGTGCCATCTAGCTCGAAACCTAGGTCCAAGGCTTCCTGTGGCCGATTGCCTCCAACCATCTAATATCATCAAATTAATGTGCACCGTGATGTCCAGCTACCTAGAATGGTAGCCACGTTGCAAACCTGACTGATAAAATTCAATTTGCACCAAAGAAAGGACTAGAAACGTCACACTAGTTACTGGTGTCCAATCAAAGTCCCTGAAATATACCATACCAACTGAAATAATGATAATTTCATTGTGAAGAGTATCAAAATAAACGCTTATGATTGTTACAGTGTCTTTGAAAAACCATTTCGAATACTTTCGAAAACATTTGCACCCATGACTGGCGCAAGGAGACTCATCGTGCTGAAGTTTCTGTAGCAACTTTGTTTACAGGGTGGGGTAGCTAGCCTCACGCCTGAGAAAGGAATTGTTACATTAAGATAAAGTTTAGAGAGAAGCGACCTTGTGGGTTGCTCCCCTTAAAACCGGAAAACAAGGAATACAAGGACTGACCATGACTGACCAGTAGTCAATGAAATCGGACAAGGATGTATACATTTTACTGAAGAACATTCACTAAACTTGAATAAGACATTAATGCCTTATTCAAATTTATCAAAGGGACTAATTGTTTTAATTCATTAAACTGCCAGACAACTGAGGTATTCCAATCTGGCGATAACATTAACATAACATAACATTAATTATAGGGATTCGTAAGATGATGTAATCAACTAGTTAACCATTTTGAACATTTGTACATATTTTTCAGAGAATAAAATAATTAAAAAATTCCTAAATGATAGAAATAAGATTCCCAGAAATAATACCGATATAACTAGGAAAATTTTAGTATTTGTAAAAAAAAAAGTAGTAGAAGGCTTCACAAAACTTAAACAGTATACAAAGGTTATCATAAATCACAAAAAATAAGCACACAGAAAAGGTCAGAATATGCTTAAAGAAATTAAGAAATACGGCGGGTGCTACTGGCAAGATTTGGTAATTAGTATGCTGTTTCCTGAAATTGAGGATTGATGGATTAAGTTGCGGCCAGCAGAAATTCAAATATCCCTATGAAACACCACAGAAAGCATAAAAAGACAAACATTTGGCTAAAACTGTTCATTTTGTTTGTATTAATTTAGTATTTCCCGTTGATTCATTTTATATTAAGATGGAATGATCAGTCTCCGTTGAAGTATCAGCTCCTAGTACAGACATTTTGACGATCTCTGAGGATTGACATGTTGTTATTTGGTGAATGGTGGTCAACAGTAGAATCTAAGACCTTCATTTTGTCTTGTCAAGAGCTCGTCATCTGGATGAACCTGCATTCCAAGTGAATGATGGAATTCCCGCTGTTACTGGAAGTCAGCACCGGTCGTCTCTAACAACAGATGGTTTTTGCGGCCTATTGGATAACTCTATGGTGGGTACTGGATTCACAGCTCAGTAGTAACACCATCATTACCTAGTAATTGCAGGTGCATCCAGATGATGAGTACCAGGTCAGACGAAGTACGCATTCTGGATACCACTACTAGTCACCATCCATCAAATATCATGTATATTATTCTCCTAAAGAAACAATGCTGCAACTGAAACAATACTACGGTGTTGCACCGTTACACCAACACTTATGTATCAATGTATGTAAAGGATTAAGAACTTTGGACTAAACAACATCACCAAAAGAGAAAACAAAGTCACATTAATATATGTGTAAAACTTGGGCACTGTGGTAGTAAATAATTCCATATTAATTAGTTTGTTTATTAGATGTATCACACAGTGAGTGAAACAGTATTATTTACTGGATGACAAGGTTTCAAACACAATTTATTGTCCATAATCATATCATGATAGAGCACAAGAACTAAGTAGTACCAAGGAAAATCTAAGACAAGAAGTGATACACATAAAAGTAGCCTTGAAACTTAATAATTACCCGGATAAATTAGTCAGGAAATATGTAAGGAAATGCAAAAATAAAATAAATAATGATAGTAGCGATAGTGATGATAATAATAATAATGATACGAGTAATACTAAAAATAATAATAATAGTGATGATGATGATAATAATAATAATAATATTAATAACAATATTAATGACGACACCAACAATAAGGAATCTAAATCATCAGTAGTACTTCCTCCCATACAAAGAAGGAAACTCGGAAACCTTACGCAAAATTCTTAGCAAGGCAGAAATAAATGTGACTGACATTCAAACCCGCAAACTCAATTTGAAACAAGCTTTGTCGGTTAAAGGATCCCGCCAGTGGAGCCAATTAAACAAAACAATTTAGTTTATCTAATACCCCCCCTTGAAATGATTGTCAGGTCAAATACATAGGTCAACCTATTAGAACAGGAGCAGTCAGACTAGCGGGACATAAAAACCTAGCAAAATCTAGATTGGTTGACCCGAATAAGACAAGAAATCTGGAGAACAGTTCAGCTGTAGCGTTGCATGCAGTTACACACAACCACACAATAGGATGGGATAGGATGACAGTTTTAAAATCTGACGTCACAGGGTATACGGGGAGACTGATAACAGAAGCCTTGTTTTTTGAATCAACTGAAACGGAATACGTGTAACAGGAATGATTCAACACCTGTCCCAGATATCTAGAAAATTCTACTACCCGTGCTACGACAAATAGGAGAGAACAAAGAAAACAATAAAACTCAAGTTTCAAAGTCGTGTGATGATAATTGATGAGGTGATTATGAACACGAATAAATTTTGTTTGAAACTGTGTTATCCAGTCAATAATAATACTGTTTCGCTGTGTGATACATCTAATAAAAACAAACTAATATGGAGAAAACAAAGTTACCTTGATAAGTGTTCATCAAAACTGACAAAAGAAATACACATCTGTTTTTATTGAGTACAATATAAACTAAATAACAGTAACAACAGATTCATGTCAATCAGAACAAAATGAAAAATTGATATCCAACATTCATATTACAAACCACTTACCATTTTCATTACGATAGGCATAAACAGATCCTTTTGAAATTAAACGCATGGATGAATTTTCTACCAAATTAGTTCGATGTAGAATAAGGTAAGCTGAAAATGGAAAAAGCATTCAGCTTTATAAAATAGTATTTCTTTCTCAAACGTGATAATACATAAATTAGGCGTGATAAATGAAAAAATTGACAGATATCTAAAGGTATTATTTGCTTGGATAAAAGTAGTCGCTGTCTTGATTTAATGTATTACGGAGCAACACAACTTTAGGATAATAATTAAAAAAGGTATTATTATTTAATTTGTTTGTCAATGACATTACATTTGACAAATAAATACATTATTTACTTTGATTGGACACAAGTTAATAACTAGTGTAGTTTGTCTAGTCCTTCGTTTGCTGCAGGCTGAATTCTACCTGTCAAGTTTGCATTATGGCCACCATTTTAGATGGCTTGCCATCACAGTGCACTTTGCATTGTTGATATTAGATAGTAGGAGGAAATCAGTAGAAAGCTTTCGACCTAGGTTTCATGCTAGTTGGCAAACGTTAGCAAGGCTGATAGAATTGACTGACAGACTTCAGCCTGTACCGAACGCAGGACCAGACACAGTATACTAGTTAATAACTACTGTCTAATCGCAGTATACATTACAGTCCTACAGGAGGTTAACCGCGAGTTTGAATAGCTCAATGGTAACATCTCTGAGACATGAGTTCCTTCAAGGTTGTAGATACGCCTTGCTGACGAGTGCTAACTAGCACAAAACCTAGGTTCAATGCACCCTTCAACCATCCATTTCCAACAGTTACAGTGTTTTTGGAGCTTCAGTGCATCAGTAATGTCACTGTTGTCAAACATTTAAGTTCATACTGCAGTAACAGAAGACGAGGGCCAGAAAACAGATTGCTTGTTGAGAAAATCAAGTGGTATTTATAGATTTTTATGTGCATTATTGTCAGCGGAGAAGAAGCGTCTTCTGATTAGTTGTTTTCTCGCTGAAGGATATTCTGTTATCTCTTTGTGTCCATTCCTCAGAAAACCAAGCCATACATCTGAGAATCATATTTCCACACGTTAACTCAACTGTGATTGGCTGGTGGTTGCCGCAAGGTTAAGCTTAGTTATTGTTTTTCTCATAACCCTGATTTGGGATGAGAACATTGACGTCTACAATTTTGGCTTGCAGCCAGCTCTCACCGCAATAAAAGAAATCAGTAAAATTTATTTTATCTGACCC
Organism: Trichobilharzia regenti; assembly: GCA_944472135.2. Lineage (NCBI taxonomy): Eukaryota > Metazoa > Platyhelminthes > Trematoda > Strigeidida > Schistosomatidae > Trichobilharzia > Trichobilharzia regenti. Next base: position 72,497,644 of record OX235262.1, read on the forward strand.
TGAGCATCCTCTTTACTCACAATTTTCCTTTTGCACCTCAAGTAGAAGAAACTACTTTGGAGAACTCTACGCCCGAAGACATCTTATTTGTTAATCATTTTTATATGACGAATGCTGAAAGCCACTTCTGTTATATGACTTATTAGAGACTTTTATCCTACGTAAACGCTGCAAGTCAGAATTATATCCAAAAAAAAGCTGAAAAGTAATGTTAATAATGATGAAAAATGTATTAGCAGTCATCAACCATTGGCTAATATAATCTTTTTTGACATTTAGCATGGTTCAATTGAAACTGTACTTTTACACTGTTGGGTGTCTTATCCATGTGAATGGATACTCTCATACCACCTGTAAACTTAGGTCTTATCTCACTTATTTAACAATCAATATACAGTAAATGATTAACTATAGATTTGAATATACAGAACAATTTATTGAAAAAACAAAGAAATCAACTATTGACAAGAAAACTACTCATTTTTTAAATCACCTGAAAAGGCTGCTAAACTAGCTGAACCGACTAAATAATCCGTTAGATGAGGATTAACAATCCAATCATATGTTCCTGTGGTAGGATCTTCTGTGAATAACATATCACCTTTAGATGGTCTCAATCGAATTGCCTAAATTATCAAATAAACATACAGAAAAAGGAAATGACAACTTAGACACTTCGAAAGAACATATGAATGGTTAAAGTATACCCAACTATTCATACGAACTGTGATCAAGATTTGATCGGATAGTTGCAAAATAATTGAGCGCTGAGTGAGAATATAACAAATATAACTTTATAAATGTATACCCAACTACTTAAAATTAAACTAAATCAAGGAGGAATATAGCTGAACGAAATATAACCAACTCCTTGAATATGTACACGCGAAAAACACGTGAGCAACACTTTTAATGACATAACTGAAATAACAGTGGACTGTTGTCCATGCCTGCGCAACTATTATTGTTTCCATTAGTTCCTACAGGAACGTAGAGCCTCAGCCACGCGTCTCTGTTGCGTTCGGTTCTCTGCCAATGTTTCCATCTGACTCCACATCTGCCCACATGCTTTCATCTTCTCTTCACATGACCTCCTCCAAGTCATCCTCGCAATGACGACCAACTCACCGCTTCCCGTTCGGGTTCCACTCGAGAGAGAGACCCTGTCGTGTGATGTCACCTGATGGTTTGTTTTCTCAGAGTATTGTTTTCTGTTGTTATTGCTGTTGCTGTTGGCCAGAAATCATCATCACTTCTGTTTTCTCTATGTTCACCTGAAGGCCTATCTTTGATGCTTCTTCTGCCAAATTACTGCTTTTCACTTGCATATCTTCCAGTTTGTGGGAAATCAGACATATATCATCGGCGAAGTCCAGATCTTCAAAGCTTTTTGTGTGAGTTCATTTTATGCCTGTTTCCTCGCTACCCGCTGTCTGTCGCATGATCCAGTCTACTGCAATCAGGAAAATCATTGAAGATCGTGTCTGCTCTACTAGTACTGATCATTAAGTAAATTAAATATCATACACGTACTCCACTTTTCGTGTAAAATCTGTATAAGACGACAAAGAGAGGATTTTTAAAAACACATGTCTCAATGTATTGCTACCTATGGAACTTCAGAAGTAATACAAATGGTGTGATATTTCATACTAGTTCCAATTGTCTCGACTACATGGCAAGAGAAGTTGATGCTTATAGATTCTAAGTGCTGATTCTCAAACCTAAGTGCAAGAAATATATATTTATTATTTAATTCAATTTTAGATTTTCCCGTTGATTGATTGGACCGAAGTGCTCTGTCTCAAGTTGACATGTCGGCGGGAAAACCTAAAACCGAATTAAATAATTAATATGATCTGCTGCAAAAGAGGTGGCTCTCGTGACCTAAGTGGTTTAGTGAATAAAGCTTTGGATTTCGAAACTATGAGCACTGGGTTCGAGCCTCGGTGGGAATACCATTACCGACTACCTGGGGAATGCAGGTACGTCGAGATGACGAGTCCCAAATCGGACGAAATGTGCATCCTGGATTCCACTGCTAGTCACCATCAACCAATTAACGGAGTGTAGGAAACGAACAAGTGTTCGTACTGATAAGTGACACTCTCAGTTAACTGTCTTCGAGGAACTTTCTTTGATGAATATACTGTTTCTTTGCCGATGTGAGATCAGCTGCGGCTTTGACGAAAAATACGTTGATCCCTACAGTGCAGTGGTTTCAATTTTGTCGAGATTTAGCATCATAGGAAGTGAATAATATTACACAAGTGTTGGGAGCAGTCGGCATTATCGTTCACATGGATTAAACAGTGCTTATAAAGAAGAAATACAATCGCGGGCGTGCTAGGGCTAACAACGTTTGGGTATTGGGAATTTATGACACCCAAATTCGAAAAAGATTCATTGAACTTATTCCAGATAGGAGTGCCAACACTCTTCTGCCTATTATTCACAGATTCCTTTTGTCTGGCACTACTATACACATGGATGAATGGGGAGGATATAACCGATTATCGGATTTAGGATATATACACCGACGAGTTAACCATTCCGATGATTTTGTCGATCCCAGAACAGGCACACATACTAATTCAATAGAGGGTTTCTGGGGAAGATTAAAAAATAGAATAACAGCAATAAATAGCTCTCTAAACCAAGTTATTTTTAGTCACCTGGATGAATACATGTATAGAAATCGGTTTAATTTAAAACTGACACTCCCCATTATAATTGGAACTAATTTTTATCTCATATTAGAGAAAAATACCCTGTTTAATGTTTTTTCATGCCTTTTACGTAAATATACGTAATTTTTGTTCAATAATCCCTCATTTTTATGACTGATCGGCTCAAGGTCACTCGTGCGGTTGCATCCCTTGGGAGGCTATTGTAGTACTTTGCCGAGGATCAAATCTGGAGCAGGTGCGGTGTAGTTGGTGTGTATTCTACCACCTAACAACCAATGCAGAAACGATAACTAACAACATAGAATTTTTATTCAGTTCTATGCTACTTAAAATGCTTCTATTTAATTATATTCATTCTATGAAAAGAAATCTGAATATGAATGTATTCATTAATGCGACGATGGCAATCAATGCGATCACATTCACGTTTCTCATATTGAAACAGAACTCAACTCCTATCAAGTTGTCTGATAGGTATAATAATCCAATGCTACGCCGCCTTAGACAAAAAACAGTGAACCAATTTTTAATCATTACATGAAATGAAATCCTGTTCAACAACAAATAAATAATAATAATAATAATGAAGCGAAACAAACTACTCCACGTTTTTTGTACCTGCCAATTCTTGAATTTCAATGAATCACTTTAATGATTTCTCTCTTTGTTTTTATTACACGGCGCTATATATAAATATTCGGTGCATTCATTCATTCATTCTTTTTCCTATTACCTTAAAATCGGTAAAAATGAAATTCTACTTGACAAGTACTGTCTCCAACTTTATTTCAATGAATACAAAAAAAGAAGATTTCCAGAGAGAGAGAGAATAATTTATAAATTTTCTTTAAGCTAAGGATGGCTAATTTAATCATCGTAGCAAAAGATGTGTTTTCAATTAGTATAGTGATGAATTCAGCGTTCAGCAAATTCAAAATCAAAAATTTTCTTCACAATAACCTAGTAGAATTAATAGTATTCAAAAATGCTGAAACCTAATATACCTGAAATGCGTCGGTGGCACAGCGGTAGAATGCTCACTAACCCCACGAGTGGTTTGAGGTTCGAGCCCCGACCGACGTACTCCTTCAGCTCACTAAGCGAGTAATAGGACTGGTAAAGAGGGAGGGTTGGGCATGAGGCTAGCGACCCCATCTCGTGAAAATAAACCCCACTGCTACCGAAACTTCAAAGTTCTAGCTTGAAGCCCTATATTCCACTGGGGATGGAAAGGAATAAAAATATGTAAATACTAAAAATTAGTTTTTGATTCGAATTCATTTCAAGCAGAAGTGTTGCGTAAGCAGCCTCATCAGGATCATTCATTTCAAGTCTAGATGGACGAGTCCTGGAGCATCATTTTACAATTGACAAGGGATGCGAATCGCATGCAAAAGAATACTAAGATTTTTACTCAGAATATCGAATCTTTTAAACACCTTGAGCAGAAATCGTGGTATGGTATGCAATCTGCCCTGTTAAACGTAAGATGATGATGCAAGACTCGACTACACTGACGCCAAGTTTAAAGGTATAAAGTGATACAGCTGAGGCTGTTGATCACTTTATTTACTTGAGAAATTGCATCAGTTCCAATGGACTGATTGTTGAGGGAATCTCAACACGGATACAAAAGGCGCATGTAACATTCACCAACATGAGTTATCTCCTTGTCTGGGGCGCTAAGTCATGTAATATGGTCATTGATATCGAGATTAGACGTAGAGTCTTAGGTAGAGAAGGAATGTCAACTGATGAGATTTGAAGCTATACCGATTTACATGACTAGGACATATCTTTCACATCTCGAGTCTCTGTCTTCCTCGACGAGCAATACTAGATGACAGAGGACTTTGTTGACAAAGGGATACGCGTGATCAAACGGAAACCCACCAGAAGTGCAAGAAGCCTTTAACTGTTTGTCTGAATCAGCCACGCAAAGACTGTCTAATTGCGGACCTCCAGTTGCTAAGATCCAATGACTTGAGGCTGTTGGTGGTAAGGCCCGAAGCACACCCCAATCATGTCAGATGTTAGGTGTTACTCTGTATACATCTCACTTATTGGTAGTTACAGTGGATATATGAAAGGCTATGGTACCACTTTGATAGTTAGAAACTGGGAAACACTCGATGATAAACATACTTATCATAACTAGTGATGTGGAAAATTACTCATTCTACTGTTTATTCCATCTAAATTGGGTGACACTCGTCTTTTATTCGTAAAGAAAATAATAATTAGTGCTGGTTAGAATCCCAGAAAGGACATTGGTCCTTTCAAGATTCCAGACTTATCTCACCGACGACGGTCAACAACTACGAAACATGGATCTAGAAGTTCCTTTAGATTGCCCGGTGTCTTCAGCATAGGTCTAATCCACCCCTATTCTTTTTGGCCTATTTTTGGGCGATAGGTTTTTGGTTGCTTCATTCCCAGGGTTCCTGGCCTTTCCCACAGACTATCTGACCTTTCCTAATAAACAAAGGCAGCTTTAGATGGAACTCTTCAACAGGTTGTTGAAGATGCTTTTCGTGATGCTCGAAAAACCTCAAACCATGCAAAATCACTGACTAACTTGATAGTACTGTTGAAAATTCGAATCTCGCGCTTTGTCCTTAGTACAGTAGATGACCACACCGATTTCAGATCAATGAAGGTCTGTCTTGCTTTTCCAATTCTGTCAGGCTTTGATATCTTCATCTGTTCTAACGTCTATAGCTGAAACGACGCTACCCAGACAACTAAAAGAGGTAACTTCCCTTAGATTTCTTCCACTGATGATGGATAATTGATGCTTTTTTCTTTTTGCTCGTTACACAAATCTTCATCACCTTCGATTTTGTCACTATATGATATAAATTACTGAACAATCCCATTCAATGACTAATCTTCCCTTCTAAGCACAGAAAGTCTAAATACAGATATCCTTATACTCTAGCATAAAAAAAATTAGAAGCAATATATCCGTGAAATATTAGCTTGTGAAAACAGATCTGATGTCTCTAATTTAATGTCTATCAATAACATTTTGATTGTCAGCCTTTTTCCTCTTAAGGGTGATGACAAACAGTATGCATTAACACTTATCTATACACAGTCTACCACCATCGGTGATCTTGATCACCCACACGTCATTTTCTAAATGAATTGATTGAATATACTTGATCATGTCTTCATGTTGAAGATGACTATGATTGATAACATGAAGAGCAAAATAATTACATATTTTAAGTGACAAGTAAACATAGAGAAAACCGAGATGATGACTAACTGACTGACTGGTTTCAACATAGAACTTTGCATTGATGTGCAGCAGTTCGAGTTGTCAAACTCCATGTAGCCCACAAAGCAAGAGAAGAAAGTAAAAAGAAAAAGAAAAGAGGTGATGAAGATTCCTGGCCAACACCAACAGCAACAACAACAACAGACAACAATCAGCCAGCATAAATGGGAGGAATCTGAAAGAAGCATCCTCCTTCACCTACCTACCCGGGAAGCATTGTTTCAATTACAGACGGACGGAACTGACGAGGATATCAAAGCGAGGGTCGGGAAAGCAAGGGAAGCTTTTATTTCTCTCAGGTCTGTGCACTCAGCATGAAAATGAAAATCAGATCCGGATTTTCAACTGCAGTGTGAAGTCAGTGCTATTATACGGATCAGAGACTTGGTGAGTCAAGATGGGCACTTCGAACAAACTACAGACCTTCATCAACACCTGTATTCGCTCACTACCACTGAAGATCAGATGGCCGGTCAGAAAATATCAGCAACAAGTATCCCTGAGAGCCAACCATCTCACCAGGAAGCGATTGTGCAACGAATATGCATGAAGAAACGGATGTGGATTGGTCATACACTCCAGGCCATCGCTCGAGTGAAACCCAAATGGGATGCGTCGAGTTAGTATTCAATGAGAGGGTGACATGAAGGAGGTCATGTGAAGAGGAGATCAAAGCATGTGGGCAGAGGTGAAAACTTTGGCAGAGAACCGAACGCAATGGAGACGTGCGACTGAAGCCCTATTTTCCCCTAGGAATTAAAGGAAACAATAATAATAATAATAATACAATAATTAAGTGACAGGTATTTTCAAAGAGATAATCATACTCACAGATTTCATAGTTGGCCAACTAGTGCCTTCTATAACTGTTCCACGAACAAGATCTGATAGGCAAACTGGATAATTATTAGTTGATTGAGTAAGCCAATAATGACAAACTTTATTCATATGATTATATTCTAAGTCAGCCAAACGACCAGTATAATATGTGCCTATAATTCTATGACATAAAATAAGAGAAGAAAAAAGCTTGAATAATATTATGACAAATATATGCGTGAGCACTAATAAATCATGTCAGCTCCAACTACATTTACCGATTAACTTGTATGTACGGTAGCATGTACATACGAAGGACCGAGAGGAGAGTTTATATTAGATTTTCTGAGCGTATCCCCAAAAGGATTTTATATGAAAAGCAGTGGAATGTTGTAAATTTCAATCGCCAGACACCTGACTGACACTGGGCATACAGTGGGAAAGTAGGCAAGCTTTCAGAGAAATCAGTACACAAAGAAAACTTTGCTTACTTCATTTTGCAGAAGCCATTGCTATCAAAAGATTTTAATTCAATCTGTGTATACAGAATGATAAATAGCATGATAAATATTTTACTACCCTGGTATTCGTACTTGTTTTTTGGCTCTGTTGCGTAACATTTTACCTGCATAGATTTGACTTTAACCACTTGATGGCAGTTACTTCTTCAAAACGAAATCTGAGCTGATTTAGCTTTTTTTTGCTTGCCAATTATTCTAAACGCTTTTAGATTGTCCATAATATGACCAGCGTCTAATAAATCGAGCGTAGTTGCACTGATTAGTACCCTCTGTCTGTTCTTCCAATGCATTTGTTTTAACACGGATAGTGTAAATTTTTAGACACACTTGGAGGTAATATGACATGAGTATTTGTCCACTTTTCACTGTCTTAAAAAAAGTTCGTTTAATACGAACATATGAACACAGTATTATAATCATTCCCATTAGATTTTAAGGGGAACGGATAGAGCTTCAACAATATATCTCCATTTCATCTTGTCGTCTGCAGTCCTCTTGAGCTGGTACCATGATTACCCATAAGTTATCATCTCCTCCTCCTCCTCCTTCCGACGACGACGACGATCTCTCCCATGTCACCCTCGAACACATGCCCAAATTGTCATTTCTCATTCAGACTGCACTCAATAGTCTAGTGCATAATTTCATTCATCGGTCTTCTGAATGTGTGTCCGATCCAACTTCATTTTCATCCGCATATTTGTTAAGTAACGAGGTCTTGTTTGGTTCGTTGTCATGGTTTGACTGACTGACCAGTTTCAACGTAAAACTTTGCACCGATGTGCAGCAGTTCAAGTCGCCACACTCCACTCAGCACAAAAAGCAAGAGAAGAGAGCACAGAGAGATTAAAAAAAAAACACAGATATTATAAGTCACAAAGAGTGGATGCATCTGCGCCGGCCATTGAGAACGATTTTGAGCCATATCACCAATTGTCTCCAGCCTTCATTGGTTTTTACAATCCCTAGGATCCCAACCACACAGTCTAAACCTCCCTGAGTGACTGCCTCAAGCTAACTGTTGTAGATTTCATTGACTGATGAAGCCATGTTTTGGTTTGACCAACCTGATCCACCCTATATTAGCTAGCATTTCCTGTTGTCGAGGAAGGCGATGGCTAGCCATACGTAACACATGTACTAACCATCTATCTCAATCGTCCATTGATTTTCCCTCACACCTACCTACCAGTTGACCAATGCCTTACCTCAATATTACTCACCTTATTATACCACTTCACACGAGAGATAGAACGCAGGCATCTATGATCAAAGACAGTTAGTCTTTTCATGTCTTGCCATGGTGGTAGCATATTGAAGATGAGGTTATATCCCCTTGCTATATTTGTTATTCTTCCATTTGTTCAAAATTTAAAATTTGATTCAAATTTCCCTTACATAACTTTCGAAACACTAACAGCTCAGAATGATAATTATAACTCCATCAGTAATTACTATTAAATATTCATACTTCAAACAGGTAGGTACATTGAGCTTGATTTTTCAAAACAATGGGCTTGATCTAAGTCATTACTAATCACCAGGTCATGAAAAAAATAGGAAAGACTTGTAGCCAAAGAATGGCCACTTATGTCTATAAAAGCAGTGGCACGGAAACATGCTTCTGTCCACCCCAAACAAAATATTATGCCACATCATCCTGGAAAGGCTGACAGATGCCTAGGATGGAAGAGTTCAGTTCAGCTGAAACAGTCTAAACTCAGAAAAAAACAAGGCGTGGACTAATCACATTGCAATATTATCTAACGTCACAGAACACAGTCTAGAATGACAATAAACTCTGCTCTTCAATTTTATCGACTTTGAAAAGGCCTTCGATAGGATAAACCCTGAAGTACCATGGATGTTTATAAACTTCATTCAACAGTGGTGTGATGATGCCAAATACCAAATAATTTACAACAGATACATCAGTGAAGTTTTTTTTTTTTGAAGCGAAGACAGCAGTAAGACAAAGTCACCTACAAACATCGATGCTCTTCTTGATCCTCGTGCACTAAATCATAGAGAAGATCATGTGAAGAGGTGGATAAAGCGTGTCAGCAGCCGTGAAGCCAGATGAAAATAACGACCTAGTACAGAGAGAGTATACCAAATGGGGAAGGTGCTGCTGAAGCCCTGTGTTTCACTCTCAACGTAAGGAACGAATAAGTAATACTTATAATAATAACAAGAACAAGAACAAAAAAGGTTAAATTCAAACAGAATTTATAAAAATATGTTAAATTAATAATTAATTTAAACGAAATAACAAACAAAGAAAAGGCATATTGACATGGGAAAATATTTTACCAGATTTGATTTACACAGAAGTGCAGAAAAAAAATCAAAGTTAAGAATTGCATCACTGCGAGGAGAGAGAAAGAAAGAAATAAAGAATACGAAAGAATAAAAATGGTACCATGAATAATCAGGGAGGGAGAGGATGTGTTGTAGAAAATGCATAACAGAGCTGTAATAGTCATTCAATATAAAGAATATTATCATCTACGTCATGTCCAACCTCCCTCCCATCTCAACTATCCCCATTTATGGACAAGCACAGCTGATATATATATATGGATGATGATGGTGCATTGAAGCAGTGCTAACAAAGGAAAACACAGACACACACACATATATACAAACAACTTTAAAGCACTGAAAACCAGGGAGTGCTGGGAGGCTGTTTCGTCCTAATTTGGGACTCTACAGAACAAAGTTCCAGTGAGAAGTCGTGGCCAGTGGGGTCCACTAAGTCGGGAGGACAAGCGCTCGGAGATAACATTGACTAGAGGTGGCGCTGAAATCATGAATTAGTAGAAGTAGGAATTCATGGACTGACCATTGTGGACTTGCCTTGTAACCAAAAGGTCCCAAGTTCAGTGTGGCTGCATGCTAGTGAGGAGTCCTGAACTAGAACGAAACAGTTGCCTAGTACTCCTAGGTTTTTGATATATATCCACATATATATATTTATGTGTGTGTGTGCATGTTGGTCTCTCTTTCTGTTTGCTCGGTTAGTCTGTGACCACTTCACTTGTATGGACTTGTCTCCTTTAATAATGTGTATTCTCCTTATATTATATTATATATAATATGAGTGTTTGTTGACAGTCCGTGGCTTGGTGACATATATCCATATATGTTTGTTGGCATGTCTGCTATATTCGCTATGTATAATTGGATCGACACTCCATTATAATTAGCCATTCATGTTAAGACTGTCTAATGATTTTTCCCACGCTTGTCTGAATTATTTTATATATATTCGCATTTCAATTTGTGTGAACTACTTTACTTTACAACTACTTTACTTTATTTACCTACCACTTTGGTGTGAGACCATTTATTTTCGTCTCCTTGTGTTTGGACAATAGAAGTATCATCGCAAACCTAGTGGTCTTCTGATTTCCGCCTTCTCGCGTCAGGACTATTAGTTTCTCGACCAGTCCATAACAATAATTTAGCGACGAGTACATAACAGTTTTCCAATGGTTCTTTAACTGATGTCAAATCATGTTAAAATCCTCCAGCCAATCAAACAAAATCCCTACAAAACCAATTCTTGAAAATCCCTGTTAACTTTTGAAAACTTTAAAGCAGTATTTCACATATACTACTTACAGAGAGAAAGAGAATAGGAGTAAAAGCTCCTTGTTCTATTCTCTCTAGTAGTCCAATGGGTATTACCCACCAATTGAAAAATTGCAAAGACCCTTCTACAATGAAGGAAGTCAATAGGTTTCTGAGTTACTCTGTCAAACTTGCCGAAATGCATGGAAAAATTGGACTTCTTCAAAATCTGTATTAAGAAATGGCTCCGGAGACATCATATTTATCCTAATTCCAAAACTATTCGACGTCATACTAGAAACCTTATTGATTTTACTAGTTCGTGTATATTAGAGTTGCAGGGAAACATATCACAGAGATCTACTTTTTGCAGATAATCACCAGGTGAAAGAGAATCGTTTAATGAATATGTTACCTTACTGCAGAGTAAACGAACTGAGAATGTTAGTTCATACACGAATAAGAGCCTCAAATCCATCGAAGTACAGAAGAAGTTCCTCATCGATTCCAATAAATTTGTTTTCAATTACTCCTCAGTCAGCTTGTCGACGTTACAATTAGAAGCCATGTTTTCAATGTTGAAATTTTGTGCTGTAAATCTTAACAGCAACAGACAGCAACACACGTATGTCCAGTTCGAAAATTTCATCAGCCAAAAAAGCGACGTTATCTCAGTCTCTGATGCAGAATTCTTAAATTTCAAGTCTACAGTCTTCAACTATGTAATCAATACCTCAATCCAAAAAACTAACAATTAAATCGCAAAAAAAATGAAAAACAATTGGCTAGTCGACTGACTTACTCATTGTAGTAATCATTTGATAAATTCGACCAAAGCAAATTTTTATCTCTGCACACGGTACCATGATGATGGTGATATGATTTAATTGAAGTCTGTGAATCCCTTGAACTGACAGGCTTTTATTCAAAAGTGTGAAACATTGTCCATCCATTTAGAATATTTGCATACACGAAGGTCCCCATGGAGGTGTACACACACACACATAGATAGGTATTAAGTTATATACGCCCATGTTATTGATTGTATCGATATGTACACCACAAGTGGGTAGGCAACATAAAATTAAACAGAAACACTATGAAAATGTATCTATCATGCATGTCAGTTTATAAATGATAATTATTATTACAAAATTAATAAAGAAAAATTAAGTAATTTCAACAAAGCACTCAAAAAATAACTTCAGGTAACAAAGATTTTTGCTTCAGGATTTTATCATGAGCTGAAATTAGTTAGAGGACAATTGGAAAACCTGGGAGCTGTTTCGTCCTAGTTTGGGACTCTTCAGCAGTACGCACCCACGGGGATTAAAACCAACACTTGAATATCAATGAGATGCTCACTGGCGACTGGCTCTATTCAGGTAGACAGTTACCTGGGTTCCAGTGGGAAGTCGTGACCAGTAGGGTGCAACAGGTCGGGTGTGAGGACAAATACTAGCCGAAGACATTGGCTAGCGGTCGCGCTATGTCGTGAATTGGCACAAGTTAGATTTTAAGGACCATTGGATCGGGTCCCAGTGGCTTAATGGTATACGAGCTCGCCTTGTAACCGGAAGGTCCTGGGTTCGAACTGTGGTGGTGGGTGCGAACTGATGAAGAGTCCCAAACTAGGACGAAACAGCTGTCCAGTACTCCCAGGTTTTCCAATGGTTCTCTAACTAATGTCAGCTCATGATGAAATCCTGAAACCAATCAATTCCCTACAAACCAACACTTGAAAGATTTTTGTGCAGTATAATAAGTAAAAAAAGAAGAATTTTTAAAGCAACTGCGTTATAACAGGTTGTTTCAATTTACCGATCTACAAGTTACTGGGAATTGTTTTGAATTCTGTAATTACTAAAGATTTGCCGATCAGTATTGATTATCACTTGCTAACAATAAATAAAACTAACCAGTAAAACCAAAAGATATCTCAAACAAACAAACACTACTGATTGATTCAAATGAGTAGTGAGATACCATTTGAATCAAACAGTAGTGCTGGCTACCCAACTAGACCGAAGTGATCTAAACACCAGATGGCTGTTTCGTCCGTTTAAGGTGGAGTCAATCATCAGTGTCACCTAGTTTGACTCCGAATCACTTTAAATCACTTGCATTCTGGCGAACTGATAATATTAACTGATATGAGTGGTTAGTTGATTGATAGTGACGAGCAGTGAAATCCTAAATGAGCATTTCGTCCTATTTCGGACTCGTCAACTGGATATACCTGCATTCCCCAGTGAGTTAGCGGTGGTGTTCCCAAAGAGGTTTAAACTCATTGCCCATAGTCTCAAATGTCAAAGCCTTATCCCCTATACCACTTGGGCCACGAGAGCCACCACTTGTGCAACGGGTTTTATTAATTATTTGATTCAATTTAGATTTCCCCTAAACCCAGTGCTTCGGTTCAATCAATCGACGGGAAAATTTAAATTGCATTGAATGATGTGATTAGCGCCCATCTACTCACAAAAATCATTCATGGTGTCATACCTTTTATGGTATCAAGCAGACCACATCCAGGGTGATCTGAATAATTCAGTTTCCAAAGGGAAAATGTGGTGAAATTCCTCATGGAACTGTGTAAATTGCGAATCGTGAGTAAAATTTGCAAACAGGAAATTAGATTTATCTGAAGCACTCTAATCAATTATAAGAACTCTATATGCATACGTTGGGACGGCAAAGTTTTCTTGATTACACTACAAACCAATATTACTTCAAGATGTTTTGGATAACTGTTCAAGTCTTGATCTCCTAGGCGCCATGTATCTCTACAAATCTGCAAGAGAACGAAACGATGTACAAGGCGAGAGAGAGAGAGCTGGGTGACTAATCAGTAATCTATGATTTTCAATTTGAAATGAATCAAACCCATACAAACTGAACATTGGAATATCAACCTATTAATCATTAGTGACTAGCTTTCAGATACATCTGTCATGAATACAGAACAAACGCAACAGGAAATAAAAACACATCAATAATCAACACCTAAAGTGTAAACTGCGTAAACAATAGACTCAAAAGGATCAATAGATAGAAAATGTAGAGTCTATCAAACTGATAGATTTACATACAACTCTTTCTTTCTCCAAGATCCATGGGAAATATCATACACTGCTGGTAAATTCACGATTAATTCAGCATACACAATTTTTACACAACTTATTCTGAATGATTACGAAACACAGGAGTTGAAGTATGCTACGTTGTAAATTGAGATAATCAACGCTGAAATTCGATCACAGAAAACCAGGTACCATCAACAAACACACACATAATCTCAATTCAACTAACTATTTCATATGTTGGTCTTCAGATAGTTGTTTTTCGTAGGGAAGTGTCAAATTTCGATGTTCGTGTCTTGTAAGTACAAAACGAAGCTACACATAAGAGATATCCATTGACAACCACATATATATAGCACTTCAATTTTCAGCATTTTCAGTAGTAATGGCGTCATCCACTGCGGAGGGGTGGGGATGAAATTGCCAGCCTCACACCCAAACTTCTCTCTTTACCAGGCTTACTATCAAGTAGTAAACTAGGCGAGGTTTAGGAGTACGTCGGCTGGGAATCAAAACCCAGACCACGTGCGTGTTTGATGAGTATTCTACGATTGAACCACTACTATGGATATATATATATGTAGTTCATCTTACAGCAACAAAAGTCAAAACTTACTGTTAAATGATGTAAAATATTAGGTAATTGTAGGGAGTCTCTTTCAAATTCACGACTCAATTGTTTATATGACATCTAAAAGAGAAATGAATAAGATAACGACATTGAGACAAAATGCGAAACAAGAATAAAATTTGTGCATGAACAGACAACTCAAGAACAATTACACATCATGCTTCAGCTAATAACTCCCAGAATTTGACTTTGAATAACTCAGTTAAAGGTTTTGAAAAGATGATCACCAAGTGATGTCTTGGTAATTAGATACTGGAGGAATTACCTTGACTTACACAGTATTCAGTGTCCTACATCCAATAATCATACATGAACTGAGGGATAGTTGGAAGAAAGAAAGCGGGGAAAAAAGAGTCAAGCCTTAGATCAGGACGCGGTGTGTTGATCACATCTTCACCTATCGACAGTTTCTGGAACATAGGCATACTTGCCAACATTCAACACTTGTTATACTTCTTAACCTGAAGATGGAATTTGACTCAGTTGACCGAGAGGTGCTGTAGCAACAACTGGCTATCAGGGGTGTCAAGAAAGCACCTTACCCTAATCAAGGCACTCCACTCGAACTCAGGTAGCCATGTTAGAACTGAGAGGGAGTTTGAACAAAATCAGAAAGATTCATACTTAGACTGAAGGATCACCCTTACCGAGACGAAAATAACCAGCAAGTAAGGTAGATTTGGATATCAAGAGAAAAAAAATTCACACGAATAATGTCAGACACTTGAAATCATAAAGCTAATATTTTACTACTTCATAGCGTAAGTAAAATATCCTTTAAGAGACAACCATTTCAAGACATATCATCAATTTATGAAGCTACCAGACAATGAGATTTCTTCTTTTACTTATTGGGACAAAACTGTGAAGGTTATGTACTGGTCGAGTAATTAATAGTCCTGACGCAAGGCGGAGATCAGAAAACCACCAGGTTCACGATGATACTTGTATTTTTCAAACACAAGGAAAAATCAATGTCACACAAGTGTATGAGCGAATGTTCAAAAATGAACGAATCAATAGACAGTCTTAACATGATTGGTTGTAATGTCATATGACAACAAGGTCATACATATTTATTTAGTTAGTGGACAGACAAAAGCATATTGTCAGTTATAATGGAATAACGATCCACATACACAGCAAAATATAATTGACTGTCAACAACAAAACACACACACATCATGTGGATACATATCATCTTTTTTTATTTCTTTACGTTCCCAGTGAAACATAGATCTTCAAGCTACAGCTTTGAAGTTTCCGTAGCAGTGGTGCTTATTTTTACAGGATGCGGTTGGTAGCCTCACGCCCAACCAACCCTCCCTCTTTGCCAGTCTTATTCCCAGCTCGAATCCCTAACCACCCGTGTGGTTGGCGAGCATTCTACCGCTGTGCTACTGACGCATTATGATGATCTAGTGATAATAAAACACAGTGTTCAAGTGAAATGTTTGCATGAATGCATAAATGTCAGCTTACTATATAATAAGTGAAATAGAGGAGGGAAGAAAGAAAAAACACCATATTTCAGTTAGGCAAATACACATCAACAATCAACCCTTATTAGTAACAAACCTCAAGTGATTTGTGTTCATTTCTTGCAGAACGTGCAGCGGCTGCAATTTCAGCTGAGTTCTGTTGTTTGTTTTTCAGAAGAAAAAAAAAGGACAATATTTCAAAATGAAAGATTTGCAAATATCTGTAAATATAATAAGAACAATAACAACAAGTGAGATAAGCAAAAACATTCCTTCAAGGTAGCAGATACGCCTTGTTGACGAGTGCCAATGAACACGAAAACTAGATCTAAGGCTTCCTGTGGCCGATTGCCTCCAACCACCTTATATCAGCTTTTTCTTTTTATTTGAAACGATGGGTGCAAAGTTCAACTTCCAAACGAAATACTAACATTACCTGGTTGTCATGATTTAAATAAATAAATAATAATTTCCACCTATGAATTAGCCTTTGAGATATTCTATCACCAACATTAGAAATATCATTTACTACGAGATCTCACGATGATCTCTTTCGTATTATACACAATTGTAAAAGTATCTATTCACTAATCATGCTATACTTTCTACCATATTTGATTGGACTACACGAATTCTTCCCTTGATGGATTTAAATAAAGCAATAACAACAACACAGAGCTTATTAGAGTTATTCAGAAAAACAAGGAAGGAAATAAATTACTAAGGCCATGATAGTAAAAGAGACTGGATAAATCTTGTCTGAACACAAAGTTTAGATTTCTCCTTCAAAGATCGCTAAGGTTCCGGCTCCATAGAGATGTAAGGAAAATCCTTTCGAACGACTTGATCGCACTTTACGTATGACTGTCAAAGAAGTTTTTGTTAATGCTGTACAATCAGAAGTAAGAATATTCTGTTCAACGCCCTCCTTTTGAAACCATGCCTATAAATGGGCGCATCCAGACAATGTTCCGCCAGTACTGCCTATGCACAAGAATTTTATTCTTATTTTTTACTTATTTTTATTACAGCTTGATTCCACACTGTATTTTCGGTACAAGCATGGAATTTTCAGCATGGATATCGGTAGCCCAAATTTCGCAGGCCGACCATAGATATGAGGTATGCGTCGGGAGGGGATCGAACCTCGGACCATGCGCATGGTCAGCGAGAGTCCTAACCAATGTGCCACCGGCGCGCAGTTCGAAACCCCTGACCCACCTTCTTTATACAGCCCCAGCGCACTAAGATTATCTATTCCCGACAACTTGGTTAAGCATTCTGGTTACTATATGTACAATGTCAAAAACAGTAAGAAACAATTATCATACCTCTTTCTTTTCATCATACTGTTTTTGAAGTAAAGCCCTCTCCTTCATTAAAGCATCCATTTTTGCATGTAAATCACTGATTCGTTTTTCTAAATCAATCTGTAAAATTATAGAAATTATTATTTTCCATTGAGATACAACAAAATAAATGAGTTAGCATTTACATGTGAACAAAAGCGACATACATACCAAATTTATTCACTTAATTCTAAATAGTTAAAGAAAATGCTTCCTCTCACAGATATCAATAATAAGGACTGGACTACAGTGACTCCTAGATTAGAAATAGGAAGGGAAGTGGTAGAGCGCGTTGACCGCCTCACTTATTTTGGAAGTTGAATCAGCCAGTTCCAACGGGTTGATCGCTGACGAAATTCCAGCACGGATACAGAAGGCTCGTTTCGCATATGCCAGTTTACGGCGTCTCTGGAGTAGACGTGATACCCGGCTGGCTGTCGACCAAAGGATGTGTGTACTGCTCAGAAGTCCGCTCCGTCCTCCTCTATGACTGGCTGTTAGACCTGGCCATTGACAGTGGAAGACATGAAAACGCCGGTTAGCTGTCTTTCATCATAGGTCCCTGCGTTTTATCTCCCGTGTTAGGTAGTGGTATAATAAGGTGAGTAATGTTGGGGTAAGGCATCGGTCGAGTGCTAGGTAAGGAGGGGAAATCAATCGACGAAGCTGTGAAGCTACATCGACTGAGATGGTTAGGACATGTGTTACGCATGCCTACCTAGCCATCGCCTTCCTCGACAACAGGAAATGTTAGCTCACATAGGGTCAGGTTGGAAAAGAGCCAGTGGTGGTCAACCCAAAACATGGCTTCATCAGTCAATGAAATTCACAACAGTTAGTTTAAGCCAGCCACGTAGGGAGGAGTAGACTTCCTGACTGGTTGAGGTCCTTGGGATGGTAGAAACCAATGAAGGTTGGAGACAGTTGGTGATATGGCTCAGAATGGTTCTCAATAGTGCAGATGCATCCACACTTTGTGACTCATAATAGCCAAGAAAACTATATTGTTCTTCGATATTACTATTCCTTTTGCCTTATATCTCTGTTTTATGTCTCTATTTTGCATTTCTTTTTACTTTCTTCTCTTGCTTTGTGTGCTGAGTGGAGTGTGGCAACTCGAAATGCTGCACATCAGTGCAAAGTTCTATGCTGAAACCAGCCAGCCAGTAGACAGGAATCTAGCCTTCTTCTCAGTTAATCTTCCTATGCCTACAAACCCGTAAATTTGGTGAGAAAATTTTATTCACTACCTTCATGTGACAACAATGTTCTAAAAAAATTGAATCAGAAAACATCAATGTTCAAACTCATCAACATTGAACGACTACCTGCGAAAGCTGGAAAGCAATGGATCATGTCAAAGACTTAGGTGGATTTCAGGACTTAAACAGAGCAAAAAGCGTAAGAAACGATTCTAGCAACTGTGAACCATGAAAATCCAACTTCTGGTATTGTTCAGCTGCCTTGAGTATTAGTTAAACTCAGAGCTGAAAGCTCAATTTCCCCAGGATAACTACCACTTCCCGTTTTCATGTCAATCCATACTGTCAGCCTTCACATAAATCCACAGAGGGAAACGCTAAATCTCGCAGTTATTCTCAGTGATGCTCGTTAATAACGTCTAACTATCACTTAAAAGAAACTTTCATCCTAACTTAGGCATTATGATGAGACACAATTTTACACTGAGAAAAAAAGGGATCTTAGAACACTTAATAGGAATGCTTCCTCCGATTGATATCAATAATGAGTGGAACTTAGCCATCCTCTTCGTATACATCATTACGGTAACAGACTAACTTACTCTACATAACAACAATATTCGAATGAAAGTAGATTAAAATATTCAAACTCGTGAATACTCAAGTACTATCTAGAGGGATTGAAAACCACTGGATCCAACAAAAGATCCAGATAAGTTACAGGATCTAAAAATAACAAATGGTGTGTGAAATGATTGTGGTAACTGTCAACCCTGAGAATCTAGATCTTAATATCCCTCAGCTTATACTCAGAGTTGAAAGTTCGATTTCCCTTGAATAAATACCAGCTCTAATCCCCGTGTCCACATAGAATCTCAAGCTTCACACATATTCATACAAAAGAAAAAACGTTAAGCCACATGATCACAGTAAAATTCAAATAAGTTTACTCCATACTAAAGTCTGCGTTTAAGATGCTATCCAGAAGGACAATTAATGTTTCGCGACTAAACCGCAACTAAACTCAGAGGACACAACCACATTAAAATCACCCACCTGAGTTGCAAA
Organism: Trichobilharzia regenti; assembly: GCA_944472135.2. NCBI lineage: Eukaryota > Metazoa > Platyhelminthes > Trematoda > Strigeidida > Schistosomatidae > Trichobilharzia > Trichobilharzia regenti. Next base: position 72,517,350 of record OX235262.1, read on the forward strand.
TTTTCTCTATTATATCAGAGAAACATGATCATTCTCAGTGGTATTCGATGCTAAGTTTCAGCCACCCTTTAAAAGAAACTGGTGTCCTACCCAAGACTCTAACAGTCATAATTCGAGAGGGATTCAACAGTTATGTACTCCTAACTATAAACCTGTTAAAAATGACAACCAAAGTCGCAAAACGCACTTCTTTTATATCTTCACCTTCACTAGTCAATGAGAAGTATATAGCAAGAATAAACTGTGAATAAATGAATTTCAAAGTCTGCAATACTTCAGGACAGTAAAAAGCTTTACTTCCTACACATACTATATAATCAGCCAACTTTTCAAACCATAACAATGAACAACATTGTACATGTAAATTAAAAAAGATTTCTTTGAATTAAGAATGTCAGAATATTTTCCAGACTCGTGAATTCATACGCCCTTCGATTGCGCGCCAGTGGCTGGATGGTTTACGAGCTCGCCATTGTAACCGAAAGGTTCTCTGGGCTCAAGTCTCAGTGGGTGGGTAGTGCTGAAGAGACTCTAACTGGGACAAAACAGATGTCCAGTACTATCTGGTTTTCCAATAGCTCTTTAACCTAATATCAGGTCGTGATCAAACCTGTAACCAACCAAATCCCCACAAACACACACACACTTGATAATTTTTCAAACTACTTCAAAAAAAAGGTGACAGTAGCTGAATAAACAAATCAATCAATAAAATTGTTTAATGAAAAACAAAAAAAAAACATACTAATCCATCAATATTGAATTTGTCATGTAGGCCACGAGCTTTTAAACTAATTCTTAACGCCTCCCAATTGAATATAGGATCAGGAGAAACAATAGGAGGGAAACGATCATCTTCTTGGTATAATGTTGATCCACAAGGTGGATTATTCTTAGCAGCTTCTAATTTCTCTAGATATTCTTTACTTTCTTCAATATTGTTCTGATTATTGTTATTATTATTATTATTATTATTATTAGTGGTGGTGGTAGGAGTAGTAGTACTAGTGGTCGTACATTGTTTCAAGGAATGACACAGTTTATGTTGAGTAAGCACGATTGGATTTATAGGAAGTAGTAATTTACATAATTGAAAACACTTGACACTTGACAGGAGATAATTGCCAGAAACCATAAGACTATCTGTAATAAAATCAGAAAACCAATTAGAAACGTAGAATACAATGAAAGATAAGTCATTTTATACTCATTAAATCATTGGAAAAGAGCGAATATAATAGTAAAATAAGTCTGAAATGATAGGCACCAAGTGATTGAAAACATGACGACTACCTAGCTAACTGACTGACTGAGTTTTCCGCGTAAAACTTCGCGCAGAACTTCAAGTTACCACATACCATTCAGCAAGAGAAGAGGAAACGTTCAGAAGACCCATAATTGGTAGGCATCTAAGGGTGAAAAAATAATTCCATGTAGAAACATGAAAACTGAATGCATCTGGGAGATTAAAATGAGTCAGCGTATCTGAGCTGTTGAGAACGATTTTGACCCATATCACCAACAGTCTCAAAATATTGATTCATAGCGTCTCGAGAACCCCAACTAGGCAGTCTGCACCTCTGAAGTTAGCTGACTGAAACCAACAGTCAAAAACTTGATAAACTGAGATCACGTTTCGATTTGACGCCCCTCCCTCCCCACCTACATGTTTTCTAACCTGATTTTGTGTCAGCTATTGTGTACAAGAAACGTGAATCACTCAGTGAAGTAGTTCGGAATATGCTGAATTTCCTACGGATTTGATAGCTCATATATATATATATATATTATTATTATTATTATTATTATTGTATCCTTTAGTTCCTAGAGGAACATAGGGCTTCAGCTGCGCACCTCCATTGACTTCGGTTTTTTGACAACTTTTTCACCCTGCTCCAGGTCTGTCCACATGCTTTCATCTCCTCCTCGCATGACCTCCTCCAAGTCACCCTTGGACGACCAACTCGCCGCCTCCCTTTCGGGTTCCACTCGAGGGCTTGTCTAGTGATGTCACTTGATGGTTTCCTCAGCGTATGGCCAATCCATCTCCATTTCTTTCTGCCTATTTGGTTCGCTCCCAGAGATCCCTGTTGCTGATCTTTTCTGGCCATCTGATCTTGAGTATTGAGCGGAGACAGTTGTTAATGAAGGTTTGAAGTTTGTTTGAGGTGCTCTTTATGACTCGCCAAGTCTCTGATCCGTATAGTAGCACTGACTTTACATTGGAGTTGAAAATCCGGATCTTATTTTTGATACTGATTGCTGTTGACCTCCACACAGATTTGAGAGTAATGAAAGCTTGTCTTGCTTTTCCGATTCTGGCTTTGATGTCCTCGTCAGTTCCGCCTGTAGTTGAGACGATGCTTCCCAGGTAGGTGAAGGAGGTTGTTTCTTTCAGGTTCTTCCCATTTATGCTTATTGTGGTCTGTTGGTGTTGTTGATGTTGGCTAGGAATCTTCATTATCTCTGTTTTATCTATGTTCACGTGAAGTCCTATATTTGATGCTTCTTCTGCCAACTTGTTACTTTTCACTTGCATATCTTCCAGTTTATGGGAAATCAGACATATATCATCGGTGAAATCCAGATCCTCCAAGTCTTTTGTGTCAGTCCATTTTACGCCTGTTCTCTCGTTGGCTGCCGTTGTCTGTCGCATTATCCAATCAATTGCAATCAGGAAGATCATTGGTGATAGTAGACAGCCTTGCCTCACTCCCGTCCTCACTTCGAAGGCTTCCGTAAGTTCCCCGTTGTGGATTACTTGGCATGCAGCATTGTCGTATAACTGTTGGATGAGGTGTATAATTGTCGATGGGACCCCGTAGTAGCGAAGTAGTTTCCAAATGACCTCTCGATCGACGCTGTCGAAGGCCTTTTCAAAGTCGATGAAGTTGAGATAGAGAGGTGACTGCCATTCCAAGCTTTGTTCAATGATGATCCGTATATATATATATATATATATCATGAATTCTATGCACTGCCTTAAAAAAGTTATGTGGCGTGATAATGACACCACTATCGAACTATAGTTTACCTTCAATCCGTAATACATGGCATAAATATCTCTGCGTCAGATAATTGAATATTGTGTCGAAAAGTGAGACAAATTTTCAAATTTCTTGCACCAGACTAAGAACTACTCTTATCATGTAAGAATTGATCCTACTACCTCATTGCCAAAGCTGTAGTAGGGCAGTCGTGACTCGAACCCATGACCTGCTGACTGCGAACCAAGCTCTTAAGCCGATGAGCTACATTTCTCCACAGTTCAATGACAGAAGTAACAGTAGTATAAAATGACTTCAAGAAAAAAAGTCTAATTTGAACAATTCGCCTGCACTTTTGTCATTCTTAATAGTATTGTCCATACTTACAAGAATAAAACAGTACGCTTTTTTGTCCATACAGGTGAGTAACTAACAATTCTATATTTAACTTATGATTGAGATAACTAGTCATGTGAAAAGATAAATTCTATTCAAAGGACAAAGTCGACTCGTTCATCTCAATATTGTACTCAATAATGTACTCAACGAAATTCTTGCTTTCCTTCTTCGCACCATCTGTATTAAAAATCAGCAAACCATGAAAATGAATATTGGATCGTAAACCTGTTTTACACCTAAATATGTCATTGCAACCATTGCGCAGTTTTACACAAAAATAACTTTGAAACTTTATAGCATACTTAGGGATACAATGAACTGATTTGGTATATTATTACTTATTTATGAGACAGTGAGCACAATGTATTGATTTAAATCATATCAAGGTATAACCAATGGAATCGTGCTCAACATGTCTTCAACAAATCAATAAATAAAACATCGTATCATAGGTTTATACATTATCATATAAAAGTTCAGGTGTTATTCATACATCGATTGTAGCATACACTCGACAGTAAATACTATCGTTTACACCTAACAAACAGAACTTCAGTTCAATTCAGCCAACACAACAGCGTCAGGTGAGAAATCCTCTTCGTTTACGAGATGGGAATGCTTTCATAAACTAATTTATTTGATACTTACTGATACTTATTTGATACTTACACATCAATTTATGTAGTGCAATCGCTCATAATATTAGAAGAAACAAATCAACAAGGAGCTGAAACTTTCAACTTTAATATGAGAGGGTATTTCTACTATTAGATGATAGAAATATGAAAATAAAGATATACTACTTAAACTGTGTGTGAGTAATATACTTTGAAATTGAAAACTTCAGTACCCACTACACCGCATCAATCTAGACAAGTAACGTGGTGTCATTATTGGGATGTAAAAAAGTCACGACCATTGCAAAAACCAGTTGTCTAAACTTTATCTTCACAGAGCAGCTAGGGACAAATCGTGACCAACTGGATCCACCAACTGGCGCGTAAGGAAAACCACTAATAATGACACCGGCTAATGGCCGAGGACTTATGAACCGACCACTTAACTCTGTCCCATCGGCTGAATAGTCAATGGCCTTGCCATATAAAGTGAAGGTCCTGAGTTCGATCCCTGGTGGTGGAGTGATGGTTGCGAGCTGCTGGAAAGTCCTAAGCGGGGAAAAAAACCCTGTCGATTACTTCCAGGCTTTTAATGGTCATCTAACTGCATTCAATTCGTTACCAACTTTGAGCTATATCTTGAACGCATGTATGTACATCACGGAACATAGTGATATCCCTGAATAGAATAAATAGAGGTTGAAACCGACATCCTAAACTTAGTTACTAAAGCCTACTTTTTTGGCTGATTTCTAAAGATTTGTTAGCCACTACGAAAGCCAGACTGTACTCATATAGAAACTCAAAGTAAAATAAAACAACACTTTCTACTTTTCTATTGGCTAACGGCGCCCATATACACAATGCAGTAACAGTACAAATAATTGATATTCATTTGACGAACAAACGTATTATAAACCCCTACCCTGTTCACATAAAGATAAGAGGTTTTTCTCGAATAGTTAGACATTTAATTTAGAATAGTTGCTTTCAAAACTCGTTCCACCATTGTTTTTGGAGCCTATCACCACACTAGACTGAAAATGACTATTACGAATTTACCTATATTGTGATACATGAGTACTTGAAGGCGTCTGTGTGATAATACCGTGGAATTAGACTGTACAATAAGTACAGGATACACCAATACTACATCAACTTAGCTAAACACCCCGACTGTTTGTTTAAGCCCAATAACTCGGAACAGGTTTTTCATGTACTAAACCAAACGAGCCACAATTATCGTATGAGGTGTGATAAAGTGCCCAGTTGCTCATACTGATGCAGATGGAACGGAACTCAAACCCACGGCCCACCGGCTGGAAAACCAGTGCTGAAGCCTACGAGCCACATCTCCACCATGAACCATACTGCTGATATAAAATAGAAGATTTACGAATATATGAAAGTGCCATGCACTTCTAGAGATCAATTGTTTGAAGATTACTTCTTTGACAACCTCACTTAATAGAATAAATACCTTAGCATTATTCAGTCCATCAGTGTGCCCTCACTGCCGGGAATGGTTATAGGTACCTTCTTTGACAATCAATAATGTACGACTTTAACACTAACAGTAATATCCGATAAGTTGATTGTATAAGATGGAGCGGCGCATCAGCGGTTCAGTGGTAGAGTGCTTACCAGCCAGGCATCCGACCATGATTCATTTACAGTCAACGCACTACTTACCAGCCAGTAAGTAGTAAACCCAGAATAGAAGGGAAGGCTACGTGTGAGGCCCAAACACAAACTTAGTAAAAACAAAGTCAAAGCCGCTGAAACTTCAAGGCTAAAAGCTTGAAACCCTGAACTCTACTCGGAATTCAAACTAGAAACTCATAAGCTGGAGCAACTGAAAAGCCAATTTTGAGACTAAACTTTAAAAAATTTTACATAAAACATAACATTAATCAACAAAGAACATATACGTTGGTATGTCTGATTGTCGAAAACAAAAACTTGGTGAGTACAAAATTTACGTGACGGGCTTTTCAAGTAGATAAATGTCCATATGTGCAAAGCTTCTCCCCACCAGAAACAAAATTATTGCGCATTCATGAACACCTGATAATTTAACGCCCCATCTATTATTACGGTTATTACTGTTTCCTAGACTATGTTTTCATTGTACTTTATATATTTAGATGTGTAAACAACTGATTCACAGTTTCTTCAACCAGCCAACTAATCAATCAACACTTCGGTAATATATCATTTGCGCCAATAAGGATGTTCAAACTAAAAACAAAGTCATCCCGCTAGATTATGGCTTTCTTCTGTAAAGATTAGGATTAATTTCAATTAATTGGGTGCGCAATGTTGAAGAGTTCCAAGCTGGGACGAAACGATGGTTCAATCCACCCTGGTTTTCATTGATTCTCTAATTGATACTGACTCGTGACGACACCTACATTGATTGATATTCGACGAATAATTTTAATATCAATATTATGATAATTACAGACTATAATCTCAGCGAATACGTATTCTAGGCAATTTCTTAACCAGACTTTACAAATACATTTATAAAAGTTATTAAGCATAGACGTTTGATACCATTGTAGTTAACAGAATTAAGGTTCAAGTATATGAATCAGTCAACAGTAATCATGGTGATCAGACTAGAAATAATAACAAGGATAAATTCATGCAAGTTTTTGTATAATCTAAGCAGTCATTCAATGTGAACAAGTGGTTTTATGAAACTAAGATTAAAATGTCCACTGTTACCCGGATGGAAAGCTATTTTACATGTCAGGTGAAGAAGCTATAGGAGGGAAAGTGACTGAAAAAGCCTTTCCTGAATACATAATTTTCACTGAAAGTTTTCGATAACAAGTACCACAATTATGCCTAGTAATCAAAGACGTACAAACCTAAAGAATTGTGGAGTCACCTTGTATATTAATCTTGTACTCTTTACCCACTTTGTTTGTATTCCTTTACCTTCAGAGTGGAAAACAGGTCTTCACGCTTCAACTTTGTTGTTTCAGTAATAGTGGTGTTGTCAGCTTCATGTCCAAACTTCCCTCTTTACCGAGCTTACTAACAGCTAAGTGAGATTTAAGAGTAATCGAACCGGGTGAGCATTTTGTCGTCATTCAAGCATGGACAGTATCCACTACATGTGCCAATCTTAAACTCCTGATTCGTTTTCCCAATTATATTGTACAATGCCCCCAGAGAATTCTATTTTCTACAACGTTATATCTACTGTCTAAGGCTTAGGTAATTTTATTGCATAATTTCCAAAGCCTGATAAGAAATAACCGAAAATACGTATTTGCTTAAATCCTTTTATCATTCAGTCAATCAATAACGAATCATGATCGATCGTTAAATCTGTCAAATCCGAGCACACTAATACTTGAAAATTAATCTAGTACTCATTAGTAACTCACTGCAGGATGATGTCGCCTGAAGTTCTCTAGTGGGAAATGATGACCAGCAGGGTCCACCATGCGTTGGGTGCGGGGACAAATAGTCCCTGGCGACATTTGTTAGCCCATCAAATAAATATATTGCAAACTGGCAGTAGTTAGAATTCATGGGCCGGCAACTGGATGCTGCACCAGCTCCGCAATGGCCAACAAGCTCGCCTTGTAACCTGAAGGTTCTGCCTTCGATTCCTAGTGGTGGAGACACGGTTGCACACTTGCTGAGGAGTCCCAAACAAATGCGAAACAGTCATCCAATACTCTCTGCTAGTTTTCAATGGTTCTCTAAATGAAATCAATTTGTGATCAATCCTGAATAATAAATACCTACTATGAAATCATCTCTACGCAATATTAATGTGAAAACTCCACAAAAACGGACTAATAAATACATGCATCCTGGAGTATAGTACTGAACAGTAAACAATAAAGCTCAGACGTACCACCAACAACACGACAACATCAATAAGACAAAATAAAGAAATTCAACAAATCCAAGAGTATTATTTTATTATTTACAAAATAATAAAATTTAAACAAATCTCAGAAAAGTAAAAAGTATTGCAGATGAAATAAATTAGTATATGCAGAAAGGGTGTTAGGAATAAAGTGAAGAGAGAGAAGACAGTAAAATTTTGCTTTCTTTATGTTTTTTCATGTTCATCAAGATAACGATAGACACGACGTAACTTCTCCTTACGCTTTTTCGATTTAACATGTTGCTGTTTTCCAGTAGTTCCGCTTGGATTTGTTGCAGACGGTAAATGGTGCGCTGAATTCAAGTGTTTTGAGTGACTTAATAAACGCCAAGGTTTTTTCATTGTTGCATCTTCTAGAATTATTTGTGTTGTTCCATTACTGATACATGATAAATTGCTAACAGTTTCAACTGAGCCTACAGTGCTCCAAGATGCAGTGGATGAGGCACCATCATCATCCTCCTCATCGTCACCATTAATGGTTGATTTGTTAATTTGAGAACGTAATACAGGCATACGTTTATTAGATTTCATAAGTTGACGTGGACACCGATTCTTTATACAATAGAGAAAATAAACAGAACGCAAAATGATCAATATATGGTTAATTTTATGTGCATTTAAATGAATAATTTGCGTCAGTGTTTCAATGGCTGAATGTCCATCAACTACGCCTCAAGTTGACCGGTTCGATTCCCGACAGATACAGTCCTCAACCTCAATTGACCGGCAGAAAGGTCAGCAAACAGGGAAGGTTGAGTGTGAAGCTAGTAACACCACACCGTGAAAGGAACAATACCATAGCTACCAAAACTTTAGACCTTGGACGTGGGTTCGAGGATGACATGGAATAAATAGTGTGGAAAGAAAATGACAGCTGGAGGGCAATCGTGGAACTAGATAAAAAGGACTGCAGAACACAGAATGAAGTGGGGAGGTGCGACTGAAGACCTATGTTCTACTCGGAACCCAACGGAATAATAATAATAAATAATCCCCAATGATTCCCATTGTATGAAGAGTAAAACCAGTGATAGCAGGTCTACGATTTACTGAGAGAAAATAAGAAAAGAGAGGCATTTAGAAAATGATAAACGTGAAATTTACTTCATAATTTACAAATATTATCATCTATTTTAGATTACATATTGCTTTATTCGTCGTTGTCCGGTGTTTGTTCTGTTCTTATATCTAGACTTGTCTTCTTCAGTGAGCCAAGTTAAACTTTAAGCACCACTAACTACCAATCAGCGAATGACCTCGAATGTTTCAATGAGGTTCATGCACGCGAGTTCAAGGTTGTATGGCGCTTGATTCGCATCAAACGAAATTACGCTTGAAGTAAGATGGGGATAAGGTTTTGAAGTATTGCCTGGATTTGGGGTTGCTTAGGAAGGAAAGATATCGCCTCATAAAAAATGGAGAATAACTTCGTTGTTAGGCGAAAAAGGTATCGTCGTACACGTGGACGAAATTGTGTTACTACAGAAAAAATACAGCCGTGGTTGTGAGCAAGCCAACAATGTTTGGGTGATCGGTTTATATGACACCTTCCTGCGGAGAGGATTCATGGAGAGAATACCAGACAGAAATTCTACTACCTTAGTACCTATTGTCACTCGACTTGTGAAATAGAGATCCATTGTACCTACTGATGAATGGAAAGGTTATAACTCGCTGTCATCTCTTGGATATGTTCATCACAGAGTGAACCATTCTAGGGATTTTGTGGTTCCAATTACAGAGACACACACGAATTCCATATAAGGATTTTGCGGAAGATTAAAAAAATAGGATTATGTCTATAAATGGATCTCATTTATAGTCATTTAGATGAATATATGTAAAGAATGTGATGTAACTCTTCTATTGACTCTCCTATGCTAAACTGGAAGATGTTTCTGTCACATGTTAGAGAAAGATACCCTATGTAACAGTTTTATGCAGTTTTTATGCTTTTTTCCATAAATATACGTTTTCCTTAATCAAAAGTTCCTATTTCTTGTGATTGGTCCGTTGAAGGTCGTCCGCTGATGGGTAGTTGGTGGTACTTAAAGTTTAACTTTGCCCTTCAGTGACTTTACCATCAACAAGTATACCATTACTGTTTCTCCCAAGACGTTACTCTACTTATGTCTATGTGTAGATAAAACACATTACAAAACCATTCACTGACTAGGCTAAACATAGTATTATCTGGTGAATGTTGACTGACAGTGGAATCCAAGATGTACATTTCGTCATTGGCATTTAAAAGAATGGATGCCGGCTTCGATTCTCAGTGGGAACATCACACACGCAACTGACTAGTCCCATGTAGAAAGCAAATCCGTATCCCGAATTCCACTGCTAGTCACCACCAGTCACCAGGATAAATCATGTTAATCCACGGAAATCGAAGAAGCATCAGCACACAAGTCGATAACGTCAACAGAGACCAAACACTTCGGTTCAATAAAATCAATCAACAGCTCAACCAAACAGGCTACACACAGTTAGCCTTTATAAATAATGTGAATTTATTACCCGGCAACGCACATAAATCAAATACAATGAATTGAATTATGAGTTTTTGAGGGCGGAGAGGTTGGTGGGGAGAGGAATTCGGACTAATTCCAGCCTATATATCACCACTCTCCAACATCGTCAGTTAGAGAATCATCAAAAACCACGGATCACTGAACAGCTTCTGTTTGAAAAAGAAAGGATGTCAACTGGCAACCAAAATATAGTCTGAAATTAATCCCAATCCCGATAAAAAATGTCTATAATCTAGATGTCAGTCTCCAGCCCGTTGACGGCTGCTGCCCTGAAATTGTAGTGCGAAGTCGTGACACGTGAGGCACAGAATGTCAAGATGAAGTGAATGGTCATCGAAGATATTGGTTACCGGTGGACTCTACGTCACACATTTATAAAGAATTCACAGGTCATTAGATTCCTGCCCAAGCAGCACAATGTTCAATGAGTTAGCCTCGCAACCTGAAGATCTTCGGGCTTCACCGTAAGTTGAGCCACGAGTGTACACTGTTATCGACTAAAGGGCGTGTGTACTGCTCAGCTTTCCGCTCTGTCCTCCTCTATGGCTGGCTGTTAGACCTGGCCATTGAGAGTGGAAGACATGAAAAAGCCGGTTAGCTGTCTTTGATCACAGATGCCTGCGCTCTATCTTCTATGTGAAGTGATATAATAGGGTGAGCAATATTGAGGTTAGGCATTGGTCGAGTGCTAGGTAAGGAGGGGAAATCAATCGACGAGGCTGTGGAGCTACATCGACTGAGATGGTTAGGACATGTGTTACTCATGCTAGTCTAGCCATAACCTTCCTCAACGGGCAGTGTTAGCTGACTGACATAGGATCAGGTTGGAAAAGAACCAGTAGTGGTCAAACCAAAACATATCTTCATCAATCAATCAAACCCACAGTAGTTAGTTTAAGCCACGTAGGAAGATGTAAACTTCCTGGTTAGGGTCATCAGGACGGTAAACACCAATGAAGACTGAAGACTATTGATGATAAGGCTGATTTATAATCATTTTCAATAGCGCAGATACAACCACTCCTTGTGACTTATAATACCCAATAAAACTATATTCTTTTTCTATATTACTATTCCTTTTGCCTTATATCTTTGTTTTCTGTCTCTATTTTACATTTAACTTTACTTTCTCTTGCATTGTGTGCTACATAGAGTGTGGCGACTCGAACTACTGCACATCAGTGCAAAGTTCTCTGTTGAAAACAGGCAGATAAACGGAATGTACACTGTTAAAGAGCCTTTAACTAGGAAGAAACAACTGTCCAGATTCCTTAACTGATGTCGGCTTGTGACGAAATCAACATTTAAAATACAAAAATTATAACACACACAAAAAAAAATTGGAACACAAACCTCTTTAAACACTAATCGATCGAAATCAGTCACAATCTCATCAACACATTCATTCGATACACTTTTATTTTTCTCTTCAAATCGTTTAATAAATCTTTCAGCTTTAGATTGATCAGGAAAATATCCTACTCCACAAGGCAGACCATCATCTCTTCCAAGTGACTGGAATGCAACAGGATCAGTGACATTTGGAGGTGGATAACAGTATAAGAGTTTACCCTAAATAATTGAAGAAAAAATATAAGCAATTTATGAATAATTCTCATCTAGAAATTAGTGAAAACAAAACACGTAGTGATTCATTGAAGAGCCTCTTTTAGCGAATTCATTCACTTAGCTGTACAATCATAACTATATATAATCATTTTTTTACATGTGTGTGCGTACATTAGGTTTGTCAGATGGGAATAAAATTAGAGTTATTGTTTACGTTATAAAAATATTTCGAAAAATGTGATGTATAATCAAATTTTAACTAGGGGAGGGTGCAGATTAGTAAGAGGATAGTGTTGATGAGTTTTGAAAACAAAAGCATAGTTGGTAATAATAGTCGATGCATAAGGGCTATGCAAAAGGCTAAACGCTCAGATATAGTCGTTCTAGCTGGTGACTTTAATGCTCAAGTAGGGAAATTGTGTCAATCTGAGAAGGATGTCGGTGGCACCTATGGAGTTCCGTGCCAGTGAACCGACAACGGTGACCGTCTCCTACAGTTCTGCTCTGATAATCATTTGTTTCTTGTAAGCACTAACTTCAAACACAAGGAGAGACACTGTTTGACTTGGAGACCCCCATCATCAAACCAACGCTGGACACAAATAGACCACATAGCAATAAGCTATCGTTGGCGTGGGTCGGTAGGAGATTGTCGCTCCTTCTGGAACACGTGTGTAGATACCGACCACGCACTGGTCCGCGCTCGGGTGTGCTTACGACTGAACGGACGTAGGAAACAGCTGGCGGTAAAACCATCACGTCCCCAGCTCGATCAGGAAACTAAATCCGTATTTGAGGAAGAACTAGCTAAACACATATCTGTGTTCGACAGCTGTGCTCACCCTGAAGAAGCTTGGAAAAATATCCAGGCAGCCATAGATACAGCTGTAAAAGCTGTGAATAAGGTAAACCCAAAGGTCGACTGCCTCATCCGAACTGATAGATGCTAGAAGACTTATTCCGGCGAGCTTCGAATTCAATGAGGAGCGAAAGCTGCACAAGAGGAAACTTACGAAAAGTCTCCGCAAGGACCGTGAACAGTGGTGGGCGACAAAAGCGAAAGAGATGGAGAAAGCTTTGAGGATAGGCAACACCAGGCAACTCTTTGGACTCATCAGGGAAACGGGTGGGAGAAGACAAATCATTAGTGAGACAATCTCGGAAAAAAATGGCACTATAATTAGCTCCCAGGATAGACGACTGGATCGTTGGAAAGAGCATTATGAGGAGCAGTTTAATTTGCCCACAGCCACGCTCAACCTTCCGAACATCCAACACCTCCCTGAATGGGATATAGACACAGGTCCTCCGTCACTAACTGAGGTTACTAAAGCTGTCACCAATCTGAAACTAGGCAAAGCAGCGGGACCTGATGGAATGACTCCAGAGGTATTTAAGTACGGTGGAGACAGTTTACTGTCTGCATTAACTGAGGTACTAGGCAGCGTCTGGGAATCAGAAGAAGTCCCATCGGGTTGGTGTAAGTCACTGATTATCCCCATATACAAGAAGGGAGACAAGTCTTCCTGTGATAATCACAGAGGGATTAGCTTGACTAATATAGTATCTAAAGTCTTAGGCTCAATAATCATGCGTAGACTAAGTGGTGCTCGGGAGGCACAAACACGAGAGAGCCAGGCAGGCTTTAGACCAGGAAGAGGGTGTATTGATCATATCTTCACCCTCCGACAGATTCTAGAACATAGGTATTCCTACCGGCGCCCAACAATCATTATATTCCTTGACCTAAAAGCGGAATTCGATTCTGTCGACCGAGAAGTTCTCTGGAGATGCTTGGCTGTAAAGGGAATTCCGAGAAAATACATTGCACTGATTAAGGCACTCTACTCGTGCTCATGCAGCCAGGTGAGGGCTTACGGCGAGTTTTCATCTGAAGTGGTGACGACTAGTGGTGTCCGTCAAGGATGCCCATTATCCCCTTTTCTATTCAACCTCATCATAGATGTACTAATGGACTTAACCCTAACTCACTTCAGTGACTCGGGGATTGACTTGCTACTAGGGAATAATCTCGTCGACTTAGAATATGCAGACGATATAGTCCTTCTAGGCGAGGACGCTGACAAAATGCAGTCTTCTAAACACCTTAAGCTGCAATCTACGAATGTCTGGCATGCGATCCGCTTCCGCCAAATGCAAGATGATGTTACAGGACTGGACTACACCAACTCCTAGATTAAAAATAGGGAATGAAGTGGTAGAGCACGTTGACCGATTCACTTATTTGGGAAGTACCATCAGCCAATGCCAACGCGTTGATCTCTGATGAAATCTCAGCACGGATACAGAGGGCTAGTTTCGCATATGCCAGTTTACGCCGTCTCTGGCATAGACGAGATAACCGACTATCGACCAAAGGGCGGGTGTACTGCTCATCAGTCCGCTCCGTCCTCCTTTACGGCCAGATGTGAGACCTGGCCACTGAGAGTAGAAGACATGAAAAGATTAGTTGTCTTCGATCATAGGTGCCTCCGTTCTATCTCCCGTGTGAAGTGGTATAATAAGTAAGAAATATTCAGGTTAGGCCTCGTCGAGTTCTAGGTAAGGAGGGGAAATCAATCGACGAGTCTGTGACGCTACATCGACTGAGATGGTTAGGACATGTGTTATATATGCCTAGTCATCACCTTCCTCGACGGGCAATGTTAGCTGATATACGGTCAGGCTGGAAAAGAGCTAGCAGTGGTCAAACCAAAACATGGCCTCACCAGTCAATGAAATCCACAATAGTTAGTATAACCCACATAGGAAGGTATAGACTTCCTGGTTGGGATCCTTGGAACGGTAAAAACCAATGGTTGAAAACAATTGGTGATATGGCTCAAAATCATTCTCAATGACTAACGCAGATGCATCCACTCCTTGTGACTTATGATTTCCAATGAAACTGTTTTGTTCTTCGTTACTACTATTCCTTTGTCTCACACCTCTGTTTACTGTCTCTATTATGCATTTCTTCTACTTTCTTCTCTTGCTTTGTGTGCTACAAGGAGGGAGTGTGGCGACTTGAACAGCCTCACATATGTGCAAAGTTCTATGTCGAAAACAGACAGACACACAGACAGATGCATACAAGAAGCCGAATAAGTGTATTATAGCTACGTAATAAGATGAATAATTTAGTGAATGAGTTTTGATAAGGATGTAAATAGAAACGAAGGAAATTATGGAATTATGCAAGAGCTGCAAAAGAAATACGAGGAGTCAGAAAGGCAAGCACACAAACATCAAGCCAGTAGGAATCAACAGGATTGTTGTCATGATAGTAGACGCGGTTGAGTAATTTTCTTTTATTCTCCAATTGAATGGTTAAGGCTCCAGCAATGCAAAAGAAACAAAAGAGTATTGCCTTTGGTAGGTTATTCTTCACTCTGTAGATTACTTCGAAGGAGGCGTTTATTGAGATGGAATGGCCAATGTTGACATGGTATTCGATTATCGCACCCCTCAGAGAGTCACTAATACCATTTTGCATGCATACATGCATGCTGATGGACCTGGCACTACAACAACAGATGAACTGATACATGCACATAGAAGTGGTTAGTTGCGATACCATGCCCTTAAGGCTGCTGCAGACCAATGGACGACTGGAAAACACTACTTTTAGCATTGCTGCGGAAATATCAAAGGCTATCTCCTTTGAAATCTTGGTTCATGTGAAGTTTCTTTTTTTTGAAAACAAGTAATGTCTCGTTTCTCTGGACTTTTGGTTTGATATTCCTATCGATGAATCTTGGTGGGTATCCATTTTGGAGGGAGGTTTTTTTTCAGAAGATGCAGTTCTGCTTCCAGGGTGTCAGGACTACAGATACGCCGGATCAGAGTGGCAAGAGATTTGATTAGATTTCGCTGTCGTTCAACAGGCACCCAACTGTATAAACTTGATAGTTGATTATTCCAAGTGAGTTTTTATGAACTGATCTTTTTAAGGTTATGTTGGGTCGTTTTGTTGATTCCCTATCATTTCATTTCTAGAGTGCAGTTAGTTGGATTGCAGTTGTTAAATATTTGTAGCGATTTATTGGGTCGCAACTATTGTTACAAATGGAGAAAATTTCATCTACGTTTATTGGTGTCTGACAAATCTAATGTACACACACATACATGCATATAAAAATGACTGTATATAATTGTGTTGGTACAAGCAAGTGAATGAATTCGCCGTTAAGAGACTCTTCACTGGACTATTACGTGCTTTGTTCTCATAAATATAAGTAAGACTTATGCTTCAGAATTAACTGACAACTTGATACAACAAGAAATCACGTCTATCTCATTACATATTTATATCTTAAACAACTTAACCTATAAAACAGAAATGGACTAGAATGTAACATTAAAAAAAATATTTTCAATTGTTAGTTTACAGGGCTTTGATCGGTTTCAAGTTAGATCACCAACTGACATCAGTTAGAAAGGGAGGGTCATTGGACACCAGGCAGTACTGGATATAACTGTTTCATCTTGTTTTGAGACTCTTCATCAGTACACACCCATGATGTGTATCCATGTGGTACGACAAATCGCGAATTGACAGAAGTTAGAGGAATGGTCAGAGAGGTCCTTTGTAACCCGGAAGTCCTTGGTCTCATTCTCAATGGGATCATGGGTGCATATCACTGCAGAGTCCATGACCAGGACGAAGAAGAACCTACTCTCCGGTACTCCATCGTTATCAACTGAGTTCTAACTACTGATAAAGACAACTACCTTTAAAATCCACAATATTTTTGAACTCTGAAGTAATGCTCAGCGTCAGACCTTTCACTTCCTGGGAAAAGTAAGTAACTTATCAGAATTTAATGCTTCAATCATTAAACAATATGATAAACATTATTGAGTCCTGTAGATGAATATCTTTCCTGACATCGGATTCCTCCCACCTGACAAGGGAGAAATTTTCATGTGTTAGAGTATCTTAGTGAATATACCCCTTCGTGTTTAAACAGCTCACACATGAAACATAATTGGATATTTGAGCAATATGAAACTGTAGGCAGTACAGAAAGGATGTCAAAGCCAACTAGGATCGGTTCAGGAAATCAAGATAGGTGTTCATTACTCTTTAATCTGTGCGATAGTCTAGTGCACTCAGTATAAGGAATAAAATCGGCACAATAATGTCAAGTCAGTGAGTGCTTCTATACAGGTCAGAGATTTGGTGCATCACCAAAAGCATTCTCAACAAGCTGCTGCAGACCTTGATCAACAGCTGCCTTCGCTCCATTCTGAAGATTAGATAGCCAGCCAGAAGGATAAACAACGAACCAGCCAAGAACCAATTCCCCAACAAATAAGCATAGGGAAAT
Organism: Trichobilharzia regenti; assembly: GCA_944472135.2. Lineage (NCBI taxonomy): Eukaryota > Metazoa > Platyhelminthes > Trematoda > Strigeidida > Schistosomatidae > Trichobilharzia > Trichobilharzia regenti. The sequence continues at coordinate 72,534,714 of OX235262.1, forward strand.
AGAAACAGATGAGACATACACTGAGGAGACCATCGAGGGACGTCCCCCCTCATCAGGCCCTGAAGTGTAACCCAAAACAGAAAATGGAAGTTGGACATAGAGGAGGTTGTATGGCGAGGAGGAAGTGAAAGCCCATGGGTAATCGTAAAGCCAGCTAAAAACAGACTACAGAGAACAGGGTAAAATCAAGATGTGCTTCTGAAGCCCTACACATTCCACTCGGAACCCAACGGGAATAATAATAACAATAGTTTTGAAAAATTCACCTCATCGTAAACACTGAAGAATAAAAAACAACACCGTATTCATCTTACCTTTACATAATCTTTTAATATAAGCCTTGCTGAACGATCATAATTTGGATTACCTTTAGCTGTCATAAAGCCATGCATAACTACAATACAGAAAGAATTAAATAGAGAAGAAAAGTAGAAACAATTAAAAATGCTAAAATATTTTTTAAGAGAGGAAACAAAATAAGTCATTAAGTTAGTAAAAGAAAGAATTAGAAATACAAAAGGGTTGACAAAGTTTGCCAAAAGGGACGGACACACAAGTACATTATTCCATTTTGTTTTGCCTTATTTCTCTTTATGCTATCACATTCCAATATTTTATTTATTCTTTTTTATTGACAACACTTCACAACTGCTACCTTATGATGTGATGGTGGTCGGGCGTGCATCCTGCAGTGACTCAACAAGCTATACTGGCTGGGACTCATGTTCCTGCAAGTCCTATCATTCCAGGAAGGTTGTCTGGATAGCAATTAGACTAAAAGCAGTTACTATGGAGTACATAGGCTCCAGAATCCAAAAGGATCAAATGGCGTATGAACCTGTATTGGTCACCGGCAACCATAGGAACGTAGCTCCTGACGCTGCTCAGCTGCCTTGTGAATTAGAATCCAAGTCAAAAGCTCGGCGAATGGTCCCTTAAGACAACCCCACCTGCTTCGCTCTGGGTCCCCGGGCAGTACCTCAGCCCACACACAATCAATGAAATGAAACAACAAACTGTCAGTGAAACCTATTGCACGCTCTTAACAATGCTTCTCTTTCCAACCTTAGTTTTATTTTTATACACAGACTCCTGTATTTTACTTTTGCTAACCTTGACGTCTTCATTTTCGTCAGCCTTTCACTTTTGTCTCAATTCCCAGCCTATCTGTGCCGTTTCGAGATGCCGGTGAGTAGCCTTCAAAATGGTTGTCCGCAGTACGACACCTAACACAGATATCCTAAGACCGCATGCCACGTTCAAGCTGGTCACCTACAATGTTTGCACAATGGTACAAATCGGACAACAGGAAGGTCTGGTAAGAACATTGGAAAGTATGGGTGTTGGCGAAGGGGTGACGGATGAGATTTCTAACAGTATCATGAAATCTAGGGTGGTATACGTTAACTTGAGCCACCTCTGGCGCCGTCGCGACGTTAGTCTGGTTGTCAAAGGTCGTGTGCACATTGCTTCGGTGTAGGCTGTCTTGCTCTAGGCCTGTGAAACCTAGCCTCTCCGGGCTGAGGATGTGCGGTAGATCTGTGTATTCGATCATCGCTATCTCCGCAGGATCGCCTGCGTTCGGTGGAATCATAACGTGAGTAATACTGAGGTTCGGCGGCGTGTTTGGAAAAGGCGGAGATCACCATTCACTGAGTGTCGTCGTCTAGAAACACCGGCTTCGGTGGCTTGGACATGTGCTACGAATGTCATCCCAAAGGCTTCCGTACAGGTCTTTGTTCGCTAGCCCTGGGACGAGATGGAAAAAGCGGAGGGGTGGTCAGTCCATGACGTGGCGTCGTGGGAGGAAGGATATCTGTGTTAAGTCAGCATCAGTTGGTGCGTCAAGACTCCCTCGTTGGAGTCCGACAGATAGCTCGAATCGATTGCTCGAAACGCTATCGGATATGGCCAAGAATCGTAACCAATGACGAAAAACCGGCTGCGATTTCCTTCTTTCTTCCCTTCCCGACGATAGTTTGGTAAATGCTGTTTGAACTTGTTAAATATGACTGTTTTTCTTTCAAATGAAGTTCTTTATCCGTTCTCCACCTGTATTTTTTCTTTTAATCTATGTTGTCTTACTATTATTGTGTGGCGCATCTTCTTGGTTGAATACTGTACCAAACATTTTGTGTTTAAATAAATATTTTCTCATCTTATTGCATTTGAACATATCAGATTAGCATTTGCCAAGGTGTATTTAATCTACCTTTCATCTATTTTCTCACGTTTATTGATCTTCCTTTATTCACTCATTCATATCTCCGATCAATCTGTGATTCATAATCATTTACACTTGATATATTATTATAATTTAGTATACCTAACATCATTATCTTGAAACCGTACAAAGGATCAGGTGTGGCTGTAAGTGGATGTGATTATAAAACAAAAATGATATCCATTCTTGATGATAAAAGTAAGGTCTTAGAGGATGTCCTATCTGATGATATCAAAAATTTAAAAGAGAAAGTAACATCTTATCCAACATGGACAACATTGAGGAAGAGGAGTTCAATTCTCTGAAAACTGTGAGATCTGACCTTCCAAACACCTATAGATTACCCAAGATTGATAAAGTTGACAACCCCCCATTACACTCAGTCCTATCGATGTGTTATTCTCCCACAAATTAATTGGTAAAATGGCTTGCTGACTTTAACTCTGTCTTCTAATAACATCATCCTAATTTCTACTACCACACACACACACAACAAAACTACTAGTTGTTGATATTATATGATGAAGGCAATCGGCCACAGGAAGCCTTCAATCTAGGTTTCGTGCTAGTTGGCACTCACCACTCAGGAAGGCGTATCTGCAACCTTGAAGGAACTCATATTCCACCCCTTTGAGATTCGAACCCGTGTTAGAGACGTTACTACTTAGCTATTCGGACTCGCGATTGACCCCTCCTGTTGGACTATAGTGGATACTTCGATTGGACACTAGTAAGTAACTAGTGTACTGCGTCTAGTCCTTTCTTTGGTGCAGATACGCCTTGCTGACGAGTACCAACCAGCACGAAACCTAGGTCCATGGTTTCCTGCCAATTGCTTTCAACCATTTAATATCATCAAATTAATGTGCACCATGATGACGAGCTACCTAGAATGGTGGTCACATTGCAAACCTGACTGACAGAATTCAGTCTGCATCAAAGAAAGGACACTAGATACATCACACTAGTTACTAGTGTCCAATCAAAACTACTTATTATTGTCTATTGTAAATAATATATTGGAATTCGATTCTACAGCTATGAGAATGAAATCAACGGAAACAGAATTTCTTTCGGTGAAATCTTGGTGTTCACACGTCATAGCTGAAAAATCAAAACTTTCACAATGATAAAATTGAAATGATTGTTAAAGTAATTAAATTTGATGAAACCATTCAGTTTATATTTTTAGAAATTAGATGGTCAACTTCATCACTGAGAAATACATTCGGGTAAGTTGCAAAATAAAATGGCGGTTGCATATTTTGTGAGAAGAATGAGTTAGTGTCCAGAAGCGCAAACTTAGTAGACGTCTTAAAGACCTACTGCCTCCCCCGTCCTCCGAACTTTTGGTTCAATGTCTTGCCAACAAGGCGGAAGAGCAGTATCGAAAGCTGTCTTCCCATAGTTATGTGCGATCAAAACACATTAAAATTCATCATTCGTTACTACTGTACATGATGGTCTAGAATCAGGGATTTTCAACTCGCCTAGATGAATCGTCCATGCCCAACAGTTTAGTGCTGAATGCCGGTCACTCGCACTTATTGTTTCATTTTTCTAATGAAACATCCCTGTAGCATTGAATACGATTTGCCTGGGATAGACTATAAAAGAAACCCTACATGAGGACATTTTGAGGAAAAGAGACCAGGGCCAGGTCGCATATCTAAAAAAATTAAACAAACTTATATACCCTCTATCCTATTTCAGCCCTCTTTTTCAAATTTAATGATATGCAAAGATTCACACGTAGAGCAAGCCAGCCAGCTGCTTAGAACTTAGTAGGCGCAACGGTACAAACCCGTGGTTGAATGACTGAAAGTTGAGCGCCTACACCAATGGGATAAAAACACCCTCACTCATTTCCTCCCTGTATCATTGATCGACAAAGTCAGACACATGATCGCCTCCTCCTCACAAGATCCTAACTACTGTAGCTCATAAGTCTCTAGCGTGGGTAGAAAACTATCGATAACGTTTGAAATACGGTCAATAGCTTGAATGATAACTCAATACGGAGTAGAAATATATAGTTAAGCAAAATAGGGAGGAGGCAGTAGCTCTGTAAAAAATACGGGGGTCATTACGTATAAAACTTGCTACCTGTTAAGCTTTCTTGTTTCAACTACTTTTACCAAAAAATTAGATCGGTTATTTGCAAATTAATTCGTGATTTGCAACTTGCGCAGTTTTCTTTGGAAACCGAAATTATTCAGATCACAATGCATATGATCTACTTGATACCGTAAATGGTAATCACGAAAGCAAGCTTAAATGCATGACGCCATACACAACTGCTTAATTGATATGATTAGAGTTACAAGGGGCTCGTTTCGCATTTGTTAGTTTACGCCGACTCTGGCGTAGACGAGATGTTCGACTATCGACCAAAGGGCGGGTGTACTGCTCATCAGTCCGCTCCGTCCTCCTTTACGGCCAGATGTGAGACCTGGCCACTGAGAGTGGAAGACATGAAAAGACTAGCTGTCTTTGATCATAGGTGCCTGCGTTCTATTTCCCGTGTAAAGTGGCATAATAAGGTGAGCAACATTGAGGTTAGGCGTAGAGTTCTTGGTAAACAGGGGAAATCAATCGACGAAGTCGTGAAGCTACAAAGACTGAGATGGTTAGGACATGTGTTACGTATGCCAAGCCATCGCCTCCCTCGACGAGCAATGTTTGCGGATATAGGGTCAGGCTGGAAAAAAGCTAGCGGCGGTCGAACAAAAACTTGGTACCAGTCAATGAAATCCACAACAGTTAGTTTAAGCCACCAACGTAGGAAGGTGTAGACTTCCAGGCTGGGGTCCTCGGGACGGTAAAAATCTATGGTTGGAAACAATTGGGGACATGGCTCAAAACCGTTCTCAGTGGCCAGCGCAGATGCATCCACTCCCTGTGACTTATGATCTTCAATGAAACTGTTTTGTTTTTCTTTATTACTCCTTTGTCTCACACCTCTGATCACTGTTTCTATTATGCTTTTCTTGTACTTTCTTCTCTTGCTTCGCGTGCTACACGGAATGTGGCGACTTGAACTTCCGCACATTTGTGCAAAGTTCTATGTCGAAAACAGACAGACAGACAGATGATTAGAGTTAGATACCACTTACATCAAACAGTAATGCTTGTTAGTCAAACCAAAGTAGTCTAAACACCAGACCACTTATTATTAGTGGTGTACGCCAGTTCGACTCAGCTCAGACAACCTAATCAACTCAAAACCACCTTCACCAACATTGTGTGAACATCACTCAGTTGAAAATTGGTTACCTTACATAATCTGTGCACCGGTAGTTCAGCGGTAAAACACCCACTAACCACGCATGTGATCCGGTGTTCGATCCTTGACCGATGCACTCCGAAAACTCGCTAAGCCACTGCTAGTAAGGCTGGTAAAGAGGGAAGGTTGGGTGTCAGGCTAGCAACCCCCCCCCCACTGCTACTGAAACTTTAGAGCTGTAGCTTGAAGCCCTATATTCCGTTCACAAAGTAAAGGGATAAAAGAAAATACATAATCTAATATAAAAAAACACACACAACTCGGGAAAAGGTAGATGAGACAGATTTCTGACTTGACTGATTAAAATTTCATACTTTGATAATGCAAATAAAACGATAAAACTAACAGGCATGAGCAGCTAATAATTCATGTGGTGTCAAAGTTCGACTTGACTTATTCTCCAATTGTGAATCTTGACATTTAGGCAGATTAATTCCATACATGATTTCTAATACATCACGTGGTATTCTTTCACAAACCTAAAATAATGTGAAAAAGTGAACTAAGTATAAATTGGTTGACAAATAAGAAGAGAAAACGTCCTAAATACACGAGTTACTCTAAGAAAAGCCTGAATTCGTTTAGGCGACTGAATGAAAGTATGACGGAGTAGAGATTACAGAAAAATGTTGTTTTACAGTTAAATCTGAATAAATGGCCGTCAAAGTAGACTGTTATTAAAGTGAAACTGGCAACAGTAAAGAATAAACGCCAAAGTCAAATGACCTTGATTTGACCAATCAGATTCTTCTAGGTGAAAAGTGGTACTTAATTTACAAAGAAGTGTGCATCTACGATATATATGTAATAAAAATGAATCATACAGGGTATATGCCTCTAATATGCTGCAAAAACTGGTCCCAGATTCTCATAGAAGTGGTTATAGACATATCAAACTAATGCATTCTCTATCTCTCCAACTGTAGCAGATTTTGGTTGCATATACGCAATATATTACTAAGGGAGAGCTTTGATTTCGAGAAGAAAGTGTCTAGAATGAATTTGTAACTACTACTCACAATACCAGGTACTAGTTAAAGTATGGTATACAAATTTATCATAATAAATAAAAAGAACAGGGATTTATTAAAACAGCAAAACTCACTAAACCAATGGGCGCTAAATAATCCCGCATTTCATCTATGGACAATATCCCAGCGACAATTAAATCTGCTTTTGAATAAGCAAATGATGGCATAACCAATCCTGGACAATCACAAAGTATTAGATCCGATCGAACATATATAGTCTAGGAATTTGAAAAAGAAAATAGTATAGAGAATATACTCTAGTTGGAATAATTCTGCACATTACATATAACATCCTACAGTTAATTAGAGCAAATGTGAGGATCATTTGAACTTCCCTATTAAAGCTTTACTACCCATGGTTGGATTCAGTTCTGAGGAAAGATCTTTCATGTTCCAGGCTATGAGCCACATTTATTGTGAGTGAGGGTTGATAATATCACCTATTTTCCTAGACTGGAACAAATGAGGAAGAACTCGAACGCAAAACCCACTGACCGACAGTCTAGTAGTCAAACCGATGAACCACGTCTCCACTTACTGCCTATGACAGGGATATGAAGATTTTATCAACACATAGCGCATAACTCCTGAAGAGAACATAGTGAATATATGATCAGTCTTAAAATTGAATTCGCAATCACTCATGCATTGTTTACTAGCCCCAAAACCTCAATTAGTCCACCAGCTAATGGTAAGGCCAGAAAAGAGAGACGTGAGGCTAGAAACCTCACCTTGTAAGAAAATAACACAAGTGCGGCAGATACTTCATGGCATGAGGGTCTATGTTCTGCTCGGGACGCAAAGGAATGAACAAAATGTGTGCATGGTTTATTTGAAGAAGTAAAGGATACAAGGCAGGGCTTGTGGGCCGAACGGCTCCAACTATGCATTCCGACAGAGAATTTCAAAGCTGGAAGACGACTTTTCAGAATTGTTTGATAGAATTCAGTCGGATACATGACACTTTTTACAGCTGCTAATAGTTTTTTGTATCACTTCATTATTAGTGTGAGGGCTTGGATACTGCCCAGGCGCCCAGAGCGAATTAGGTGGGGTTGTCTTAAAGGACCACCCCTGAGCCCTTGACTTGGAGTCTAATCCACAAGGCAGCCAAGCAGCATCAGAAGCTACGTCTCCATGGTTGCCAGTGACCAATAAAGATTCAAACACCATTCGATCCGTTTGGATTCTGGAGCCCATGTTCCCTATAGTAATTGCTTTTAGTCTAACCACTACCCAAACAACCTTCCTGGCATGATAGGACCTGCAGGAAAATAAGTTTTAGTCAGTGTAGCTTATTGAGTCACTGCAGTATGCAGGCGTAACCACCATGTTAAAGGAGCAGTTATCAGCCAGGGAGTTACAATTCATTGGCCAGTTAGTGTATATTAGGTTTCCTATAGTCACCTCCTACTATATGACACACTACACATGCATTTAACATACATTACAAACCCAGTGGGATTTCTTTATCAGTAAGGAAGACAATGGTATGAAGCTGATTACCCCTCCGATAACTGATTAGAGTACACTGTACCAAAAAAGTAAAACAAACGCAATAAATTGTGATCAATGTTAGCCAGTATAAATCAACGAAACAAACCGTACCTGAAAATGTTTCGTTTTCCCAGGTGTGACTGATACTGAAACCTTTTTATGACCTAATATTGCATTGAGTGTACTTGACTTTCCAACATTTGGATAACCAATAAAACCAACAGTTAAAGGATTTTTCGACTGATAATTTGATGGCCTGTATTTTTGTGTGAGTAGATCCAATAATTCTTCAACTCCGACAAGCTTTGAATTAACTTCACCACTAAAATGTTTGAGATTAATTAATAGAAAGTAGAAAAGGAGGTTAGGCAGAGAGAATAGACTTTAACTAATTTTATATTATTTTTCCAGTTGACTGACTGAACCGGAATGTTTGGGTACTGTTGACATGTAGGCTCCTAGTGCGAATGATTTGATAATGACCGAGGGTTGAAATGTTATTTGGTGGATGCTGACTAGCAGTCAAATCCATGATGCACAAATCGTCCTATTTTAGGCTCGTCAGCTGGATGCACCTGGAGTCTCCAGTGAGTGACAGTGTTTCCACCGAGACCCGAACCCGGCACCTTTGGCTTAAAATGCCAAGGCGTTTTCCACTATACCACTCGGACCACGACTTTAACTAGACTGTTATTTGAGAAGCATTACAAACTGAATTCAAAGATAGGTTAACTTATTTCATGCATCTAGCACAAAACAGTGAGGTAGTACTAATTAGTGATTATGAAGCCGTAGCTTACTTATTGTTCCAGGCGGCTCGACTTCCAACCACAGGGTCATAGGTTCAAAGCCCTCTCCCCCTACCGACTTTTGACGAACCAGATAGTATCACTAACCCTCACACAATACGTGTGACTTATTACCCCAACTGCACGGAGTTGTAATTGGCTGTTGAGTAACATTTCATCTCCTCCTCACATAACTTCTTCCATGTTACCCTCGGACCCCCCCCCACTGGCCGTTTCCTATAAAGGTTCCACCTCCCTAGGGCCTGCATCATCAAATTACTTCCTAATTTGTTAATTCATCAAAATGTCTGCAGAATCAAATGAAGGAATAACTGAAATACTTCACTACTGACAAGGAATAGGGCTAAGAACAAATATGAACTATAAAAAAGAGTGGCAACAATACCTTACAGCTTCTTTTAACCATTTTACACGAGCTGATGACCAAGTGTACATCATGCGTTAATCGAACCCTTAAACTCTCCACTGATGTTTGTATAAATTATCCCAATCAGTTGTCATATTAACACACTATCATCTACCGAAACCAAGATATCCTAAGAATTCAGCTGGTGCCACACTAGTCTGGTTATTGAAAGATGTGAAACTCGAATGTTGGCTTTAACTTCGGTTCCCATCTCCTTAAGGCTACAAAAATATAATTTCACCTTCAAAATTATACCAGATGATCAAGCAAACAGTAGGTTAGAAAGAGAAAATTCCAGAGAACTACTGTTTTCATTGCTATATAATATCGTGGGAATCACGTAAGTGATAACCCATACTTTGTGGAATAGTGTAAACATCTGTCAATATTATCCAGAAGTAACTTTCTTTGCACATAACTAAAGTGACCCAGAAGGACATTGAATACCACTGAAACTTCAAGAGTGTAACTTGAAATTATTGGTAAACACAAAGTTGGCTTATTTGACGACAATATTTACCAGTAATGGCAGTCAGATTCGAAGTTATTGAACGAATAGTAAGATGTTCATTTAGACCTAGATAATAACAAACCTAGATTCCATCTATATCATTTTCGCAAAGTCTCGAACTACGATAAAACAACTAAAACTTCTGTCCCTTCACTTTTAATGACTCTTTCTTTCCAAGAGGAGAAACTGTGGTAAGAATCTTCTTCCAAATAAATAAAATAGTATACAAGAGTAGTCTTTTAAAACGAATCTAAAAAATTTTAATCAAATTAAAACTTGGGGCCACTGGATGAAAGTTAAGAGCTCATGAGTCCCATCCCCACGCTCAGAAAGAAGGCGAAAAAAATCATCATAGTAGCAACGTGAGTAGGAAGTTGTGTTCCAATGACTTTGTCGCTAGTTACTTTATCAAAACATTAATTCGAAAGAAAACAGTTTTTTCGAAACATGCGATCTAAGACTGAATAAATAATTCAGACAGTTAGATGATTTTGCATCCGTTAACCTTAACAGAGACAGCTTTCCACTACGAACGGCTTTTTCCATAGATAATTGTTGAAATAACTCTCTAATCTTATACAGGTGTAGAGCTTGGAGATGACAGTAGAGTAAACCTCAACATTACTGTATTTAATAGCTTGTTTAATTAGTATATTATTACTATTGTTTACTGGACAATATTTTGAAGATAACTTCTTGTGAAGTTTTATCGACCCATTTTCTGCCCAGACACAAGAAGGTTTTGTCACACGATCCCGAGTGCCTAGCATTATGTTCAACAACTAATCAAATAGTTAATAAAAACACTTTGAAAGCCTGGAGGTAATAACTAACGACAGAATAGCAAAACGAATTATAAGAATCATAATGACAACAAACTGTTACATTACTGCACAGGACTTACTGAGTTGGACTGCATGTTGCAACGTTAGCCGCTGAATCTACAGGACAAGCTGTAACTTCTGAATTAGATTCAATGGATGTTTCTGCATTATTTACACTACTGGAAACGGTGGATACATTGCAGTTCAGCTTATCTGATGGTTGTTGTGAACACTGAACAGGACAAACATCCTGTTCATTACTGATGTTTCCAGAAAGGGTTACTGTACTCGCCTCACTGTAAGTATCTGAATCTGTTGAATCCTCTATAGAATCATCTTCACATTCTTCACTGACCTCATCACTTTTCTCCTCTTGTTCAGCATTGGACTGGGATTTATTATTAACACCTTTCCCGAGTGCTTGTTCACTGGCTAGTGTAGCGGACCAAAATATTGCATTAATACCATTGGTATTGAAATACTGTGCCCATACAGAACTGAATTAAAATAAATAAACACATAAAAGCATAAAGATTAGAATACACAAAGTTCATATGACATCTTATCGTCATTGCAATGTTATCTATAAATACTGACAAACGAAAGAAACCGGCTACTACACATTACAATTCTCATAAAAGTAAAATATAGAGCAATATAAGTAAGAGTGAAATCTGCCCTAGTTTTATATACATCCTAGAATGACACTTTCATAAGGTGGAATAGTAACTCTATTTGAGTTGGTTTTGAACTAGTGCCACATCTATCTTTTACTTACTTTACTTTACTTCGGCTATCTCCTACGGGAGGATGAGCCGGCTTCATGAACAAGAGAGTTCATGAAGTTTCATGGGAATTTAGTACGAGTGATGTCCCCAGGATCGCTCAGCCTTTTGTTTGAGAATGCAGCTCTAGCCTTTACACAACCAAGTGTGACCTACAAGGCAGTAGGAGTGGAGTAGGGAGTCCACTATCCATTGGCAGCCGGTGACCGGAGTCCGGTTCATACGCCTTTCTGAATGGGGCCAGACATCCAGGACATCCAACAAGCCCTTTGTCCATACGTCTGCCGGTGAGCTCCAGTGAGCTTCATACGCCAGTCGTTGGAGGTTTGGAATCAGGGTTTAGCCATCTCCCCTAGAATGTCATCTAATGCACAGTCAACCCGGTGAAGAGCGCCGGGCATCCGCTTTCGCCCTCACTTCGGTGAAAAAACACCTCCACCACGTGAAGGCAGTGAGTAGGACTTCCACAGGAGAGGCTATGTAAGACGCCCGGTCATATGGGAGCATTTCAAGAGGTGTGCGGAGGGGTGGCCAACCCGCAGCGCAAGACACCCACCCCCGACCATCCTGAGGCTTTGGAGGCCACATCTATCAGAATCTGAACATTCTGCTTTTTTCTACAGTGAAGTTGCGGCTTGTGGAAGAACTAAAAATACACCAGCAAGTGGACCATAAGTGTTAATTCTACTCAAAATTTCGAGAATAATACAGTATTTTTAATTTATATAATTTCCTTAATTTCCGAAGCTGTGTTTAATTAGAAAAAAGACAGTACTAGACAGAAATATAACAGAATTTATGCCGCTAGTTTTATTGGTTACTGAGGTCACAATGAGACCTGGCCATTGAGGGTGGAAGACATGAAAAGATTAGCTGTCTTTGATCATAGGTGTCTCCGTTCTATCTCCCGTGTGAAGTGGTATAATAAGTAAGAAATATTCAGGTTAGGCCTCGGTCGAGTTCTAGGTAAGGAGGGGAAATCAATCGACGAGTCTGTGAAGCTACATCGACTGAGATGGTTAGGACATGTGTTATATATGCCTAGTCATCACCTTCCTCGACGGGCAATGTTAGCTGATATACGGTCAGGCTGGAAAAGAGCTAGCAGTGGTCAAACCAAAACATGGCCTCACCAGTCAATGAAATCCACAATAGTTAGTATAACCCACATAGGAAGGTATAGACTTCCTGGTTGGGATCCTTGGAACGGTAAAAACCAATGGTTGAAAACAATTGGTGATATGGCTCAAAATCATTCTCAATGGCTAACGCAGATGCATCCACTCCTTGTGACTTATGATTTCCAATGAAACTGTTTTGTTCTTCGTTACTACTATTCCTTTGTCTCACACCTCTGTTTACTGTCTCTATTATGCATTTCTTCTACTTTCTTTTGCTTTGTGTGCTACAAGGAGGGAGTGTGGCGACTCAAACTTCCGCATATATGTGCAAAGTTCTATGTCGAAAACAGACAGACAGACAGGTCAAAGTAGGTGAAGTAGCTTCGAATTATTCACTCAGTTGCTGATAATTAGTTCTTTAAGCCCAAAAGCTACAGTTTTATTGTCAAATTCATTTGCGGAAGATACAGATAAAAACGTAACGAAACAGGAATCCTAAACTAGATGTTCACAGAAATTATCGACAAGACCCGATTGAATATTTATTTTGATGTAGAAGTTATTTATTTATTTTGTTTTATTTATTATAGCTTGATTCCACACAGTATATTGGCACAAGTATGGAATTTTTAGCATGTGATATTGGTAGCCCAAATATAGCAGGCCGACCAATGACATCGGGTGTGAGTCGGCCGGGGATAGAACCCCGGACCATAGGCATGGTCGGTGAGCGTTCTAACCACTGTGCCACTAATGCATATAATGATCATTTTACCCATTTGTCTACATAAGTTCTTGTTGGAAACACTATATGGATAGAGTTAACATCGAAATGTGACTAACTGATTTTGGCTAAGAATAAAAATTCTAGCTCTAAATGAAGGAGGAATTTGCATCATTTGAATAAATCTATTGTTGAAAACTTTTGATTCGTAGGTAATATGGTTTAGACTCATTCTAAACATGCTGGATATCAAAAAACATTACTAGCTAGTACAAGGAAAACTTTCGTACAATACATTGACTTTGCACGAGTGTTATATTTCCGGGTGTTGAGTGAACAGTGGACTTTACAGTGACTGGACCAATACGTATCAGTAAGGAAAGTCGGACTAATTCGACCAATATAACACCGCACTACGATAAGACACAGATGGTACAGTGGTTAGGACTCTCGCCGACCATGCACATGGACGACGTTCGATCCCCTGCCGACGCACACCTGATATCTATGGTCGGCCTGCAAAGTTTGGGCTACCAATATCCATGCTGAAAATTCCATACTTGTACCAAAAATATAGTGTGGAATCAAGCTGTAATCAAAAATAAAAAATAAAATAGATTTTTCAAACCATAAAAATAAAGAGATCATGGCAATTTCAAGTAACTGTGTTAAATGATCACTAGATACATAACCAACGTGTTTTAATCCCTACAGAAAGCTAGAACAGTAGTGAACAATCTGAACCCTTAGTAGCATTGCTGCGAAGTTAGTTTAGCCATTAAGAATGGAATGTACAGTGCTTAAATGCATACAGTTCTACTCAACTCCTGAGAAAATGAAGACGATAAGAAACTGCATGTTTCATGGTCACTTTCTCCGTAAGACAGCCTGAATCTCACGGTAACATTATTTAAGTAATTTTGGGCTTCAAATGTACACAAAAAGACAAGGTAGAAAATGTATATAATCTCGGAACAGCTACTGTCTTCAACACATGTTAACGCGTTATTTAAAAGACTTCAATAAGGCTCATTGTTTGCAAGCTGTGGAGGCAAAGAATAGCTGGGTTACATTTGTTAGTAAATTACCGTTGCCTAGGTAGGGTCCAAAAAACCAAGAGACTCAGTGACTCGAGGCGTTAACAAATGTGGCTTAAAATCGTAGGAAATGTCGATAATAATGTAAATTCCTTACTACTATCAAGAAAGGACATAGTAAATAAAGGATCCTATGCGTGCATCCTACGACAATGCCTTTATTTTCTTAATTTGTAAATACTTCGTTTGTCGCTGCTTAATTTTGTTGTTGTATCATTTTCAGTAGCACAATTTCAGTGTATATGCTATATTATTATTACTGTCATTAAAAACTCACCGTTGTTGTTCAGTAAGGAAATCAGACTTATTCACAAGTACCACAGATGTTTTGTTTGGATCCACTTCACGTATATATTTCTCTAAATCTTCACAGTAATATAAAAGTGGTTGTCGTGCATCGATCACTTGTACAACTACATCACTGCGTTCAACAACACGCCATAACTGACGCCAAAATTCTAAATTTCGTTCAAAAGGAGTAAGAGTTATGCCCTCTTTTTCTTCTAACCTATAGGGGTAAAGGTAAAAAATTCACTTAACAAACAATCAGATTACCTTTTTGTCAAAGTACAAATAAAAAACGAAATAATTCACTTCCATATACAAAAACCAAATGGTTGAGTAAGTGGTCAACAACAATGAAATGAACATATACGCACACAAAACCACTGAGCATTAACGCAAACTGAGTATAAACTGGGATTTACAATGTCAGTGACTACGTAAAATAAATTATTGATCATTTATTTCCACAAGAAATTTTACATTTGTAAATTTATTGGCCACTAGTAGAAACGTGTGCTGTGCTAACTATGATGAAGGTGAAACAAATTTGCACATATGCGCTTTTATTTATTATAGCAAATGTCTATCTGAAGGGTTAAAGTTAAGATATCTTTTGTCCCATTACTTTTATCGGGATAACTTTAAATTCACCTTGGGCACAGTACTACTTACGTCTTCTTCCACAATACTATTCTTTTTAACTCACACTTCTGTTTGTTATTTCTTTTAAATCTCTCTTTACTCTCTTCTCTTGCTTTGCGTGCTAAATAGTATGGCAACTCGAACTGTTGCACATCTGTGCAAAGTTCTACGTTGAAACCAGTCCGTCAGTCTTGTGAACAACTGAGACAAAACGGAAGTTCTCTTGATATTATAACATGTACAGTACCACGTATGTTACACGTATATAGAAAGTCAAAGTGAAGCTCTTTCATGATTAATTATCCCAGCATTTATTTTGAAGGAAACATATCCTATAAACAATTATATATTCTATACACTCAAATTCGAGAAAAATGGAGGTATAAACGAAAGATAACTTGACCTTTTACAAGGGTTGACGTACACTGTGATTTTGTTTGTACTTTTACCG
Organism: Trichobilharzia regenti; assembly: GCA_944472135.2. Lineage (NCBI taxonomy): Eukaryota > Metazoa > Platyhelminthes > Trematoda > Strigeidida > Schistosomatidae > Trichobilharzia > Trichobilharzia regenti. The sequence continues at coordinate 72,550,407 of OX235262.1, forward strand.
AATATTCTAGAACTGAATGTTTCAGGATAGCTCTTACACACGATGAGTAAACTTATGCATCATTATTTAGATTGTCTTTGAACTTGCATATTGCTATTTTGAATTCTAAAAGTCTATTTTCTCATGTACTTATTCCTTTTACAGGTTTGAACCATATTTTTTATTTGTCTCCTCTTTAATGTTAGTTAGCATGATATGCTCCCTTTGAAAGATTAGTGGCGGCTTTAAATTTAAATATGTCCTTGGAACATCGATCACAAACTTTAAAGCAAAAGATGCCATTCAACCCAAACAATGATTTCTTTCGAAAAACGAGTTGATACTTGGTGTGAGCAGCTAAATTTACAATATTGACTGCTCAAGAATAAAAGCTCATTTAACTAACGGCTATCTTGATTAAAAAAACTCACAAAGCTAAAGATCGTCTCCAGTTCAAAAATTCCTCTTTTTCAAGATTATCCAACACATCAGCTGACATATCTATACTCCATTTTGGCCTATAAAAGATTAAACACAACAGAACACTGAAATACGTTTTTCTAAAGCTTTATTTAAGCATCTGCAAATCATTCAGCGAAGCCCTGAATAAAATCGGTTTCGCTTGAATGTTAAACTAGTGAAATTGCATGCTAAATTTAAATCTCGCGACTACAACTGTAGCTATCTGTCACTTGGCATACTTAAATTGTGACAGAAGATATTTAGCATTCCAGCAAAGTGACGCAAGTAGAGTTCAGCTTTCAGTAGTCATTCACTAGAGAATACTTAATAACATCGCATCACAACATAACACTGGATAATTTCATGTACCTGAAATTCCAAATAACGTTTTAAACGATAGTCAGCATGACTCCTACCCGACCTCGATGAATCAAATCATACTGACAAGATAGTAGATGAAATAAAAGTATTTCAACACTACTTACGACCAAGTGCATTATATCAAGTCCAGTGGACGCATATAGTGAATAACAATAAAAGTTTCAGCATTTAACAAGACACAAAGTTAAAACAGTCGCTTACGAAAACTATTAATTCTCAGAGTTACCTATTGAAAAGGAATATGCACGCCCTACCAATATAGCAGTAATACAATCAGTCAGTGTCAAAAGAAGTTATATATGTCAAAATGCACTGTCAACTGTGTAGGGCCCATTGTTTATTTTTCTTCTTTTTGTGACTACTGCAGTCTTCTATCGGAAATCATAAGACCGATACAGAATTCAGTAATTAGAAGTCCGATTGGTGATTCTTTCGGTCGAAAACTGATGCGAGTGACATACAACATTTATGCTACTTTATAGGATACGACTAAAAATTTTTCGTACTAATTACTGGATTAACCCCTTCGAAATACAGCACAACTCGGTTTGCTATTTACTATGAAGTTATTCATCTGCAAAGAAACATCTGAGTTCAAACCGACAAAAACATCCGACTGATATGAAAACATTCATTTCTAAAAGCAGTCAGATATGCCAGCCACATACCAACAGGAGCCGATTACAAATTCATGAAAGCAAAACTAAGTACTTAACTTCTGGGTATTTTGAGACACTGTTTATACTGCTTTTGGACTTCAGAGATTTTCAAACGGTCAGCTGCACTTTGAATCCCAATTACCTCAGAATCACTCAGCAACCTGATATTTTTCTTCTCTAAGACAAATTGGGTTTTTCCAATAGATCTTACCAGCTTTAAATTCCTGGTTGGCAAGTTTAGCAATGCTGAAAAACTCGTCCAGACCTGTTTGTTCAGTGACGGAATAGACGGGTAAACGAGACCAATCAGAATCATTATAAGTCCCGACAGTGTGTCTCCCTGATAATAAATAATTAGATAACAGAAAAACTTACTGATCGTTCTGAAGTCGATGTACCCAAACGTTTCACAAGAGTCCGTCCAAGTCCATGCTTTTTCCCCATGTAGCGTAAAAGTCTAACTTTCCGGTACTTTCAAGGACGAATTGCTGGTTCAGTATGCAGTTTAGTAATCCTTCCTATTTCCTAAACACCGCATGATTGAAATGCCATGAACTGAATAGGAAACGTGGCATTCAAGATTTCGAATCTTTCTAAGGATTGTTGTCCACTGGAAAATCTGGTATTTTTTGAATAGTTGCAGTTGGTGGCCAGTTCAAGACTTGTTTGAAATTACCACTCATTGCTACCTTCGCTTCTTCTCACTGATAACTAGGTTTCTTTCTATATTTTCACTGATTTTGTCTGAGTTGTTATCGCCGCAGGTAGCGAACTGGTCATCTAGTTTGGTGATTTGAAGTTTCACTTTTCCACGGGGTGTTCTCCCTTAGATGTCCATGGAATTGTCTTCACCAGTTCTTCGTGCAGTGCGTTCTGCGTTGAACTTGCTTGTTGTTTACCGAAATCCCAGTTCACATTTTGTTTGATCTTCCTTCGCTGTTGTATCAGTTCCCACGGCTTTACCAAATCTCGTTTATTCTTCCTTTCGTAATTTCTGAGATCAGTTTCTGAGTGCTGGACCTGAATTTTGGTCTTTCTCCAGCTTCTTTAGAGTCTTCCTACTTGGCCTTCGAAGCGGGAAAATGTGAAAAAAGCGAATTACCTCCATGATAACGATGTGACCCTTGGAGTATTAGGTCATCTTCATGGCAGCAGGAATTTTTTTCACCTTTGTATCCTACAAAATTGTGTCAGACTATCTATTCGCCACTTTCCCTAAACGCTGAGCTTATTGTCGATTTTTTCATTCAATAAATACTGCCATATGTCTACAAGGAATGAACTCCATCTTATGGAGAATTTCTGGTATTCTACTTCCCTTTTTAGAACAACAATATGTAACAAATTTCACCTGTCCCACAAGAACCTTCTACGTTCAATTATCACTGATCTCAACATAATACATCAATAATCTTTAAGCCAAGGGTGTTGTTAAAAACAAAGTTATATAGAAGAATTGACTTCAAGCTTTATTTTTCCCAGATATCTGTATTACATTCATCTGATGTCTGGGTTTTTTGTTAATGCGAAGACAATATCTCTATATCTCTTTATGTGCTACACAAACAGACTTTATAGCAGGCTTTTCCGACTGACTCTAATGACAGAAAGAACAACCAAACTGTAAATCCATTATACATCAAATCATGTGCAATTTATATAACAACTTATCCATGCCTGTACAATAGGTATGTTCCTGCATAAACAGGAAGGAATATATTATTATTATTAAAACAATATTTATGCATGCCTATACAATTGATGTACCCTACATAGCTAGGGAAAAAATGTACCTTATTATATTATCTTTACTAAATATGCTTACTAATATTATGTGTAACTTATCGAATTGATGATGCCTGTAAACTGGCGTCCCTCATGTAAAAAATGAGAATATATATTATTATTATTACTTCCTTTAGTGAACTGAATCAACAGAAATTGATGCTGTTGGGGGAGTAATGTAAGGGATCAAGGGAGTTCATTAGATCAATCAAACCTTAGCCGTGACCTGTTTTTGGCTGTGGGGACTGAAACTCATGGTTTGCAGCTATATCCCATAGGACAAGAACACCTTATCTTTAGCAAACACACCCTCAAGCAGTCGTGTCACTAGTTTGGGGGCTTTAGGAACGGTATGGCTACCAGGTTGGATGGGCCAGGGCAAGGAGTCAGCGGGTAGTGTGGCCAAAGCTGAGGTATAGCAGGTGGGTGGCCACATAACATTAGTGAACGCTGTTTCTAGTTGAAGCTAACTGGGAGCGAATTCGAAGCTGTTAGAGCAGCCTAACTAACTGGTTTCATATATGCCTTCCATCTTGAAAGGTACATTTTGGCATGGAAATTTACACCTTCTGCAGTGTAAATTCGGACTACAATTACGTTGAAGTCATCCTAATTCATCTACATCTACATTCATCTTCAGTAAATTTTTGCGTGCAATGCTGGATTCACTCTGGATCAGTTCAGATCGTCAAAAAATACCGAAACCTAGTAGACTGAGCTCATTGGGCCCCTTCAGCAACCTTCGAGATTGGTGCATTAATATTTGAATGACTTCTGTCCGACTGCCCGGCCAGAAACAGTTTCAAATTAATTTCAGGAGTCTTTAATTTTACAGGAATGGATCAGATGGGTGAATGCGGCCCCCAATGTTTCGGTGAAATATTTGATACCGTTGACAACCGTGGATGGAAGCAATTCGTCCAGATACCCACCTCGTGGCGAAAGCATGTTGGGCCTTGTTTATTGTCACGACTTAATCTCGGATTCAAATGCCTTCGTAGCAGACTTTTCAGAAACAACCGTGAAAATAACTTTGCGCTGTGTCCAACTTATCCTCAAATGCCGGTAAAGCGTATGCTATAAGGAGCATGAAATGTCGCAGATGCAAGCACGTAGTCTGAGAAGTAGTGCAAAGACTCACACGGTGTTATCGACAGGATAACCAAAGTTTCCCTCGAAATTACACCACTTCAAAAACCATCACTTCAATAAAAATCGTTACATGAAATGCCGACCAACATCTTCTATTATTGCAGAAGGCTGATTTCGTCTTTGAACACCTCCCCCAAGAAAGCACAGAAGAAGACTAGTTAAAACGTAAACCAAAAACAAGGAGGGGGTTTTTCAATGGCTGCGGAAGCTGAGTCGTTATTCAATGAACTTGTTTATCCAAATCCCATTCCCGTTAGATAGGCGCGACAATGTTTGTGGCAGCCACTTCTCATAAACCGTTAATGCACAGCTCTGGCTACACTCGGACTCACGCCATCGCTTGAAATTTCTCAGAAACGCTTAGTAATAACGGACGCAAAACCCAAAACACCAACTGGCGACTCGAGGATTCTTTATTGTAACACCAACATATAAACACTGTTACAATTAAGGTCTGTGAACAAATATTATAATAATAAATCACAATATTACTTCTAACGGTTTTCTGCTGACTTCTTTCTGAACGGCGACAGATGAGACGATGACTGTCGTATTGATGCCTCCGCGAAAATTGGGGAAGTTGGGTTTGAGCAAACAACCACGAATTGAAAACAAAACACGTAGATCAGCGAAGAGTCTCCTTTCGGCGAATTCATTTTCTCAGCTGTACAATCGCAAATACATATGCATTGTTTTGTATGTATGTGTACATTAAGTTTGTCAAACAAAATCACAATTGGTTAAGGTTACTTTTAACAAAACAAGTGAAAGTTGGTAATACAGGTCAAAAAATTAAGTGTTAATGAAACTAGGGTAGTAACAAAGGTGATGAGTTGTCACAAACAGTTGTAATAATAATAGTGAGTTTCACTCAGGATGCACATAGAAACAAAGTAGATAATACGAAATTATCTAAGTGAATACGAGAATTATAATTGCTTAAGGTTATTTTGACTAAACAGGCAAAGCTTCGTAATAAAAGTCAAGACAATTAAGTGCTAGGGTAGTAACTTAATGTACACATACATACAAAACAATGCATATATATTTGCGATTATACAGCTAAAAAAATGAATTCGCCGAATAGAGACTCTTCGCTGATCTACGTATTTTGTTTTCATTAATGCCTGGATGGGGATTATCCATGAACCACGAACTGATCGTTCAGTCTTCAACTACATTGACACTCCCCGGCAAAAAAGGGATCCAACCCTTTTTTCCTTCACGACCAATACACGTTGACTTGGATGCCATTGCGAGAACCTGAGTCACACGGACAAAGCTGAAATGGAAAACAAACAGAAAAGCCAACACACCACAAGCATACCCACAGCACAATCTCACACATCGATGACGACCTACGCCTTCCAGTTAAAGGCATCCTCTTGCAACACAACCGCCACTTGCTAGAATGACTCTTGCAGAATGCAACGTGACCATAGCAGCACCTCACGATACTCTACGCACATCCTCTTATCTACTCATTACCAATTACCACTGAAATCGCTTGTCACTCATTCTGCCTCAGTTGAATAATATATATATTCTCATATAAACATATAAATTTACATGAAAATGCATGCCATTTTTACAGGCACGATCAAGTATGATATAATATCAAATCGTAGATTGTCTACAAGTTAATAATGTTTCAACAGTTAAATATTTGATATATATATAAATACACATTGTCTGAACTAGGCTGTATAGTTATTGAATTGTACAATTGTCCTCCAGGTTGAGCGGGAAAATCGACTTCGTTTCGTTTTCATCCCGTGGTTGTCGGCATACGATAACCAACCAATATTGAGGTAAGTACAACGTTTACAACGGATTGAAAGCTGTTTTTAGAAAAGTAAAAGTGCTAAGGTGAATCAATAAAGTGTAATGAAATGGGTAAGTGCAAGTATCACTAATAAATGCATTAATATAGAAAACTCCCTAGGCTGACAACGTTCATTTGCAATGTATAATGCTACGCGTATATCTGGTAGTATCATGATGTCCACTTTTGGTTTTAATACATTTTTTCCTTATGTCTGTTTTTTTATTTTATGCTTTATTGTGCATTTGGTGCACAACCGTACCTCACAGAGAATAGGAATAGAATAAGTCGAATCAAATTCATAAAGAGCTATAAAATGTTAGGTTTAATGGGATACAATGAGGATTAAGTAAAGACGTTATTAGAAAATGAATGAGATAAGACATTGTGAAGTGGTATTTAAAGATCCGACAATGGACAGCAAGTTGATTTATAAGATGCCCCATAAATCTGTGCAGATCCCACATGGTCGCATCTCAACAATAGGCTGAGCGAATGGTATATATTTAAAGGTAGAAGCATGATCTGTCAAGGCGTTCATTATTATCTTTTTCAAGATAAAGATCTAAGCCCTCATAAAAATCAGAAATATCTCGAGCCTTTAATTTGTATATTGCTGTTCCTGCAGAATGGGGCGATTCACCTTAGTGACCCCCACCATATCTACTGATCAGCTAACGCCACCCTCCCTCCTTTTTTGATGTTAAGCTCTGAGAATATGATTATTATGGCTACCGCAAATATACTGCTTGGTACCAGACATGTTCGTACCCCATATTCCATCTCCCTAGCTTTCTTAATGAGTGCTTCCAATAGGTCTCCACATACATCTTTATGAACATTATATATGTATGCATGCGTCCTAATGAACGGATTACTTTACAAGAAGTTAAAACCTTAAAGAATAAAAAGAATAGGTTTTGTGAATAGTTAAGCAAGATTCAGCAGAACAATATAGTTAGGGATCAATGTAGGTAGTATGAACTGAAGGTAAGGTCGGTTGGCAGGACTTAGTGTACTAAATTATCATGACAGTCTTGTATATAGTAGACATCTGACATTGCAAAGTAACGTGTCTAAACATATTATAAAAGATATTAACAGAAATACTACATAGCTTTAACATTATGAATTTTAGAAAATTATATGAGAATGGGTAACTGTTGACTGAAGATAATCAATTCAACTCAAAAATAGTGCAGTGTATTATGCTAATAATATAAGTATATTCGTAAAATATTAAAAGATATGGTTGCTAATGTAATGGTTTTCGGAAATAATTATACTGACGAACTTATTGAAGATTACAGTGAAGAGGAAACCAGTGAGTTAGTTAAATGGCTACTGTGCAGTTAGTAGTTAAAACGTCTTTTTTAAAAAGTAAAGGGTAGAAGAGTTTTGAGCACCGGAGCAAATTAAGTCATATTCTACTGAGTAGAGTGTAGTGAGTAGTGGTACGATTAGGGATAAGGGTAGGTTGAATGAACTTGGGGAAAATGGTTGGTTGGTTGAGTTTGTTATTGCTAGGTATTCCTGGCCACTTTTCATATGGCATGCTTTAGACATTACAAAGTACCAGTTTGCTTATATTATGGGAGAACTATCACAACTAATTTGGGATTATACATCCAGGAGAGTCTAATGAGTTTATAAACCCGATTGAAGAAATATCGATAGGATCTCTAGTAAGCTGAATAACCGGACCTTAGGTAAAGGCATGTGGGAGAGATTAGGTTGGTTTTATCACGTTATAGATGAGGTACGGTTGCCGGGGCAAATGAGTTTCCTCAAATTGGGGGTATTGCACTGGGGTCTGTAGTACTAAAGCTAGTTGAGCGGCCCATATGGATAAAGTATGGATAAGTAGACCGAAGCTCTTTTGTTGATAGGAACTCGTTAAGTAGACGCTGGAATTCAGTAGGAGATCGGCAACTACGTACAGTAAGTGGAAGTTCGTTCCATAATGCACTGTACTGTATTTTAAAGAAACGTGATCGCAGTTTTGTCCGGAACCGGCTTATGGATAGAGTATTTTCATGATTCCTAAGAGTATATATGGGTAAATTATTGAAAGCTATTGGATTACTGCTTTTGGTGTAGCCGTGTAAAAGGCGAAAGAGGAATGTAAGGTTGAGTTTCAGGCGCCTTAACCAAAGTGGCTGAAGTCCATACATTTTGCACCTATCAGCGTAAGTCAGTCCTTCATGTTTGTATAATAGGCGTCGAGTAAAACTTCGCTGAATATTTTCAATACGAACCCTGTCATACCCATGCATGAAACCGAAGACAATTGTGCAGTATTCAAGTACTGGACGAACCATGACTTTGTATAAAAGGACTTTAGCCTCATTTGTGTACATTTTTCGATGCAACAAGCCTGTGAGTCTTCGGCATTTAGAAACAAGTGCTTTTGCGTACTGACTGAATGTTAAGTTTTGTGAGTAGGTAACTCCCAGGTCTTTTATGGAACTGAGGGTTTGGAGAAAAGAGTTACCTAGGTGTAACCTGAAATTCGGATGGGAGTTATTGAAATATAGGACACCACATTTATCAGAATTGAATGGCAGTTGCCAGTCATTGCTCCAGTTATGTAACCTATCCAGATCATCTTGAATATGTGTGAATCCTTCGTTTAGTGTAGAATGGGGGAAGCTGTATACAATCTTTAAGTCGTCAGCAAAGAGGTATGGGGTACCATGCTTGATTACGCTGCAGATGTCGTTAATGTAGATTACGAAAAGCAGTGGACCTAGTACACTACCCTGAATCACTCCACTTCTTATAGGTCTGGGTGACGAGTAATTATTTGCAAATTTCACAACTTGGGAACGATCTTCCAAGAAAGAAATGAGCCAGGATAACAAGGGGTCTTGGAACCCGTACGACTTTAGCTTAAGGATTAGTCTCTTGTGTGGGACTTTATCAAAGGCTTTTTTGAAGTCAAAGAAGAGAGTTGTGACATACAAACCATGATCACGCTTAGCGGTAACATCATCAAAGTAGTCAAGTAGGCAGGTGGAGCATGATCGATTTTTCAAGAAGCCGTGTTGTGCTGGAGTAAACACTTTGTGAAGGTGGAGGTATAAAGCAATATCTTGCCCTATAACCTTTTCCATAACCCTGGAAACTACTGACGTGATATTAATCGGTCGGTAGTTTTCGATGTTAGAAGTTGGTCCTTGTTTGTGCCTAGGGGTTATAAACGACAGTTTCCAGCATTCTGGGTAACTGCCATTATTTAAGGACAGAATGAAAAACTTTAGTAGGATAATGGGTATATCCTCACCACCTCTTTTCAACAAGATAGATGGAATTCCATCGGGCCCAGCGTTATATGATGTCCGGAGGGATGCTATAGCGGAGGAAATCTTTTGTTGGGTGAATGTTATATTACCCAAAAAGTGATTTGGTATTGTCGGAACTTCAAGACTATCTACTGTTTCTTCGATAGTATAGTAGCTAGAAAAGTGGGAGCTGAATAACTCACATATCTCCTGCGGGTCTTCGTGTAGTTTTTCTCCATCTAGTAATAAGTTAGGGATACTTATTCTGTTGTTGTTGATTCGTGACTTAATTAGTTTAACTAATGCCTCTGTATTATCAGGTCGTGAGTGGAGGATGCGTTCTAGTTTGATGGACTCAGATAACTGATTAGATTTGTATGAATCATAAGTTTGCTTGAGTGTAATGAGTGATGAAAAGTCATTATATCTGTAGAATTGCCTAGCATGCTTACGCAGTCGGTTTCGAATCTTTACGGGGATGAAGTCGGGCTGTTTAGGCCTCGTTTTCACAAGTCTTACTGGAGCGATGAAGTCATGTGCAAATCCTAGGTTCTCATAGAGTAATTTGTTTGTCTCTATAGCCGAGCTGCACGTAAAGTATGGCTCCCAGTCTAGGGTGCGTATGTATGGTTTCAGTTCATCCCACTGAGCATGTCTGTAACCCCTGAGTAATACTTTGTTGGCGTTTATTGTCGAACTCATGCTAGTGCAAATATTAAATGTACCGAATACTACTCTGTGGTCGCTGCCAGGAAACTCTTTACCTACTCGAAGGGTAGTGGGGATGATACCATTAGTGAAAACTAGATCTAAAATCTTAGATAGCCTGGTAGGATACTGTACGTGTTGTTGCCATTCTTTTGTTTCTATTATGTTGATAAATTCATTGTACCGTTTTGGTGAGGAAAGTGGTTGCCAGACTACATCGGGCATATTAAAGTCCCCACATATAATTTTAGCCGTGTGAGGTAGTGAAGTGGCGTAAGCGAACGTGCTAGCAAGCTTCATATTACCTTCAACGGTTGAGCACGGGGGGTGATAGATGCAACCTATAAGATAGGAACTGGAGTGAGACAGTCTTAGAATAGCCCACACTGAATCGTTATCTGTGATGAGCTCTGGGTAGAAGCACTGTGTGGCCTTAATATCAGACCTGATATACATAGCACATCCTCCTCCTCTACCATAGTTTCTGTCGCCTCTGAATACATAATAGTTATCAATAGAAATATCTTTATCGCAAATCTGAGGAGTGCACCATGTCTCAGTAATCATTATGAGAGACGGATTGCAAATTAGGGATAATGTCGTGAAGTCGAACATTTTGTTGAGTAAGGAGCGAGCATTGATAAGACAGAATGAGAGAGAGTTAGGGGTGACGGTGAAATCGCATATATCTTTAAAAATATTCTCTCCAAGGTTTATGGCGTCTAGAACAGATTGTTTGATGGGTGCTAACTCAGATGGTGGCCACTTACTAGCAGTGCTGGAAAAGTGCCCTACACCAGTATCAGCACAGAGAGATGTGCCATCGTTTGTTACCCCGGCGGGTGTGAGGTGTTCATTATACCGTGCCTCCAATGCATCGCCCTCCCATCCGGTGATAGGTGGCTTGACAGTATGTGTGCTATTTGCGTCAATATTGAGGCTGAAATTTCGTGTTGGCTGAGAAAATTTAGATTGGATGGGGGGGAGGTAGGTATTCCTTGTGGATAGTATGCTGGGGTAGAGTTACGTGTATCGCAGTTATGACTAATATTTTGTGTGTTTAAGTTATTTTCGTAAATATTAGTCCATTGACGGTCTTGGGTGGTCTGTATGCGATGGTTTTCGGGGATGTGGTGAGTCAAAAGGCCACCTTTAGGAAACATGCCTAGCGCACTTGTTCCTTGTTGTAGAGGTCCCTGGATCAAACTTTTGTCTATAGTAGCCCTAGATTGGAAAGTTGTGTCGGGGTAGGTGTATGCCTGCCCGTCGGGCTTCGACTTATTTTTAGGGTGCCCAGACATATAGCGTCTGTTGTGTCTATCGGACGAAGACTTGTTTGATGTTGGATGAATCGGCGGGTTACCTCTCTTTTCATTGACGTTAGATTTATGGCGGTATGAGGGCTTATTCTGCTTCCCTGGTTTAGTGGTATGATTGGGGTCGCTTAAGTTAATGTTATCTGGTTCGCTGCTGAGAAACCTATCAGTGATGTGTTTGAGTACAGGTATTCTGGATGGCAGGGTTATTTTACTTCGTTTTGTATGCTCACTAATCTGAGTGCTGCTCGGGGAGGATATGCTTAATGCTACATGCTCGAGCTTAGTCTTTTGCTTAACGTTGGTAGTGGTATTAGCGGCTGATGGTGATGTGGCTAGCGAGCATAACTCTGAAGATGCATCTAAGTCTATGACCGTAGTTGCTTCATCGTTGAGTTTACTAGGTAAATTTTTATTATTTAAGAGTATTTCATGTATGTCTGTACCATTAGGTTTACTCAAGTTTAAGGCGACAGAGTCTTCTATAGGACATTCTGCTGTTACGTAAGTTTTTGCGACACTTGGTACACTTGCGCGGCTACGTCTTTGACATGGCGTTAGGTCATGGGCAAGTTTAATATTACCATAAGGTGTGGATGAACTAATTAACTTATTTGACGACTGAAATTTCCTAGCATCATTAGGACTACTGAATTTAAACAGCACAGGGCAAGTATACTTTCCTGATTTTTTCCTGAGTCTGATTAGGTGGCAATTCGCTGATGGCATGCCACACGCTTGGAGACATGTCACTTTGATTTTGTCCAGAGGCGTCCGATCAGGCAGATTGTAAGCGAGAACGTTGTACGAGGACATGATTCGTTTAGTAACTTCACTGGCTATAAAGTCTAACATACGCTCAGATTTCAGCAGACTTTCCGGATTAGCATCATGAGTTGGGTTACAAAGAAGCAGTAGTGGCTTAATGGTGTTTATATTCTCATTTAATTCCTTCACAGAGTTTCCTAGAGATATAAGGTCCAACTTATTTTGTTCAGCAGTTGCATATACCTCTGACAACAAGTCGGGAACAATGACTTCGGGGACATTGTTGAGGCTACGCGGAACGCACAGTGATGTACGTATCTTCTTAGCTGAGTGACCCAAACTATTCTTACGTATGGAAAGTACTCGTTTATTTTCTGAACAGCGACAGATGAGACGATGACTGTCGTATTGATGCCTCCGCGAAAATTGGGGAAGTTGGGTTTGAGCAAACAACCACGAATTGAAAACAAAACACGTAGATCAGCGAAGAGTCTCCTTTCGGCGAATTCATTTTCTCAGCTGTACAATCGCAAATACATATGCATTGTTTTGTATGTATGTGTACATTAAGTTTGTCAAACAAAATCACAATTGGTTAAGGTTACTTTTAACAAAACAAGTGAAAGTTGGTAATACAGGTAAAAAAATTAAGTGTTAATGAAACTAGGGTAGTAACAAAGGTGATGAGTTGTCACAAACAGTTGTAATAATAATAGTGAGTTTCACTCAGGATGCACATAGAAACAAAGTAGATAATACGAAATTATCTAAGTGAATACGAGAATTATAATTGCTTAAGGTTATTTTGACTAAACAGGCAAAGCTTCGTAATAAAAGTCAAGACAATTAAGTGCTAGGGTAGTAACTTAATGTACACATACATACAAAACAATGCATATATATTTGCGATTATACAGCTAAAAAAATGAATTCGCCGAATAGAGACTCTTCGCTGATCTACGTATTTTGTTTTCATTAATGCCTGGATGGGGATTATCCATGAACCACGAACTGATCGTTCAGTCTTCAACTACATTGACACTCCCCGGCAAAAAAGGGATCCAACCCTTTTTTCCTTCACGACCAATACACGTTGACTTGGATGCCATTGCGAGAACCTGAGTCACACGGACAAAGCTGAAATGGAAAACAAACAGAAAAGCCAACACACCACAAGCATACCCACAGCACAATCTCACACATCGATGACGACCTACGCCTTCCAGTTAAAGGCATCCTCTTGCAACACAACCGCCACTTGCTAGAATGACTCTTGCAGAATGCAACGTGACCATAGCAGCACCTCACGATACTCTACGCACATCCTCTTATCTACTCATTACCAATTACCACTGAAATCGCTTGTCACTCATTCTGCCTCAGTTCTAGTAACGGTGATGTATGCAAGCCTCAGTCGTTTGCACTCTTGCTCCCCGGAGTGTGGGACCGCAGCTAACAATTATCTCCGTATGCATTTCATTCTCACCAATAGCCTCCCCGGCGTATATGACCCATCTGCTGTCTTTAACATCAATCAATTCATTCACGGATGTAGAAGACTCGAAACAACTTCAGAAGTAATCACGACGAAAATTTTAACAAAATTATGCAATAACAACAAGGTACGAAAACGACAGGTAAACACAATGAATCCGAAATACACCAATTGATATGACACACCACAAGTATACACAAACAGTACAAATAACCTCACGGATCATGTCTTGATGGAATTCCTTTGAAGAATTACAGGACTTACACCAGTACGCCTACAGCCCTTCTCAGGTTGACGATTGTAAGTTGTGGAATGTCCGGACACAAACAAGATTAACCAACAATTACAATAATTGGAACTCGCAACTATTTAACACAAACATATGTACAATGACTACATCAAATGTTGTGGATTCCGACACGACAAACTACCCTTGAAGAACTGTAGGACTTACAGCAGTACGCCTACATTCCTTCTCAGGTTGATGATACAAGTGGAAGTCGTCCGGACACAAACAGAATAACCAACAGATAGATGACAGATGATATCAATTCAGTATATACAATATGAACATATGTACAAAATCAAACACCAAGCACATTGGACTGCTCATTGATGCGCTACCCTTTGAAGAATTTGTAGGACTTACAGCAGTACGCCTACAACCCTTCTCAGGTTGACGCCTTAGGTTGGAAAATCGTCGCAGAATTCATTTGCTGACTTCCTTCTATCAGCTATATCCTCAAATCTGAACGGTAACACGCTCATGTCATTGTATCGTAGAATATAGACGACGAACAAACATACGACGTATCTGGTCAACCAAGCGTAGAAACAGAGTAATTTACACCAAAGATAATAGCATTCAAATAGTAACTTGAAACTAGAAATGCACTTATTCATGCAAGTCAATTTAACAATTACCTTCTCGTACACACTTGGCTTATCCTCACTAAACCGAGCAATATCTTTCGTCTTTTCAAATGCATCAATACTATCAAAGTCATTGCACAAGATACTTGAGTTGATGGGCGTCTGTTTCATTGTGGATGACAACACCAACGACGACTGAGTGACACAAGTTGATGAACTTAGCGATGGATCAGAGGCTGTTGTTGTTCGGCTTTCAGATAGTTGTCTAACTGCAAGATTACTACCACTGCTGTCTTTTACTATCAGCTCCGGTTTAGCACTAGCATCTGATGATAGGTGGGCTACATGCTGATCACTCCCACTGACGGTCTCACATGTATGCATACCTTCTTCAACTGCATCTGTATTCAGTTCTACTTCACGTTGTAGTTGTACAGAACCTTTGTTCAACTTAGCAGTAGTAGGCATTCCCTCATTTCATCATGATCAACCAAAGACAAATCTGCACTATCATGATAATTATCACAAATATTCAATTTACCATCATCTATCTGGTCGACTTCATCATTTTCAAACTCTTTAATAACAGAAGTAGATGATTTGGGTTCTTTCTCACAAATCCCTAAACATTTTATACCTTCACTCTGACTAGTAACACCTTGTAATCTTGTGGAGTCAGAACTGCACTCTAAAGCAGTAAATCTATTCTGTGACACTCTATTCAACAATGGCCTGCCAGATGGAACCACAAGCTTCTTCACCGCGCCATTATCGTCACACAATTCGGAGCCAGACCTCGATTTCACATTTAGCTTATCATTAAACTTGCTCACTGATTCACAGTTCATTATTGTATGAAATTCCTGCAAACGTGTAAAACACAACCGTGTTTGTCTTTCATCTTGCAACTTATCTGTTGAGCACGTACTACGAAACCTGTTACACTCACTAGATCTATATGCATTACTAGACATCATGGAGCCTTCTCGATATCCACCTCTCTGAGGCCTATTCGTCATCAATGATTGCGTTTTACCCTCAGACTGCTCTATTCTAGGGGTGAGATGCAACAGACTGGCGAACTTGTTCATAGATTGATTGACACTATCTCTTACTAGTTTCAGGATATCATCAAATTTTGGCTCGATACCCTCATCCTCCATACGGGAGCTTATCTTCACCCACTTCCTTTGCAGTCGAGTAGGTAGGCGTCTTGCTATTACTTCTAGTATAAAACTCGAGTTGAGGTCACTCATGCAATTCATCGAAATCATTCCATTCTTGTAAATTAGCAAATTATCTAAAAACTCAGTGAGTGCCTGGGAGTCATCCTGTAATTGACCACCATTACCCTTAACAGCCTCGAATAATTTCCCTGCAATCATCGAAGGTCTTCCAAACCTTCGACGCAGTATGCTCATAGCCTCGTAGTAGCCCTCTTTTGGCTTCATAAACTTACAGCACTGTATAGCTCTTGAAGCATCTCCAGTGCAATATCTCATCAAATACATTAACTTCAATTCATCACTTAATAGAAAACTATTCAGCATGATCTCAAACTCCTTTACAAATTGTAAATAATCAGCCGGGTTTCCATCAAAACACCGTGGTTCAAATTTAGGGAGTTTGATGTTCCTATTATCCCTGAACGGCGAAACGGTAACATCAACCATGTCATGCTTAACATCAGACACCTCGTTACAATTAACACACAAGTCACCATGACTTACTTTCCTGTTTGCATCCAAGACACTCTGTCCCTTCTTTGACCCAGGCATTGTTGAACTTGACCCAATTCCAAAAACGTTCCAGATATTGCTTGTTCAAAGAGGACTTGACCGGCACCAGGAAAGATGAACGGTGATTATCCAAACTTTCACCAACTGTCTGAATCCGCCAGATCTGTTTCTACCGTCAGAAACTGTCAGTCACGTCTCGTAAACCGTTAATGCCCAGCTCTGGCTACACTCGGGCCCACGCTGTTCCTTGAAGATTTCAGAAACGCTTAGTAATAACGGACGAAAAACCCAAAACACCAACTGGCGACTCGAGGATTCTTTATTGTAACACCAACATATAAACACTGTTACAATTAAGGTCTGTGAACAAATATTATAATAATAAATCACAATATTACTTCTGACGGTTTTCTGCTGACTTCTTTCTGAACAGCGACCGATGAGACGATGACTGTCGTATTGATGCCTCCGCGAAAATTGGGGAAGTTGGTTTTGAGCAAACAAACATGAATTGATCGTTCAATCTTCAACTAAATTGACAGCTTGTTTTGGCTCAAACGTTTGCTTGTTAATAGATGACCGGGGCTGTACGATCAGAAGTATTGATATACATTATACTGAAGTTATTCGCGAACCTTTTATGTCTATTGGTGGTAAATACTTGTGGATCAAATGGCCAATCTGCTGCTCAATTAACTTGCCATATTGGCTTATAATCGGTTGATCAATGAATTTTCGTCTCACTGTCTGTCTTTGAGTTAAAATCGAAGTGGTTATCAAATAGTATTCTGGGTTCCTAAGACTTGTCTTCCAGTTACAAAAAATTCTCCTAACGCCGTTTCTGATAAATGCATATGCGTACATTCGCATATCACTTCATTTCCCTATTCCTGTTTTTTTGGACTCCATCTCGATTGTTCATCATTTAAATATCATGTTAACCATTTGATTTTTTGATTGACAGTGACTTTTAATACAATTCAAAACAGATCTAGACAAAATGCTCACACCAGATTTTGAAAGCGCTTCACACGAAGGATGCATACTTTTAATTCCGAGGACATTGAGGTAGCTCTAAACAAAGGCTGCCCAGGACATACGAACAAGATAATGACCTTGACTAATATCTACCAACCAATTCGGTATATTGCAAAGTGATTTTAGGAAAGCAGTACCATGGTGAAAAATAGCTATACAGGGTGATATTGTTGTATCTGCCCCAAGAATGCTTTCCTAATTCTCATAGGAGTCCTTATTGATAGGTTGGATCAATCCCCCGCCCACTTCTCCCATCCTTTCCAAGTAGAGAACAAAATACCAGTGGCACCAACAAAATAAGAAGGGGAAGACGTGCCTTCTCGAAATGGTCATCTGCCACTACTGTGCGTCGGTGGCACAGTGGTTAGCACTCTCGCCGACCATGCACATAGTCAGGGGTTCTATCCCCTGCCGGCGCACACCTGATATCAATGGTTGGCCCGCAAAATTTCGGCTACCTATATCACATGCTGAAAATTCCATACTTGTACCAAAATACGGTGTGGCATCAAGCTGTAATCCAAAAAATCTGTACATACGCTCATCAATATAAGCCATCTATCTCTGTAAATACGTTAATCCATCTCATCTACATGTCCCAATGCCTCCTATGAGACTGATATCTAAACAATATTGAAATAGTACATTTAGATGATGTCTGCGACGTAAATGGTGGATGATATCCATAGTCCCGCCTATTTACCGCGGCCTATTCTGACTGGCTGATCAAGGTCATCGCGTTCGTTTATTTAGGTCCTTCTTTAGGGTCATTTATGTTTAGAAAGCCTGCATAATGGTGAGTAAACCAACTGATACTTTACCCAGATATCATTAATGTTTCAGAAATACCCACTGTGTGGACCAGTTATGTCGCCAACATTAGATAACTAATCCCTTGTTGAAATTTGAATAGTGCTGACACCTGGAGCAAGTACACTACATCTGACTCTGTTAATCAACTTTATAGACACTTCCCTCCACTTGGCTGTGTATTTAAACTACCTGTTTCATGACTTAGCACACTGATGATACTGTGAATTGGCGTACCTTATGCATAAACAATTGAGAATATACTATTACTATTATTTTGAAGACGGTTGATTGTCCATTAGAGTAATCGCACGTAGCTTATCTACATTAAATGGTGAATTACTGTATAAGAGGCTGTTATGTACTGCTGAGTAGTTAATTGCCTTGACCCGAAAAGGGTAAAATCAGAAGACCACCACGTTCACGATGATATGTGTATTTTCCAACAAGGGAAATTGACTGTCACACAAGTATGTGAGTGAAAAGTTACGTAGTGCACGAAAAGTGTGAACAAGTGGGTATAAAGTGTACAATATAAAAGTATATACGAAAATGACTAATATTCATGAAACAATAAGGTAGACAACTTACCATGATTGGTGTCAGGCCAGCTCTTGCTACGCTGGGCCTCACGCTGTTCCTCGAAGCTTCTCAGAAACTCTTAGTACGAACGGACGCAAAAACCAGAACACAGATTGGCGACTCGAGAAATCTTTATTCTAACACCAACATATAGCCAACCTTACAACTAAGGTTTCTGACGGTTTTGCACTTGTTTTCTGAAGAGCGATCGATGAGATGGTGACTGGTGTATTGATGCCTCCGCGAAAAATTGGGGAAGTTGGGTTTGAGCAAACAACCACGAATTGAAAACAAAACACGTAGATCAGCGAAGAGTCTCCTTTCGGCGAATTCATTTTCTCAGCTGTACAATCGCAAATACATATGCATTGTTTTGTATGTATGTGTACATTAAGTTTGTCAAACAAAATCACAATTGGTTAAGGTTACTTTTAACAAAACAAGTGAAAGTTGGTAATACAGGTCAAAAAATTAAGTGTTAATGAAACTAGGGTAGTAACAAAGGTGATGAGTTGTCACAAACAGTTGTAATAATAATAGTGAGTTTCACTCAGGATGCACATAGAAACAAAGTAGATAATACGAAATTATCTAAGTGAATACGAGAATTATAATTGCTTAAGGTTATTTTGACTAAACAGGCAAAGCTTCGTAATAAAAGTCAAGACAATTAAGTGCTAGGGTAGTAACTTAATGTACACATACATACAAAACAATGCATATATATTTGCGATTATACAGCTAAAAAAATGAATTCGCCGAATAGAGACTCTTCGCTGATCTACGTATTTTGTTTTCATTAATGCCTGGATGGGGATTATCCATGAACCACGAACTGATCGTTCAGTCTTCAACTACATTGACACTCCCCGGCAAAAAAGGGATCCAACCCTTTTTTCCTTCACGACCAATACACGTTGACTTGGATGCCATTGCGAGAACCTGAGTCACACGGACAAAGCTGAAATGGAAAACAAACAGAAAAGCCAACACACCACAAGCATACCCACAGCACAATCTCACACATCGATGACGACCTACGCCTTCCAGTTAAAGGCATCCTCTTGCAACACAACCGCCACTTGCTAGAATGACTCTTGCAGAATGCAACGTGACCATAGCAGCACCTCACGATACTCTACGCACATCCTCTTATCTACTCATTACCAATTACCACTGAAATCGCTTGTCACTCATTCTGCCTCAGTTCTAGTAACGGTGATGTATGCAAGCCTCAGTCGTTTGCACTCTTGCTCCCCGGAGTGTGGGACCGCAGCTAACAATTATCTCCGTATGCATTTCATTCTCACCAATAGCCTCCCCGGCGTATATGACCCATCTGCTGTCTTTAACATCAATCAATTCATTCACGGATGTAGAAGACTCGAAACAACTTCAGAAGTAATCACGACGAAAATTTTAACAAAATTATGCAATAACAACAAGGTACGAAAACGACAGGTAAACACAATGAATCCGAAATACACCAATTGATATGACACACCACAAGTATACACAAACAGTACAAATAACCTCACGGATCATGTCTTGATGGAATTCCTTTGAAGAATTACAGGACTTACACCAGTACGCCTACAGCCCTTCTCAGGTTGACGATTGTAAGTTGTGGAATGTCCGGACACAAACAAGATTAACCAACAATAGCGATAATTGGAACTCACACGATTATTTAACACAAACATATGTACAATCAACACATCAAATGTGGTGGATTCTGGCACGGCAAACTACCCTTGAAGAACTGTAGGACTTACAGCAGTACGCCTACATTCCTTCTCAGGTTGATGATACAAGTGGAAGTCGTCCGGACACAAACAGAATTACCAACAGATAGATGACAGATGATATCAATTCAGTATATACAATATGAACATATGTACAAAATCAAACACCAAGCACATTGGACTGCTCATTGATGCGCTACCCTTTGAAGAATTTGTAGGACTTACAGCAGTACGCCTACATTCCTTCTCAGGTTGATGATACAAGTGGAAGTCGTCCGGACACAAACAGAATTACCAACAGATAGATGACAGATGATATCAATTCAGTATATACAATATGAACATATGTACAAAATCAAACACCAAGCACATTGGACTGCTCATTGATGCGCTACCCTTTGAAGAATTGTAGGACTTACAGCAGTACGCCTACAACCCTTCTCAGGTTGACGCCTTAGGTTGGAAAATCGTCTAGTGTTCCGTCCTCCGACTCTCTACTCCCAACACTTTCCCGTTGACGCAGTTTTCCGTTGAAGCACCGAGATTCATACTTTGGGAGTTTGATAATCCTACTATCCCTAGACTGTGAATCAGTAGCTTCGACCTTGTCATGCCTAACATCAGACACATCGTTACAAGTAACAGACAATCACCATGACTTACTTTCCTGTTTGCATCCAAGACGCTCTTTCCCTTCTTTGACCCAGGCATTGTTGAACTTGACCCAATTTCAAAAATGTTCCAGATATTGTTTGTTCAAATAAGACTTGACCAGCACCAGGGAAGTTGATTTGTAACTATCAAACTTGCCACCAGCTCTCAAATATCGACATAAACTGACACCAAACCGTCAGGAACTTTCAGCCACGTACCGTAAACCGGTAATGCACAGCTCTTCTTACGCTGGGCCTCACGCTGTTCCTCGAAGCTTCTCAGAAACTCTTAGTACGAACGGACGCAAAAACCAGAACACAGATTGGCGACTCGAGAAATCTTTATTCTAACACCAACATATAGCCAACCTTACAACTAAGGTTTCTGACGGTTTTGCACTTGTTTTCTGAAGAGCGATCGATGAGATGGTGACTGGTGTATTGATGCCTCCGCGAAAAATTGGGGAAGTTGGGTTTGAGCAAACAACCACGAATTGATCGTTCAATCTTGAACTACATTGACATTTGGATTCTGATTGGTTGTAATTTCATGCGACAAAATGTCATACATTGTTTATTTAGTTAATGGACAGACAAAGCATATTGCCAGTTACAATGGAATATCGACCAATATACACACAGCAAAATATAACAGACTGTCAAAATCACAGTAGACTTCATGTGACTATATATCACAGGTATCCGAAAATGTTGCGAATAATTGTAGTGGTATTGCTTCACCGATTTCCAAATGGTGTCTTTTTATTCCTCACTGAGTTTTAAGGATGTGATCTTGCGAAATTAGCCGCATGCAAATGCTTCGTAAGTAGTATACTGAATTTGATCGTATGTTAGATGGCACAGCAACAGATTAAGAGACTAACTGGAGAAGTAAAATACCTTACTGAGACAAAATAGGAAACACTGAGAGAAGGCAAGAGAACCACAACATGGAGAACAAGGATAAATAAAATTTTCTGTGTAAGGTTTCCATGTTTTGCTGTAAATGCACATCACTTGGGCGAATAAACAACTCCGCCACCAAACACCTCAGTGATATGCTGCCAAACTTATAACTTAGATTGTCAGTCATTATTCGGTTGGAATAAATCTAATCGATTTTCACACAGTTTTCATACTGATACTCAAGGTACTTGTCGAAAGGACGGGATACACGTTGAGGATACGCAGTATCATCTTTCAAATATTGAATCACTCTGTCAATGTAGCTGAAGATTGAACGATCAATTCATGGTTGTTTACTCAAACCGAACTCCTCCATACTATTCATGGGTCATCAATCCGACAGTCATCGTTCGCTATTCAGAGGAAGATTAAAAATTATCAGAAGTATTATCATGATTTATTGTTATAACATTTATTTTTGGACCTTTGCGTAATAACATTATTGTTGGTTATATGTTGGCGTAAGAATAAAACATTCTTGAGTCGCCAATCAGTGTTCTGGTTTTCGCTTTGGTTAATACAAAGTGTTTCTGAAAGTCTTCGAGGGACAGAGTGAGGTTCAGCTGTTGCGTGCGTTGTCTGACTAAACTGCCATACACATATATTCTAGTATTTCTTCGTTCTTATTAATGTGCGCAGACGTTGTGGCTACTCGACGCCCACAACGTAAATCGAAAGGCACTTGCGAAGAGTACGATCGTGTATTGTAGCAGTAGTCAAATTCGAAATTGTGTCAAGGTAATATTCAGCAGTAAATTGACAAATGTTTGCGAAGTACATATAAAATCGGTCTGTATACACATATAATACAAGTATACAAATTAGATTAAAAAGCATGTTTACAGTTGGTATAAGGGTACTACATAATTCCCCCACCAGAACACTGAAATATAAAAAAATACATTTAAGTGTTCGAAAATAACATGCGTCAGCGTAATACGTGGCAGCGATAATATACAGAAGGCAATTTATTGAGCTGAAAAATGAGCAGTTTCAAGCGGTTAATAAAATCGACAATAATTGCGATAATCTAGGGAAAGTAGAAGTGCTAATCATAATAGAATATATAAGGAACGATAAAATTGTCCGGGGATCTGTAGTCGGTAGACGAAGACGACACGTGAATAATATACGAGATGTGCTTAAATGTAATAATATAGGAAATATCGATGTTAAAATAATAGGGCGTGATTTATGTACGAAAATATTAATCAGTTAATCAGATGAAAATTATGAATAAAGATAATAAAAATGAAAATTCGTAGTAAGTTATATTTCGATGACTTGCACGTAACGTTTAGGCCAATGGACTTGTTTACCAGATCGTGTTGTTTTCGCAGGCTTCTCTGTCGACGTTGAAGCTTGTGTGGATGTAGGTGTTGGCACGTCGTTCAGCTGGTTCTTATCGTTGAATTCGAAATCGTCGAGGAACGCTGGTTTGACTCTGTTGATACTGATGGCTTCTGTTTTATTCAATCTTTCTATCGTGATAACTTTGGCATTTCTGTTAAGAACTTTGAATGGACCATCATAAGCGGGTTGAAGGGGTCGTTGTACACCTTCTCTCCTGACGAAGACGTGAGTACAATCTGTCAGTTGTGACGGGATGTATGACGCTCGCTCCTGCTGACGTGGAAGTGATGTCTTTAGCTCGTTCATGCGTCGTTTTAGCTGGTGCACGTAACCAGTCATATCGCGTGGAACTTCGTTACCCGGGGTGATTCATTCTCCTGGTAATCGTAATGTTGTTCCATAGACTAGTTCGGTAACGCAGCACCCAATATCTTTCTTTATAGTAGCTCGTATACCAAGTGATACTAGTGGAAGTTTGGTTGACCAATCGTTTTGAGTCAAAGAAGCAGCGAGTGCGGCTTTGAGTTGTCAATGAAATCGTTCGACCATACCGTTGGAACTAGGATGATACGCTGTTGTTCGTATTAGTTTAATGCCTAGTAATTCAGTTAGCTGGTCGAAAAGTCGGCTTTCAAACTGGGCAGCTCTGTCTGTAGTGATAATTGATGGGACACCAAAATTGGCTATCCAGTTTTCGACTAAAGCTTTAGCTGCCGTTTCAGCTGAGACGTCGACTAATGGAACTGCTACTGGCCAACGAGTAAATCTGTCAATGCGGGTTAGAATATAGTTGAAACCATTGGAAGGAGGCAGTGGACCAACTATGTCTACATGTACATGGTCAAATCTAGAGTCGGGGTTAGGGAAGCAACCAAGTGGTGCATTGGTATGACGGTTAATTTTGACTCTTTGACAGGACCAGCAATTTCGTGTCCACTTCTTAGCATCACTCTTAGTGTTCGGCTACATAAATCTTTCTCTTAATGGTTGGATAGTAGCTCTCACACCAGTATGCGACAAGTTATGTAACTTCTCGAATACTGTATGCCTCATAACTGTTGGAACGAAAGGTCGATATTTACCCATAGAGGTGTCGCAGATAACTTTTGTCGTGCCAAAAGGAATTGCCTCGAGGTTTAGAGAAGTTGTTTTAGAAGACATCATCTTTTGAGTTCGGCGTCATCTCGTTGTAAGTTTGAGAGATGTTCGTAGTCGATATCTGGGCATACAATGTTATCAATATGCATATGTCAATCAAGTCTCATAAACCGTCAATGCCCAGCTCTGGCTACGCTCGGGCCCACGCTGTTCCTTGAAGATTTCAGAAACGCTTAGTTATAACGGACGAAAAAACCAAAACACCGATCTGCCGCTTGATATTTCTTTATTGTTACACCAACATATAAAAAGAATAAGTGAACTAAGGTCTGAAAACAAATATTACAATAATAAATCATTGTATTACTTCTGACGATGTTTCACTCTTCTTTCTGAACAGCGACCGATGAGACGATGACTGTCGTATTGATGCCTCCGCGAAAATTGGGGAAGTTGATATTGAGCGAACAACCAAGAATTCATCGTTCAATCTTCAACTACATTGACACTCCCCGGCAAAAAAGGGATCCAACCCTTTTTTCCTTCACGACCAATACACGTTGACTTGGATGCCATTGCGAGAACCTGAGTCACACGGACAAAGCTGAAATGGAAAACAAACAGAAAAGCCAACACACCACAAGCATACCCACAGCACAATCTCACACATCGATGACGACCTACGCCTTCCAGTTAAAGGCATCCTCTTGCAACACAACCGCCACTTGCTAGAATGACTCTTGCAGAATGCAACGTGACCATAGCAGCACCTCACGATACTCTACGCACATCCTCTTATCTACTCATTACCAATTACCACTGAAATCGCTTGTCACTCATTCTGCCTCAGTTCTAGTAACGGTGATGTATGCAAGCCTCAGTCGTTTGCACTCTTGCTCCCCGGAGTGTGGGACCGCAGCTAACAATTATCTCCGTATGCATTTCATTCTCACCAATAGCCTCCCCGGCGTATATGACCCATCTGCTGTCTTTAACATCAATCAATTCATTCACGGATGTAGAAGACTCGAAACAACTTCAGAAGTAATCACGACGAAAATTTTAACAAAATTATGCAATAACAACAAGGTACGAAAACGACAGGTAAACACAATGAATCCGAAATACACCAATTGATATGACACACCACAAGTATACACAAACAGTACAAATAACCTCACGGATCATGTCTTGATGGAATTCCTTTGAAGAATTACAGGACTTACACCAGTACGCCTACAGCCCTTCTCAGGTTGACGATTGTAAGTTGTGGAATGTCCGGACACAAACAGAATTACCAACAGATAGATGATAAATGATACCAATTCAGCATATACAATATGAACACATGTACAAAATCACACACCGAGCACATTGGACTGCTCATTGATGCTCTACCCTTTGAAGAATTGTAGGACTTACAGCAGTACGCCTACAACCCTTCTCAGGTTGACGCCTTAGGTTGGAAAATCGTCGCAGAATTCATTTGCTGACTTCCTTCTATCAGCTATATCCTCAAATCTGAACGGTAACACGCTCATGTCATTGTATCGTAGAATATAGACGACGAACAAACATACGACGTATCTGGTCAACCAAGCGTAGAAACAGAGTAATTTACACCAAAGATAATAGCATTCAAATAGTAACTTGAAACTAGAAATGCCTTTATTCATGCAAGTCAATTTAACAATTACTCTCTCGTTTACACTTGGCTTATCCTCACTAAACTGACCATTGATATTCGTCCTTTCAAACGAACTGATACTATCATAGTCATTGCACAAGATACTTGAGTTGATGGGCGTCTGTTTCATTGTGGATGACAACACCAACGACGACTGATTGATATCAGTTGATGAAGTTAGCGGTGGATCAAAAGCTGTTGTTGATCGACTTTCAGAAATTTGTCTACCTGCAAGACCACCACCACTGCTGTCTTTTACTATCAGCTCCGGTTTAGCACTAGCATCTGATGATAGGTGGGCTACATGCTGATCACTCCCACTGACGGTCTCACATGTATGCATGCCTTCTGCAACTGCATCTGCATTTTTTTCTACTTCACGTTCAAGTTGTACAGAAACTTTGTTCAACTTAGCAGTAGTAGGCATATCTATCATCTCATCATGATCAACCAAAGACAACTGTGAAGTATCATGATCATTATCACGAATATTCACTTTACCGTCAACTTTATCAATTTCAAACTCTTTAATAACAGAAGTAGACAATTTTGGTTCCTCCTCACAAATCCCTAAACATTTTATACCTTCACTCTGACTAGTTATACCTTGTAAACTTGTAGGGTCAGAACTGCACTCTGAAGCAGCAACTCTATTCTGTGACACTCTATTCAACAATGGCTTACCAGTTGCAACTACAGACTTCCTGACCAAACCGTTATCGTCACACAATTCGGAGTCAGGCCTGGAGTTTACATTTAGCTTATCACTGAACTTGCTCACTGTTTCACAGTTCACCTCAGTATGCACCTCTTGCAAACGTGTGAAACACAACCGTGTTTGTCTTGCAGCTTGCAACTCATCTGTTGAGCACGTACTACGAAACCTGTTACACTCACTAGATCTATATGCATTACTAGACATCATGGAGCCTTCTCGATATCCACCTCTCTGAGGCCTATTCGTCATCAATGAGTGCGTTTTACCCTCAGACTGCTCTATTCTAGGGGTGAGATGCAATAGACTGGCGAACTTGTTCATAGATTGATTGACACTATCTCTTACTAGTTTCAGGATATCATCAAATTTTGGCTCGATACCCTCATCCTCCATACGGGAGCTTATCTTCACCCACTTCCTTTGCAGTCGAGTAGGTAGGCGTCTTGCTATTACTTCTAGTATAAAACTCGAGTTGAGGTCACTCATGCAATTCATCGAAATCATTCCATTCTTGTAAATTAGCAAATTATCTAAAAACTCAGTGAGTGCCTGGGAGTCATCCTGTAATTGACCACCATTACCCTTAACAGCCTCGAATAATTTCCCTGCAATCATCGAAGGTCTTCCAAACCTTCGACGCAGTATGCTCATAGCCTCGTAGTAGCCCTCTTTTGGCTTCATAAACTTACAGCACTGTATAGCTCTTGAAGCATCTCCAGTGCAATATCTCATCAAATACATTAACTTCAATTCATCACTTAATAGAAAACTATTCAGCATGATCTCAAACTCCTTTACAAATTGTAAATAATCAGCCGGGTTTCCATCAAAACACCGTGGTTCAAATTTAGGGAGTTTGATGTTCCTATTATCCCTGAACGGCGAAACGGTAACATCAACCATGTCATGCTTAACATCAGACACCTCGTTACAATTAACACACAAGTCACCATGACTTACTTTCCTGTTTGCATCCAAGACACTCTGTCCCTTCTTTGACCCAGGCATTGTTGAACTTGACCCAATTCCAAAAACGTTCCAGATATTGCTTGTTCAAAGAGGACTTGACCGGCACCAGGAAAGATGAACGGTGATTATCCAAACTTTCACCAACTGTTTGAATCCGCCAGATCTGTTTCTATCGTCAGAAACTGTCAATCACGTCTCATAAACCGTCAATGCCCAGCTCTGGCTACGCTCGGGCCCACGCTGTTCCTTGAAGATTTCAGAAACGCTTAGTTATAACGGACGAAAAAACCAAAACACCGATCTGCCGCTTGATATTTCTTTATTGTTACACCAACATATAAAAAGAATAAGTGAACTAAGGTCTGAAAACAAATATTACAATAATAAATCATTGTATTACTTCTGACGATGTTTCACTCTTCTTTCTGAACAGCGACCGATGAGACGATGACTGTCGTATTGATGCCTCCGCGAAAATTGGGGAAGTTGATTTTGAGCGAACAACCAAGAATTGATCGTTCAATCTTCAACTCCATTGACAGCATACGTGATAAAGCGTCTGCCAATTCATTGTTTTTACCCTTTATGTGTCGCAGATCGGAGGTGAACTGGGATATAAACTCGAGATATCGTAGTTCGCGCGGAGTGTAGTTATCCTGTTTTGCTGATAAGGCTTTCGTTAGAGCTTTGTGGTATGTAAAGACAGTAAAAGGTGTACCTTCCAGCATATGTCGAAAGTGCTTGATTGCTAAATAAACAGCTAATAATTCTCCACCAAAGGTGCTATATCGACATTGAGTAGGATTCAGTCGCTTCGAAAAGAATGCAAGGGGTTGCCATTCGCCATGTACCTGCTGTTGTAAAAGTGCCCCAATGGCGACGTCTGAAGCATCTGTCATGAGAGAAAGAGGGCGTCATGTTGGCATCTGACTAAGAGCGTCTTGTCATTTAATGATCGTTTAACAGCTTCTGCAGGCAAATGGAATGAACGATTATGTTCACGTAGGCAGTCGGTCAACGGTTGCAAAACTCTAGCACAGTTCGAGATAAAACCCCAGTAAAAATTGACTAGAGCCAAAAATCGTCGTAATTTCTTGAAAGAATCTGGAAATGGATAGTCCGGGACTGGTCTAATTCCTTGATTGCCAATCAAGTGACCGAGGAATTTCAGTGATTTCTTACCAAATTCTCATTTATCTAAATTGATAGTCATGCCGTATTTGTGAAGTCTTTCGAACACTGTCTTCACATGCTTCACATGCTCGGTTTCGTCTGCTGTCAGCTACCGTCTCATAAACCGGTAATGCCCAGCTCTCGCTACGCTCGGGCCCACGCTGTTCCTTTGAGTTTTCAGAAACGCTTAGTTATAACGGACGAAAAAACCAAAACACCAATTGTTGACTTGAGTATTATGTATTGTTACACCAGCATATAGATCAAGTATCACTAAGCAAACTAAGAAAACTAAGGTCTGTAAACAAATATTACAATAATAAATCGTTATGTTACTTCTGACGATATTTAACTCTTCTTTCTGAACAGCGACCGATGAGACGATGACTGTCGTATTGATGCCTCCGCGAAAATCGAGGAAGTTGATTTTGAGCAAACAACCAAGAATTGATCGTTCAATCTTCAACTCCATTGACACTCCCCGGCAAAAAAGGGATCCAACCCTTTTTTCCTTCACGACCAATGCACGTTGACTTGGGTGCCATTGCGAGAACCTGGGTCACACGGACAGAGCTGAAATGGAAAACAAACAGAAAAGCCAACACACCACAAGCATACCCACAGCACAATCTCACACATCAATAACAACCTGCGCCTCCAGACAGAGACCTCCTCTTGACATCTTGCAACACAATCGCCACTTGCTAGAATGACTCTTGCAGAATGCAACGTGACCATAGCAGCACCTCATGATACTCTACGCACATCGTCTTATCTACTCACTACCAATTACTACTGCAGTCGCTTGTCACTCATTCTGCCTCAGTTCTAGTAGCGGTGACGCATGCGAGCCTCAGTCGTTTACACTCTTTCTCCCCGGCGTGTGGGATCGCAGCTAACAATTATCTCCGTGTGCATTTCATTCTCAGCAATAGCCTAGCCTCCCCGGCGTATACGACCAATCTGCTGTCTCTAACATCAATCAATTCATTCATGGACGTAGAAGACTAGAAACAACTTCAGAAGTAATCACGACGAAAATTTTACAAAATTACGCAATAACAACAAGATACGAAAACAACAAGTAAACACAATGAATCCAAAAAACACCAATTGATAGAACACACCACACATATATACAAACAGTACAAACAACCTCGCCGATCATGTCTTGATTGAATTCCTTTGAAGAATTGCAGGACTTACACCAGTACGCCTGCAACCCTTCACAGGTTGACGATTGTAAGTTGTGGAATGTCCGGACACAAACAAGATTAACCAACAATTACAATAATTGGAACTCGCAACTATTTAACACAAACATATGTACAATGACTACATCAAATGTTGTGGATTCCGACACGACAAACTACCCTTGAAGAACTGTAGGACTTACAGCAGTACGCCTACAACCCTTCTCAGGTTGACGCCCTAGGTTGGAAAATCGTCGCAGAGTTCATTTGCTAACTTCCTTCTATCAGCTATATCCTCAAATCTGAACGGTAACCCGCTCATGTCATTGTATCGTAGAATATACATGACCAACATACACACGCCATATCTCATCAACCAAGTATAGAAACAGAGTAATTTACACCAAAGATAATAACATTCAAATAGTGACTTGAAACTAGAAATGCCTTTATTCGTGCAGGTCAATTTAACAATAACTCTCTCCTTTACACTTGGCTTATCCACACTAAACTGACCATTGATATTCGTCCTTTCAAACGAACTGATACTACCATAGTCATTGCACAAGATACTTGAGTTGATGGGTGTCTGTCTCACTGCGGATGACAGCACCAACGATGACTGATTGACACAAGGTGATGAACTTAGTGGTGGATCAGAAGCTGTTCTTTTTCGGCTTTCAGATAGTTGTCCAACTGCAAGATTACCACCACTGCTGTCTTTCACTACTAGTTCGGGTTTAGCACTATCATCTGATGATAGGTGGGCTACACGCTGATCAATTACACTGACTGTCTCACAAGTATGCACACCTTCTGGAACTGCATCTGCATTCAATTCTACTTCACGTTGTAGTTGTACAGAACCTTTATTTAACTTAGCAGTAGTAGGCATATCCCGCATCTCATAATGATCAACCAAAGACAAATCTGCACTATCATGATCATTATCACATATATCCAATTTACCGTCAAGTTCATCATTTTCAAACTCTTTAATAACAGAAGTAGACAATTTTGGTTCCTCCTCACAAATCATTAAAGGTTTTACATCTTCACTCTGACTAGTTATACTTTGTAAACTTTTGGAGTCAGAACTCCACTCTGAAGCAGTAACTCTATTCTGTGACACTCTATTCAGCAACGGCTTACCAGTTGCAACTACAGACTTCTTCACAACAACGTTATCGTCACACAATTCGGAGTAAGGCCTGGAGTTTACACTTAGCTTATCACTGAACTTGCTCACTGGTTCACAGTTCACTTCTGTATGCACCTCTTGCACACGTGTGAAACAAAACCGTGTTTGTCTTGCATCTTGTAACTTATCTGTTGAGGATGTATTACGAAACCTGTTACACTCACTAGGTCTATATGCATTACTAGACATCATGGAGCTTTCTCGATATCCACCTCTCTGAGGCC